>JAEMWC010000490.1:300000-307500 GCA_016490735.1 Pachyseris speciosa
AGGACCTCAACCTGGATGAACCAGAAAAGATATAGAACATTTGCCTAAATTTTTATCTTCATTTCCAAAAAAACCTGTTATGTTAAATATCTCAGAAGCGCTCAGGCATACAGTGATGCCAGGACTTCAACCTGGATGAACCAGAAAAGATATTGAACATTTTCCTAGATTTTTATCTGCACTTCATAAAACTGTTCATGTTATATATCCCAGAAGCACTCAGGCATACAGTGATGCCAGGACCTCAACCTGAATGGACCAGAAAAGATATAGAACATTTCCTAAATTTTTATCTGCAAGTTACATATGCTAAATCACTTGAATATTTTACTATTGCTATTTTCCACGCACAAACAAACACAGAGTCCTAAACTCCTTGGTAGTTTGAAAAGGCTTTCAGAAGTTGTTTCTGGACGATAATATATTCTCCGACGATAATTTTCAATTTTCAAACTGCCACTATTTTAATCACCACCATAAGTGGAAGGAATAGTCGCCAGATAAAATATTTGTGCTTTGACAGAGAGCAGCTATGTAAAAGATATAAGTACCCATATCCAGTTATAAAGACAAAATAAGGAGCCGCCCACTTCCGCGCCCCCTCACCAGCCCGATTTTCATTATCGTGGATCGATGACGAGTGCGCGCGTATTTCGCGGCTTCATATTTAATTTGCCACCAGATTATAATTAATTTGCCGCCGGAATACACATGAACTTTGCTACATATACATAAATACGCTTGAACAGAAAGATTACCGCTCAACAACTGTCCGAAACCGAAGGAATTCCAACTCAATCAAATCTTACAGAAAATTTACATTAGAATATAATCCCAGGGAAAATGTCGTGGGCGATTCCTACCAAACGTACCAATGTAACAAAATCGAAAGTTACGTCGAGCTTACCTCTTACGTTCGTATTTCCGCTTTTAAAATTGTCTGAAGGCGATTTACTTCGGCTTAAAACATAGTTACAACTTACCAAAGTCCATTGCACGTCAATGAAATCACCCGGTAAAACAGAATTTCAGCCTGAGAAGGCGTCACTCTCTGTAATTTCTGTCCATCACATACCGAGATATGCCGATTATCCCCTCGAAAATCTCAACGAATCGCTAAAGCATAACATTTGACAAAACTAGCGTTTCATCGTACAAGTAAAACCATAAAATGCCATAAGAACAAGGCGTAAGCGTGCCGCGTGCCGGTAAATTAAATTCTGCCGCTGAAGCGCAAAAACAATTCTTCTTTCAAGGTGTGCTAAGATGCTCCTGCAGTGAAACCACAAATGGAGTACGTTGACGGCTCTAATGCAGACCTATAACGTCACTCCTTAGCAACCAGACTTGGGAGATTTTTTAACTTCCGGTTATCTCTGGCTCGTTATGCGACAACGATATTCGTCATCACAGTGGTCAAAATGTTGTGGACTCACGAGGCGCAGCCATGTGAGTCCACAGGAAATTTTGACCACTGTGATGACGAATATCGTTGTTGATAAGAGTATAGACAATGCAAAACCACATTCTATTTGTTTTTTTTACCACAATATAACGTCATTCTTAAATCCGCAGTTTAAATATATGGTTTTCGTATATCTATTCTCACATATTGATCACTCACTGTTATATTACGAACCAACAAAATGACCAGCTCCCAGTTGACTTGTTAGCTCAGATAGTAAAACACTACACCGGTATCGCTGATGTCGTGAGTTCGATTCCCCTACAAGCCTGAATTTTTTTCAGGCTTTATTTTCATTACTGGTTAAGTTGAGTTCATAACTGCGATGATCGTTCACATTTGAAATTGATTACTGCAGAAGCCTCAAAATGTAAGAAACTGGGAAAGTCTTCTTTTGCCACAGGTGACAAGGTGAATATAACTGTGTGGTTAATAATTTCATAATAATGTAGAACTTATATAGCGCATTTTCCATGTGTATATATGATCAAATGCGCTTTACAAGCAGATGAAATTGGAATTTGGAAATGTTGGTTTTTCTGGAGAGGGGAAAACCGGAGAACCCGGAGAAAAACCTCTCGGGGCAGAGAAGAGAACCAACAACAAACTCAACCCACATATGACGTCGAGTCCGGGAATCGAACCCGGGCCACATTTGAAGTGTGCGCAATCGTACTTCGGATATCACGGGTCAAATCAGGTTACTTCGTGTTTATCATCAGCAAGAAAGGACTTCAGGAAGACAAAATTTTAATGTGAGAGACCATTCTGGCTTTCCACTAAACATCCTTACAAGGCTACCAAAGGAATTTCCTGAAGAGCCAAGTCCTTGCTGGCCCCACGAAGATCACTCCTGTTCAAATTTGCAAGTTCTCGGGCCTAGCATTATAATCTAGGTATTTACAGTCAAATGGATCAATACCCATTCCATGGGGACGTCCGACTGCTTCGGAAGCCTCAAATTTGGATTCGCTGGGCTAACGATACCCTGATAATTCTGAATGGCGTAAATGTTGACAGCTCATCAAGTCAAAAAAGAAACAACCCGCTTCACTATGGCGAGCGAACATTGATTTCATAAACCCCTTATTGACGTGTTAACCGTGGGAGAACCTGACGGTCGCCTTTCCAACAGTGTTTAAAGTAAACAGATGAGAAATGGTAAATAATATATGCAACTCTTAATCTGCCTTGCGCAGTTCCGTCAAAAGTATTTCTGACCAAGAAAGCTCGCAATTAAACAATCAGCCAAATCTAGGGGGAAGAAGCCCTCGACACCTGCTCTTTCATTTAACAGTTTTCCTTACGCCTTGGTCACAAGTGGCAGTCGTTTAGAGTGTCCAAGCCTCTTTTTTTCTGCCTTCAACTATAAGGAACCGGCGACATGTCATTATGGGTGATTCTTCAGGAAACGTTCCATTTGATTTTGGTATTCTATTTGCATTTCAACGGGTTGAACCTAGAATTTTCCTTGAATCGAAACTTCTTCACGAAACCAACCCAGCCTGTTCTGTAACGCGCACTGCATTCAAGTGCCTTTGTGATCGTGCGAAATCTTGACAAATCTTTATATCTAAGAAGAGGTATTTCTCCGCTGTTGTTCTATTGGAAGAGCTATCCGCCCTTCTTTGCAAAAAAGGGACCCCCAATAAAAGAAAAGCCCTAACCTGCCTTCAAGTGTGGTAAAAATCAGAACCTTTTCCTGGCTGGCTCTTGTTTTGATGTCCCTTATGTATTCAGGTGCGCTAGAAGACTCATTATAAAATGGCTCTACTGGGAATAAGGGAAGGGTATTTGGGATTCTAAGATCTCACTACCTGGCTATTCCAATTCAGGGATTTTAGGCCACTCCGTTGCCAATATAATGATTTTAATCGAAAATTTTGAAATCCACTCAATCTGGATCCTTGACTGTCTATCTGAGTTTTTATCCGCCATAGTCTTAAGATGTCAGTTGCTACCTCTCACGGATTTTTTCAGTTTTAGTGCAAATGTTACGATCATCTTATGATACAATTTGCTTATATTTGAAACTACTCACAAAGGATCATGGATGAATTCCTAAGAATTTTAAGGCCTAATCCCAAGATATCCATGATTTCCTCCCACGAACCCAAGACAGTACACCTTTTCGTCCTCCTTTTACCCACAACTCTTTCGTTCGTCTTCGTGTTTATATAACGCGTGACGTCCTTATGATTTATAGATCATACTTTCTGAAACTTTAAGACACCACCGAAAAAAGGATACGGTGCGGGTTTTAAGGCTTCCCTTTGAATGCGGGAAAGTTTCTTTTGCTAACGCTGAGATATAATAATAATGGTCGTCTTTCTGGGTGGAAGGTAACCACGATTTGGAGGTTACGACGATGAATGATGATCGTAGGTCCAACGATGACTGATGAGGCCAATTCTTGCCGTGAAGCCTTGTTTACATATGGGACACTAGTGTGTGGGTGCTGCAGGGGCAGAGGAGGCTCCTCGAGTCTTGCGCACAGCAGGCTTCCTGCTTCACCTGTGCGCCTGGTTTCAGCTGCACGGGATCCTGAAGTGAACTTGCTACCCCAGGTAGGACGGACCCAGGCAGGCGTTTACCATGTGTTGAGGGTAATGTTTAGGTCTTAGGAAAATGCTCTGAGGCCGATTTAGCACGTCATACCATTACCCTTGACTAAATTTCCCTGCCACCAGAAAAGACCGCCTCCGTTTTTCTAACACACGTAGTTTGCGTTATTTTCACTCGGAATTCGGTAATATAATGCAGGCAGTATACAATGGGTTTAGAGGAAGATCGGTAATTATTTAACTAGATGATATCATGGTCCGGTAAGGACTACAACCACGGCAGAAATTTGAGTTCCTCTCTGTGCTTCCGCCTCCCCAACCCCTCCGCACCCTCCCCCCTTTCCCCATAAACTACATTGTTCAACCGCTAGATTCTTCATGCTTTCTGGCTGTAGAACATTTTTCTTCGACAAAAGGGTTGGTTTTCACACAATCGTGGTTTTAATTCCTGGGATCAGAACACTCCCCCTATTCAACGTTGCGAATCCGCTCAAGCATTTTACTAGAAGCAATCGTTTGTTGGTTATCGACCTTGCCCTGAGAGAGAAGGAGATACGCGTATGGAGGTTAAGAAATTTCTTCTGATTTTCTGTGGGATTTTCACATAATCGTGGTTTTAATTCCTGGGATCAGAACACTCCCCCTATTCAACGTTGCGAATCCGCTCAAGCATTTTACTAGAAGCAATCGTTTGTTGGTTATCGACCTTGCCCTGAGAGAGAAGGAGATACACGTATGGAGGTTAAGAAATTTCTTCTGATTTTCTGTGGGCGCACCCTATTAAGAAGGCGTGATGAGGAATTTTGACAAGGATTGATTGTAGCCTTAAGTAATGAAGTCATAGTTTGTTTTCATGAGCCTATGTCGTGCAACAAATAACAAAATACCTTTCCATAAACCCATATGGTTCAATACCGTTAATCTTTTATTGTATTGTTACTTACTTCTGTGTTTCGTTAAACTAACAACCAGAAATACAAATAGCAATAAGAAGGAACTCATACGAAAAGCGAATCACCTTGTTCAACAGGCGGCAGACCTTGTGCTTGCATCTCTATCATTTCCTGGTCTTCGTCTTCTTTCCCTAAAATGATGCAAACGTTAAAGAATAAATGAGAAGTATATGACAATCAAAGGCTTCGAAGAGAACACGAGGTAACTGGTAATGAAAATGCAAAAATGGTCGAGCTCACGCGAGCGAGCACATGGGAAAGGGAAATGCAGTCGGCAGTATCAAACGTTTTGCCTACGTTTGGTCAGCGGTTTCTTCAAAGTCGCCTCGATCAACCTTCGTAGATACCACATTTATCGTAAAAAGTGGCTGTGTTTACTTGAAGTTTCTTGCTCAAATGATATTCTAAGAACTATTGACTGTAAAAGGTTGGTATTTAGTTTAGAACTCACATTTCAGTGGAGACAAAAGAATTGAAGTCGGATAAACGTGGAGGTAATTCCGAATATTTTCTACCTCAATTCGGAAGATCCCCTCTCTCTTACGCAGTCTATGACAAATTGGTTACTGGCAAATGTTGCCAGTAACCACGAAAAAGGGTAGTGAAGAGTTAATGTACATGCCATTGGATCAAAATAGGAATATGGCAGAGACGAGATACGAATGAAGTATGATTGGTGACGTCATTGATGGTAGACGGAGATAACACCACTTTTTACCTTTATCACTTTCATAGTCGTCGCTGTCCTCATCTTCGTCTTGATGATGCTGTTCGTCCTCTTCTTGTTCTATTTCAAGAAACATTGAAACTTGAGAACTCTAATGCCCAAAATTTCACAGGACAAACAGATATCCTGACTGCCATATGTGCCTTAACGTTACATAAAAACTTAAAGTCCATTCGACTATTCTTGTATAAAAACACAAAGATGTCGAATCTCGTACCCAGAGTCCTCATGCTCTTTGGCCAGCAGTTAGTCTCCTGGAAAGACTCTGAGGTAATGGCAAAAAAATCAATTTTTTTGATTGGCTGGCCTGTAACGACTTCCATTCTCTCACCCCAGATTTTCTGGGAAAATGGCGATCCATTATCCCAGAGTCTCTCCGGACGTCCACCCGCCGACCAAACAGCCCGAGGACTCTAAGTAGGAGATTGAAAGATGTCTTGAAAGATTTCACAAAATGAGTTTCTCAGAAATTCAAACACAAATTTCGTTTTTGTCTGTCATTTTAGAAACTGATATTAAATGACTCTTTAAGGTACGACTTCAGCGAAATTTAATTGACTATAAACTGAAAGTTACATTAAATTATCAATTTTTTAATGTTAATTCAAAACTTTCTTTGTAACGGGTGTACATTGCCATATTCCCTTTTGTTGTTGTAGCTAATTAGCATTCCCTACACTATAAATTCAACTTTGTACTTTGTGTAATTTAAACCGAAGATGACAGAAGAACTGTCGAAACATGTTAACAATCATGTCTGCTAGTATCCAGACCAAACTGAATTATGAGACAGAAAGGAGTATCAGTCTGCGATATTTTGTTCCTTCCCGCACACTCATTTCTATATATCACTCTTAAGTTACACCCTATCTTCGCTATAACGTGATTGTGTGGAGCCAAGCTAGCAACTCCCAGTTAAACAAACTTCTCCTTCTTCAAAAATGTGCCCTTAGGTTCATATACTTCGCAAACTTTCGAGATCATGCAATTGCGTTGTTTGTTGATGCAAAGATGTTACCACTTTACTTTCTTTATTACCAACTACGTTCGGAATCGATGCACGATGTAAGTAATCATCTTGTAACCAATAACATTCAAGACTTGTTCCTTCACAAATTTCGTGTGTCAATATGTCCCATAATTTTACATAAAAAATCAAATATCGAAAATTGGTGCGAAATTGTAGAATGAGATATCAACTAATCTTCGTTATAAAATATTTAAGATAGTACGCGCCCCCTCATTGGTCAATAGGTGTGCTTAGATGAGAGTATGCAAACACGGTTGTGACGTCACGCTGTTTGTTTTTCCCGGTACAATTTGAAAACATTTCAAAGCTTTCGCAAGACTCATAAAGCAACTTCAAGTACAAATATCAAGGAAATAATAATAATAATAATAATAATAATAATAATAATAATAATAATAATAATAATAATAAAAGAAATGCCAAATTTCGATTTGGGGTTTAGCTATCTCTTCCCCCGTGAGCACGAGGAAAAAAGCAAAAGAAAAACCAAAGAGCTTTCCCTGCCTCGATGATCGTGAGCTACACGACCTAAAGCGAAGCTAAGAGGACAAAATATGGAAAAAATAGGGAGTAAACGTTTTTCGAGGTAATTTTTGCATTAAGCACTACAATAAAATTCTCAATAAGACATTCTTTATTTAAAAAAATGTACACAAAAACGTACACCCAACTAAGCTTAATATATGCCACAGACTGTAAATGCTTCAAATCAGACTTTGCGCGGCCGATCGGTTGCCGTGTTTTGGCTGTCAAATTAACGT
>JAEMWC010000490.1:310000-385000 GCA_016490735.1 Pachyseris speciosa
CTTGACAACACCGATACCCCGCCTACCAACTGGCATGGGAGACCAGTTCGCCACTGGAAATCATGCAGGTAATATACACCAGACCACACAGCATCCACGGCCCCAACAGTGATAAGGTAAAATCCCATAAGACCGTCCGCTACCGCAACGTGCACCAACAAAATCGTCTGAACGACGTTTTTCTCTTTAAAGAAACTTCGCCAGACAATTACAAACACAGCCCCAATTAACGACAGGATTCCAATCACCCAGATTAACTTCCTCGGCCTCGGATTCCGAAACATAGTGTCACAATTTGCGAAGTTATCGTTCATGACAAAACCACACCCAGCATCTTCTTTGAATTCCGCATGGCAGCACATAAGGTTGGTATCCAGCATTCTGCAAGTTTTATAAAAAAAATACACAGTAGATTTCAACGCCTGTGAGGGCAATATGCTGCTACTTTCCAATGAAAACAGATTTTTAACCTCATTTCTACAGATTTGATGTTTCGTGCGATTACAAAAATGCTATGACGTTCTTATCGTAGCTTTTAATGTATAAGGTAGATAAATCTGTCACAATGCTGAATTAACCATGGTAGAACGTAAGGGCCCACTTTCTTCCGATGTTTTTTTTTTTCCACGCCCTGCGTTTTTAATAAGAAATATTTTGCCTGACTTCAACCTAATTACCCACTGGCAACGGGGATGCGTCACTCGGAATATCACAGGAACGCTAAATGAAAAATTGGTGTTCTCGACAAGAGTGGAAAGCCTGCTTTTCTGTGCATGTAGGTAGTGAATTCAATAAACAAGCAAATAAATGAGTAACTAAATGTATAAACAAACAATGACTAAATGGCTTAACGAATTAATGAGCAAATGAATAAACGAAATTGAAAAATATATATATTTTTTCAATGTTATATATATAAATAATTATCTATTGTCAAAGAGTATTACATATGCGTGATGTTTTCCATGCCGTCGAAAACACCTTCGGGGAGCTCACTCATCAGGTTATAATGCAGGAACCTGAGATTAAAGGAAAATAAATTTAACTAGGTATTAAAGTTTTTTTTTTTGCACAACGGAGCGGTGACTTGTCAGAGAGAATGTTACTCTACTTAAACTGGGGTGTTTGCGAGTCCCCATGTCGAAAGGGAGGATGTATGGATGATTCTGTCCTTGACTAAACTCCATGGGGATTAGTGAGACTTGGAGATGTCCCGAAAATGTTTTCTCTAAGGTCCGCTTGCGATGGTGGCACGAAAATTGCTTCGTAATTTCCAAATGGTAATCTCTTTGCATCTGTTAACTCGTATTTTCAGTTTTTCGAAAGCCAAAATTGCCAGGAAGTGACCAAGAAGCCATCAAATCTTATCGAAAAACGCGAAAGAAAATGTTAATTAAAATCATAAGCATAAAGAACACTCAGGGAGAATCTGCTCCCTGGTCTTGATGGGGTTAAACGGAAAAAGTGCAGAAATAAGAGAAACAGTAACTTGTTTAAAATGTGTTCGGCCTTCAATGGTTCAGTCAATAACGCTAAGAGAAGTATGAACAGAGATCTTTTGTTATTTCTCTGGTGCCTTCTTTCCGAGCCAAACAGTTACATTTTGCTAGTAAATCGCGATCTACAATATAAATGCTTGTGTTAAATGTTCCTTTTACTACACCTAAATGAAAATATTAATTTGGTGATTAAAAAAGAAGCCAACGCAAATGACACACAAATAATAACGAAAGTTGATACTTACAAAAATCGCAATGATTGCACATCTTGGAAAGTTTCTTTGGAGACATTCAGTATTTTATTGGCTTCGACATGACTAAAAAAGCAAGACGTGGGGTCAATATGATATCAAAGACAAAGTTAACAGTTATAAGCTTTTGTGGCTTTTAAAATGAGGGGACTGTTAACGACCTTTATATTTCTACAAAACTGCGTTCTCACAAAGACCTCATTCACAAACAAAATGGCTACGTTTTCTTCAAAGTTTCGGAGAACTCGTCCTGACACATAATTTATTATGTAAAGCTCACTTAATCGATAACAAGATAGAGCATGTGATTGCCACTTTAACATAAAATCCCCAAAACAAAAAAGCCTTTTACGGGCAAGGGGGTAGACTTAAATATGATAAAAGTTCGATGAACTGTGTAGCACAGATGTTAATAATGAATAATGGAGAATTAGTTTGTGAAAACTTGGCTGACGTACTAAAAATAGTGATAGACGCCGGACGTTTCGAGGCTACTGCCTCTTCCTCCGTGATTTCGCATTTGCCACTGAGGATGAGGCAGCAGCCTGGCAACGTCTGGCTTCTACTACTAGTGTTAGCAAACTTTCACAAAAAAAAAATTCCCTGTTATTTATTATAGACTAAAATATACTGCACTCCAGCTTGTGAGCTTGTGAGAAAAGATATATACTTGGTACGCGATGTTTTCGAGTCATTTACCGTGGGATACTCACAGGTCACATACACATGAGCCTTTAGCTAGGCTGGTGTGTATACAAAGAAAATACATGGTGACGATTGGGATAGTATATATTGATATACATTCCATGGTGTATTACGGTGGTGGAATACGGACGAATATACAACAGCTTTCATGCATTCCGCCGGGCTCTATTTTTTGTTTCATGGTAAAATTTATAATTAAAATAGTATTCAGCAATTATTCAGTTTAAGAGCCACCTAGTGTAAGAATCATGATCATTATCTTCTTCATCATCATCATCATCATTCATAATAATAATAATTTGGTGTCTGAGAGGTTTCAACGGCTGTGTATCCATAGAGAAGGAAGCCATATTTGAGTCACTTATAGGGACACCATCATGGCGGATCCATACTAAGTCTTCTAATTTTCGAAAATTATTTTCACCATAACCTCGTTCTGGCCAGTTTACTGTTGGGCCGCAAATTGTTCTAAGATGTTTCTCTGTATCTGCCGCTTATCTCCTTTGCTTGTAAATGTTATTCACACGAGCAAACGTATTTTGTTTTATTGATAAAAACCAAGATTACGTGGAGGTAGCAATAGCTTTGTTCTTGTAAGCTTACGCAAGAAAACTGAAAATATAAATGTTTACCTAACCTGCTATCATTTACCTGCTTTAGCAGCCTCTACAAAACATTTGAAACGACATGTTTATAACATTTCCTGTAGTCAGCCAGGCGTACTGGCTCGACACCAAAATTTCAAGATTGTCTTTTCATCGTTCGTTTTGAAAATGAGGACACAATGGTCTTTCATAAAAAAAGTAGTCTATTTTATGTATGTAATCATTGGAAACGTCCTCCCATAAAGCTATTTATAGACCCTACATGTCACATTCTGCGTTAATTTACCACAGCAGTTTAGGCGTCCACTGTAATTGTTCAAAACTGTTGTTGGGAATATTTGTTTGGTACATGACCCGAGCATTCGTCCAGTGTATATCTAACTATGTCCGTTCGACCTTTGGACAAAACTGAAAGAGAACTATTGAAACACTTGTAGCAAGACTAATTAACCAGCGTCAACACTTCGAAATTATTTCTTGCGTTCAGAGACTTTTATTCGAGCTCTGATTGGAGGAACTATGTGTATGCGTTAGAAATTAAAATAAGCCATGTAAAAAACAAGCCTCGTGGTCAAAACTATTGTGCAGATTTCAAGGGTATTGGAGAAGCAACAACGAAAAATCGTGTAAGACAGGTAGGACATCGCAGTTTAATTTCGTTTTGCCTCTTTTTAAATTTACCGAAGAATTATAACTCTATAGTTTAGTTAACTTTCAAATACAGGTCAATTTTAGTTTATTCTCGCAAACAACCTTTTCTTTAAACACCGGAGTTACTAGAGTAGGACATAACACATTTGAACTAACAGCGATAAAAGGCTCTTTAATCCTTTAAAAATCCGTTTGGGTAGTTCCTGGATCCGGTTCTCTGACAAATACCTTTCATCAACAAGAAACAAACAAACAAACAAACAAACAAACAATAAATAAATAAATAAATAAATAAAATAAAAAAAAAAAAACCTCAACCAAGGAGCTATACTTGGGGCTCCATCCTGTTGAAGGACATATTTAATAGCCATCATTTTGCGACAAAGTTGTAAGCGAGTACGTGTGCACCGTAAACATTTTCTTATTTGGTACCCTGGTAATTTGGTAATTTGGTATGGCAAATTGAATAAATAAAATAAAATAAATGCCCTTATTTCAGTCACAACATCTCTATTTTTTTTCATAGAGGAGCAGGTGGTTATACAAAGTCTTGCGCATACCAGCGCTTCATGTGACCATAATCACAAGGTTTCATGCATAAAATGCAATGCTTATTTTTGCCTGTTTGTTATAAAAGACTAAGAGCACGCAGTTTGAGTTTTGTTATCTTTCAGAAGTGAGGACCTCACTGTTTTGCCTCAGAGTCGGGATTTTTCCGCGCGGAGAGTTTCTCATGGGTCAAGCAGTTAAATCATATTTCCACATGCTATTCCTAACCTATCATTGACCTAAGATTTCTTTTTTAACTAATAACACGTTTGCTTTTCTATAATGCTTCTCTCGGTTTAATTTTTTTTATTTTTTGATTAAAAATCAAACGCCTGGTTCCTGAGATCATTAAGCATAAGTGTAGAATGCATTACTTACAAGTCGTACAAATCTTCCAGTCCTTTGAACTGATTTCGATGAAGCTTTTTTATCTTGTTGTGTTCCAATTTCCTGACGTATTGTAAGACACACATCAAAATTTAGAGGGTAAGTTAGCTACCATGATGTTGGGAAATACAAGAACTTGCAATTATGCACAAATAAAACGATCAGAGGGAACTATGCCTACATTATCAATGTAATTAGTAGCTTCCTGGGAGAACTAAAAATCAGAAGTTATCAGTCAGTATATCTAATCGCCAGTATAGAGCAGCTGTCAATTATTTTTTCTGATCCCCGCTATTGAAATGAAACCCTTTATCTACCCAAAACAGCCAGGGACCGTCACATTGACAACTCATGGCAATCAGAAATTGCATCGGCCATCTCATGTGAAAAAATAACAAGTACTCTTCTATTTCTCAGGCTTCCCTAAAATAATAATTCCATGTTTCGATTACGTAATAGACTCTGAAGGTGCGTTTTTTGGGATGCTCCAGATCAGGATCCATGATCCAAGACCACTCGGATCATGGCATATCAAAGGAACCGAGGAATTCACTCTGGGAAAGGATTTGTCGTTACCTTTGATGCACCATCATCCGAGTGATCTTGGATCACTTATCCTGATCTGGAGCATCCCAAAAAACGCACTCTGAGTCTGCCTATTGAACTATTTGCAGATCTCCAGCATTTCGGACGAGTTTTGATAGAATAGACAAAGCATTCATTCTAAGCATTCACTTCAGTCAATAGCGAGTTGGGACGTTAACCAAAAAACCGACCCTCAATTTATCACGACATGTAATCACGTCTCATTAATCACAACTAATAATCACATGATGATTGAAACAACGAGAAGGTTTTTTTTTTTTTTTTTTTTTTTTTTTCAGGAAAGAAAGAGCTAACGAACTAAGGAACTAGCGAAGCAAAGAACTGGCAAACTGGCAAACTAACTAGATCTCCCAGTTCATAATCATGTAATCATAAACAATGCTTACAATATTTTCAGCTTGGTCATGTTCCAGAAGACGTCATGAGGGAGCTGCTGAAGTCGGTTATCAGCCATCCACCTTAAAATGAAAAGTAAAAGTAAAAAATACAATCGTACCACGCTAAAACTGGACTTTAAGTTATCTTCTAGGATGTGCACAATGTTATCAACAGTTAGACCCGGGTTAAACGCCGTGCTTCACATGATCAAAACTTAACTCAGCCCATTAAGTTCATGTGAAGTACGGCATTTGATCCAGTGAAGTTCGACTGATTTAATTTGGATCGGCTGAGCCGTTCTTCACTGCTGACCAGGCGTGAATAACGCCTAATTAAAGATAAACTTTGGGTCAAACGCCGATCTTCACCTGAGCCGAACCAAATGCATAATCATGTTAATTTAGAAGTCAGTCTCGATCGATCTGTTTATTTTCGCGATCTAGTTAAGTTTGGCGTTTGACTCCATAGGCGAACTTAACTAATTTTGGTCGACCTAAACTGTAATAAGTTCAGCTCAAGGTTTACCCAGGCCTTATAGGTCTTTCTTCTTTTCCAAAATAGTTATTCGCGTGGATCAGCCACCTGAACAGCTAGTTACTTTATCTTACGGTTATCACTCACTGAAGCTGGTCAGAGGTCTTCAGCAAACAAAAAATCGAAGAATCGTTTATCAACCTAACGAAAGTGGAATTCAATTCACAAATTTGCATGTACTGTAAAAAATTTATCGTTTGTTTATTTTTACGTCTCTATGATAGGTTTCACTTACAGCTGTGTCAGGTTGGTAAGCTTGCCAAAAATCCCACGCGGTAAACGTTTTATGGCGTTGTGAGACAGATCCCTGTTGATTCACAAAATAAATGCACGTAAGCATCGGACAAAGAGCACATACAGGCCATAGCTTTTTCAGTTACTTGTTTGCGGCCAGTCAGAGTGGGTGAAGAATCTGAGCAACATCTCGCATATTGCTATGTATATACAATTTCTTTAATTTGAATTTGTCCTCGAGAACATAGTACTGAATTCAGAAGAGAGAATTCCATCTTTCGGGCTTTTTCAGAGGGAGAAAATTTGCGGGCACGTCTTGGCAAGATCTGCTTTCAGAAAACTTTCTAACAAATAGATTTCACGTTGCTGTGTGTTTTTCCAGAGATAGATAACAGATGACGTCAAATTTTTGTAAGAACAAAATGTTCGCATGTTGTTAACACATAGTGACGACTTCCCTGAACCTAAATTCTAAACAGAAGAATAGAAAGAACCAAAGTACTACGAGCTGCAGAGGGTGAACTCGATGATTTTTTTTACGTTGAGAAAACGGGTTTATGTTTTGGTTTCCTACGTTACGTGCTTTTCAACATCTTCAGAAACGACGTTTGCGATTCTTTGCGTCTGTCTCTGCCTCTGTAATGGCCAATAAAAGTACAAGTAGAATTCACAATGTTTTACAATGCTAAACTCCATGTATGGCTTACCATAATATATATATTTAGCCAAGCCTAAAAGCGGAGCTCTAAAAACAAACTTTCACTACTGGCATTTACATATAGTCTGCTTGTCATATCACCCATCTGACCTCACTCAAGCTACAGACCCAATGCTGTAAAAAATAGTATGAAAAGGTGAACTGAGCCAGTAGCACAGTTGATTTGGAGCCCCCGCGGATTTGCACCCTTCAGTCCAGATCTGCTTGTGGATCATATTTGGACCCCCTAGTCCAGAACTGCTAGCAGATATAAACCCTCCTTTTACGGATTTGGACCCCCACCCCTCCTAAAAACAAGCGTTCTATTGAGTAAGGTAATAAAAATTCCTTTGCAAATTGAGTTTGGAGATGTTAAAAAAGCAAAATAAAAATACTGAGGTAGGTTTTTTAAATTAATCTTTCATACTTTGTGTAATAAAGAACCTGCAACGCTAGTTTGCATCTATAAATTTTCAAAACAAAACATTTCTTAACATCTCAGAGCAATACCTAAGGACAGGTCTGTTTCCCTGTTCAACTGTAGGCTATTTAGTTATGGTTTAGAGCCACTAGAAATTGGTGGAGAAGCCTGGAGATTGCTCCTTTGAATCAGTATTACATCAGATATATAGTAATTCAGATCATCACTTCATAATGAATGCAATTTCAGTTATCCACAGCCTCCTATGAGACATTCGGAAATCAGAAATTGTGTATCCTCTGGATATATGTATGCCTCAAAAAATTATGAAAGAATCGAAAGATACATGGAAATCAATAAAAGTATTTAGATGATATGAATTACGACCAAGATATTTCTTTTGATTAGTTACTTCTTGACCTTACTATCACAAAAAAACTGCCTGCTAGCATTAAGCTCATCAATCACTGCACCTACAGTCTTTTCAAAAAGAAATCCAGTTGCCCTTCTAGCCAGTTAAGTGCAAGACCAAGCAACTTGATAATAAAATATTGGCCATTTGGTTGATACCACTATCGAGGTAGTTAACAATGTAGTACGAGGATTTAAGGTAATGATTCATGAAATCAAAAGTGCTGGAAATCCGTGTTAGCCATCTTAACTTCATTTTCTATTCGCAAGAAAGGTAAGGTCTAGTCTCACATTTCTCCATGTACATTTGAAATTGCACAACATACTTCATCAAACATCAGAAATCCCATTAAACATTTTATAATGCCAAATGTCATCCAAACATTCCACAAGATTGGTGTGACCAGCTACTAATTAAATTAATTGAAAGGAGAAGGAAGTCCAAAGGATGTTTACATTGATGAGAAAGAGCTTACTTTAAGTTTAATTTTAAGTTTTAAGTTTAATAATGCTTTGTCATGCGAATACAACTAAGTTGATACAAAACAAAAAAGTGCATGACTGGAGAATAATTGGGAGAAAGTTAACTCCCATACAAAGAATATTATCTGATATTACACATTCTAAAAACCAAGAGGTGAAATTTAAACGTGGCCCAAAGCTAACCCAATCAAATTAAATCGAATACTTCTCTCTTACAAGTCACCCCTGATTTGAGATTGACACTAAAAATTAAGAAGTAAAATTGAAATACAATCCTAAGCTAACCTAATTAAACTTGTCACTTACAAGCTACATCTGATTTAAAATTGACACAAATAATGTAACAGATAGGACTTAAGACTGCTTAAAGAAGGTTCATGCATGATGTTCGATGGAACACCATTCCAGTCTGTTGTGTAGCGATTGAAAAAGCTGAAGGCCATATATATATATATATATATATATATATATATATATAGCTTTTTAGTAAGGCTAAGCCTAGAATCGGAGCTGCACACTCACCGAGCAACTTCGCATGGCTTTATTTGGGCCAGTTTAATTTGAGTCCAAAACAATTGAGCAGCAGCAGGGAAAACGAACAGTTTTCGATAGCAAACGTTTGCAAAAAAAAGAAAGACCTTCTTGAGTCCTAACTACTTTCAGATGAAAGCGTAAAGGAATTCAAAGCTGATAAAAAAAAACACTACAAGCGAGCAAAGTCCGATGCGAGTGTTTGCTCGAAGAAGGAGAAGGTGGAGAAATTCAATAAGACTAGCTTGTAATAAAAATAGCTTGTACTGATTAAGCTAGAAAAATCGGTATTTATTTTTACAGAAATGCCCCTAGTAAAGAAAATAAATGGTACAAACTGATCGTTTACAGCAGTCAACAGGAATTGACCGCGGTCTCGTGGTTCAGAAACAACAGAACAACAAACATATTACAAGAAAACAAAGCACAATACGAATATTTCTTCGAAGATTCTTGGAGAAGGTGCAGAAATTAGAAAAGTATAAAAAATATCTTGTATTAAGCTAGAAAAATTGCTTAGCAATTGCCATAAATGTCCATAGCAAAGACAAAAAAGATTTCCGCACCTGATCGTTTAGAGCAGTCAACATGAATCGCTGAGGCATCAATCACTCGGAACGCGACAGAGCTGAATAATAGCGCCATTTCCCACAAAATCTTTCCTTGGCTGACACAAAACACTAAAGTGCTTTGATAGTTTTACTGTTATTTCCCATGTCATCCGAAGAACCTTCTTCAATTAATGACACTCAGTGGCAAAACATCATCCAGTGAACGAAGAAAGCGCCTGCCAAACCACAACAGCATTTCTCTCGCAGACCCGTCCACTATTAAATTTATCAAAGCCAGCCAGCCAGTCAACACATTTCGCTGTTTTTAAAGTGCTACTACGATCAGAAAATCACTTGTGTTTTTTCTTCAAATTTGAAAAGTGTGTTTGCTTAACACCCGACTCGCGAAATTTCAAGCTTTAATTTCAAGCAGAAGACTGTTTACTTTGAGTGCAACTTTTTAATTTAATTGTCCACCATTACTCACGTTCGTAACTGACCGATTAGGCCTCGGAGAGCTGGATGCAAGATAAAATGACGTCATATGCTCACTGGTTTAAAATTGCAGTGTGTGAATGCAGCTTATTAAGTATGCAAAACACGAGTTTGAGAGTCTGAAAGCTCAAAATTCCCGTGCTGCATACTAAATCAGCCGGGTTTACAAACACTGCATTCTTACTCTTGTGAGCTTTTTACGTCATTTTGTCCTCGATCCAGTTCTCTCAAGATTTTGAAGTTAGTAATGGCGGATCACTAAATAGAAATATTTCAGTCAAAATATAAAACTGATTTCTCCAAATTAAAGCTTGAAATTACGCGAGTCTGTTGTTAAGCAAACACACTGTCGAAATTTGAAGGAAAAACACAAGTGATTTTCTGATCGTAGTACCACTTCAACATCCAAACGCTGATTCTTACCAGTTCAAACTAATTACGACGACATGTTTATAGACGGTGAAACTTATTTGTTCTTTACAGGCCACCTTCGACGAATATCTCTAAAACTTTTTTCAAATGACGAGTGGAGCGCGCTGGTTTTTGACATTTTTGACAGATCTTGGATTAACTTTAAGTGACAAAACACTCGATCAAGGGTATGTTTGCGCCACTTCAAGTCTTCGGGTTATATTTGCTCGTTTGCTTGTCGCGAGAAAACTTTGAAAACTACTGCCGTACCATCCGTTTTCCGTGAAAGAAGTGTTCGCTCGTAAAACGAAAAGCACCAAAGCGTAGTAGTCCGATTAAACGAAAAAGACTGAGGAAAACCTCAGCAACGGCTACGATAGGCGCCGGCAGTGCAGTATTCCAAGTGTGTGTCATTTGACATAAATTCCCGGGAAAACCAGGAATCTCCTGACCTTACTGTCATCAGCCAAAGACATCGCAATTCAGATATTTCTCCTGATAGGGATTCTAGGAAGCTATAAAAGCTATTCATGATCTGGACTGTGAGAAAGACGAGCCTACCGAAAAACTCCGACAACTCGAAGCGGATATTTCCAAGATTTACAATCGAAGGTATTTAGCGTCGACAGATTTATGAAGTCAGATAAAGATTTAGCTTTTTATTCTGGATTTCCAAATAGAGGCATTTTTAAGAGTAGAATTCAGTATTTTAATCCAGGAAAAGAAAGTGAAAACATTAATTACTGGCATTCACCTTCTCATGATGTAGGAAATATGAATCCGAGAAGTTAAAAGATGAAGATGCCCCTGAATAGAACAAGGAAGACCAAGGCAATTACACCTGGATTAATTTTATGTTTCTAATAGTCTGATGGCTTAACGCAAAATTTGAGACGGATCGTGACATAACGGACAAAAGTGCCAAACTTTGTATGCAGTTTCCTTGGGATATGAGTATTAAATCTAGGATGGGTGCCCAAGAAAGAAACTTCGCCTTAACGTATAAACTGGGAAAAACTTTTCATCTTCAGACTCCTGTGCTTGGTAACCAGGCTTTTTTCTCAAAATAGTATTTTTGGCAGTTTTGAAGAGAAAATTGCTCAAAATTAACGCAAGGATTTCCCTGAAATAAAATTGCTTATTTTCCTTTCATAAAATGTTTCATCAATTCCTGGTTACCAAGCAATTGTTATTTTTATATATATTATAAGCCCTTTACAAAGTCAAAGACTTTTTCCGTGTTTACATAGCCTCATATAAACACGAGGGGGGTTGGGAGAATTCGAGACAGTTACTTCCGAGAATTCTCCAACCCCCCCCCCCCCGGAGTGTTTATATGAGGCTACGTAAACACGGAAAAAAGTCCTCTTTTGCTTTTATAAAATATTTCTAAAAAGTAATTCGACAAATGAAGGGAACATTTGTTTAATTACTTCTTGATTGAAATAGATTTTCTCAATACACGCTCTGAACAATCGTATTTCCCACTAGCCAATCATAACGCGTACCTGACAACACACGAGCCAATCAGAATTCGAAGTTGAAATTTTTGGCAAGCCTCTTGCGAGCGCCATGTTGATCAAAGCTTTAATTCCTCTGAAATCGTGCAGAAAAATACCGAATGCTCGGCGAGAACCAGAAGAAATGCTCAAAATATACGAATCGGTAACAAAAGAACTTCAAGATGAGAAGTTTATTTAAGCTGGAAATGAATTGCACTGTGCTTGACCGCTTCTGAAAGTTTGATTTGAAGCATTAACAGTATGTAGCATATAAGTACGTTTTCGTGTACATATTTTTAAATAAAGAATTTTTTATAGAAAATTTTATTGTAGTGCTTAATGCAAAAAATTTCCTTGAAAAACGTTTACTGCCTATGTTTTTCCATATTAGGGCCGCCGTTTATACGAGAGAAAATAAGCCGCGACTTACTCTGGCCACGGCTTACATAAGACGCGAGCACTCCGTATAAATGGTACAAAATCTACGTTCACGGCTTTCTCAAGCTGCGGCTTATCCTGGCCTAGGAGATTTTACTCGTATAAATAGTTCCTTTCGCGTCTTATGTAAGCCGCGGCTTATTTTCTCTCGTATAAACAGCCCTATTCTGTCCTCTTAGCTTCGATTTAGGTCGTGTAGCTCACGATCATCGAGGCAGGGAAAGCGCTATGGTTTTTCTTTTGCTTCGTTTCCTCGGGCTCACGGGGAAGAGATAGCTAAACCCCAAATCAAAATTTGGCAATTCTTTTTCTTTATTTCCTTGATATTTGTACTTGAAATTGCTTTATGAGTCTTACGAAAGCTTTGAAATGTTTTCAAATTGTACCGGGAAACACAAAAAGCGTGACGTCACAACCGTGTTTACATACTCTCATCTAAACCAAGAGAAGATAAAACCAAGAGAAGATAAAAACCTTTTATCTTCTCTTGTCTAAACACATCTATTGACCAATGAGTGGGCTCGTACTACCTTAAATATTTTATTAAAATGCATATTACATAAATGTGGATGGTTACCAAGTTACACTTTTGAGGGATTGTTTGTAGCACAGGCCAACCAAGCTTATCAGTTGTGCACTGAATCAAATGGTGTGATCTGTATTTCATCATAATAACCAATATATGTTATTGTGAGTAGCTAGACATGGGACAGGTACTTTATTACATAACGTTTTCGTGACACGTTAATTTCGCGAATGTTGCGATTTTAAAAGGTTTGCAAAATTAAAGTGACACAAACAATAAGTGTCGCGAACATAACAGGACTCGGAAATAACTGATGTCAATAATACTTACTTACTTATATTTTAATCCTCGTAGTCTTACGACCATACAGTTTATTAGCAATGAAACCTTCAGAGAGTCATATTTTTAACTATTCTGAGGCAACATCTTGATCTTCCTCATCATTATTATTTTCTTCTTCTGCTGCAGGCAGCATTTCTTTTGAACAGTCCTCAAACCGTCCATTTACTGGCTCCTTGTCGTGCATTTCTGCTGGCTGCTTGAACCTCTCAGTGGCTTTTATGGTTGTTAATAAAATGAAGTAGTTTTATTTGATTGAAGGACAAGTTATAAGTTAAGTCTTAATCAAAAACGCCAAATTAGAGTGATTCGAAATCGGAAAATTTCCGCAAAATTTCGAAATTAAGTGTCGCGAAATAAGCGCCTTGTGAAATCGCGAAATAAACATGTCGCAAAATTTTCATGTAATATTTAAGGTAAGTCGTAGAATTTCTCTGTAGTTCCATGTACAGATCATAAATTAGTAGCTGTCCCATTTCAATTGCCAGAATCTTGGTACGTTAGAAATTTCTCATAGCAGTTAATTTACAACTAATCGGGCGAACCTTCCAAAAACCAGTGGTATTTGAAACGGCATACAAATTGGGGAAACAGAATCCGGTGTGTAGTGGAAAATGGACAAAAATACGAGACGAAATTATATAACAACAACCTGTATCAACTATTTATTCCGAACTAAACACGTGACTGCTGTGTTTCAAATATGGGAAGAGAAAACGGGTACAGGTCGGGGGGGGGGGGGGGAGAGTATATTTTCAGTACTAAATGGTAACAGTAATTTGCCCTGTAAAAATATAATTTAGTGAGCTCACTTAAAGTTTGTGTTAAAACGGCATAGACTGATAGTATGAAATCAATCAAAGTATAAAATATTTCTTACTGATAGGATAAAATCAATCAATCAATCAATCAAATTCAAAATCAATCAGTCAGCTCAGAAGGTCTGTCATTCCCGTGAGGGGCACAGTGACCAGACTGAGTAAGAAGTTTTTAAACAAAATGGTGAATGAGAGGAAACAGTTCAGCACGCAAAGGAAAAACCGTTGCAAATGAAATAACTGCACAATTTTAGCGCAGTTAAGGGTAAAAACTCACTGTCCATACGTTTTCAATTTCTGCAGAGCCATATTGAAGCTGTACTCTTGCCGATTACTTCGACAGAGGTCTTGATTTAGGCCCTGTTTACAAGCAGGTAGGGTAACCCTAGCGCTCCCACATTTCTTCGCTTTTTTTTTTTTTTTTTTTTTTATCAACGTGTTTACAAGTCAGCTAAACAGAACAGATTTCAAGTGCAAGGTAGGTAAGCATCCTTCCCTCGAAAAACTTCTTCCACCAGTGATCTGTACGGCTAAGTTTTCTTCGTGATCTTCTTCGTCGAATCACTCTCCCGGTTCAAATGTTGCATTCAAGCCATTCGCGCGAGTGAAGTATTGTATTGTAACTTGTTGTCGTTGTCTAGAAATAAAAAGATAACATAACAACATTCCATGACACTCGAAAGGAGCAATAACAGGCAGCACGAAAGGAGAATCGAAGTACTTAGCAGAACTCTTTTCTTGTCGACCATTTTATTTGCGATTCAGTTGTCCTGGGTGCCAGAGTAACCCTACATGTGAAATTTTGCTTGTAAACCCGGGCTATCTTTGACCTTCCTGCTAGGGTAACCCTAGCACTAGGTTACCTTCCCTGCCTGTAAACAGGGCCTTAACCAATGGAACGTTCACGGAAAGCGGTAGAAAGCATTTTACCAGTGGAAGATTTATGTCACGTGCTAGGCAAAGAGAGTAATCATGCTTCATTAGATCATGTTTCGCACCGCACCATTCCACGGACTTCGATATTTCAAAACAACGTTTCAGTTTCTTTGCCTACGGGAAATAGAACTTTGTTTACCTTTTTGCTACAATGTTAACAGTGCTTGTTCTAAGCAATACAAAAGAGTAGCTTTGGAGCACCGTACTTTTCACATCGTCGAAAGCCAGTCATGTGTAGGCCGAAAAGCATATTTATATATTCCATGTTTACCTGGCGCTGTTATGATTGTGAGATAACTCGAAAGTACAATGTATTTGGTAGCTACAAAAATTAACAGCAAAGAAAAGCGAGCGAAATTAAAAACAAGTCTTTCTCGGGATGAAAATGGAAACTGGTTGCCGTAGTGTAATACAAGGACCTCAGCGGAAAAAACGCCTACCCGACCGTTCCGACTTTAAGTTCCGACTTCCCCCGATAAATTCTCGACTCCTCCCGACTATTCGCCCCTGAAAAACAATTTTGGAGTCCCTACAGTATCCCTTACAGTATTATCGTGCACAGGAACACCAAGCGCAAGGAACACAAGGGAACCAATACGAAATAAGGTGTGCGTTCTCCTTTCTCGAACGCAATAACTATTTCGCCTTTTGAATATTTGAAATTCTGTAGATTAAAAGGGTTATTTACTATTTTCTTAACATTAATAGTAAAATTCGATGTTTTGTTATTTACACCACAGGTACCCTATAATAGCTATTACGGGAGATATTTGATTCCTTAATAAAATGAGAACGATAGGCGATTGGATTGGGCACCCATCCTAGAATTGATTAACTAGTGCTAAGCTACATGTGTATAAATTTTGGCACTTTTGTCCAGTCTGTCACGATCATTCCGCTAAGCCACCAGACTATAAAGGTCAGCACCATTTCAGTATGGCCCTCAAGGGCAAAGATCAATGACCAGATGCCTGCTGATTTTAAGGATAAATATCCTTCTACCAGGGTCATAATTGACTGCAAAGAGCTCTGTTGTCAAATGCCAAAGAGTCTTCGTTTAAACAGTGATCTTTTTGGCTTGTTTAAAAACCGGCATACCAATCTGAAGGGGCTTATTGGAATCTCACCTGGGGGTGTCAAAACATTTATTAGTCAACTTTCCAAGGGGTACTTTTTATTGGAACCAAAGGTCAAATGACCTCTGAGGAAGTTATGCAAACGCAACAAATTGTCTCCCTTCAAATCCACGTGGAGTGTGTGATCAACAAGACAAAAAACTTCCACATATGAGACAGTGTCGTGCATTTACTCTGTTTAGTGTTTTCAGTCAAATGTGGTGTGTTTGCAAGCATAAGCACATAACTCGCGTACAGGCAATGACCATCTATTTTCAGTTTGCTGACTATTTCGAACTATTATTTCTGATTTTCTGAACTAAATTTCCGAGAAAACCGGACATTATGGTCAGAACATAATGTCATTTTATGTCAAGTCATTTCTTTCGATAATAGCCCATAAGAATCCTTAATATTCCTGCCAGATTTTGACCAATCAAGAAGCGGGGCTTTCCGGCCATAGTTTTCTTAACCGAGACTCGCTATTTCCTCTCCCCTTTTGATCCTCTACCATCACGCCGTACACATCAGTACTTGGTTGAAGACAAGTCTCAATTATTTTAGGCAAGTACAATTACTTTTAGTTTTAGCCACCATACTTTAGCCATGGACACTCCTCGCGTTCTAGTTTTAGGTGATTCTTTTATTCGCCGTCTTCCCCTGTTTATTGAGTGAAATTCTAATGTTTGTTTCAACCTTTCTTCACGTGCCGTAATACAATGGCACGGTATTGGTGGTCAGACGGTCCCAAAAACACTGCACCACGATCTCTCTGTTGCTCAATCTTTTCGCCCCGACATTGTAATACTACAGCCAGGTTCAAACGATTTAAGAGCCACTCTCGGTAAATACCGCGTGAGGGGCGGCACATGGTTGAAAAATAGACCCCTTAATAGTTCCTCAATAGATAACCTATGGTATACTAAGAACAATTCAGACAGCAATTCAAGGGACAAGACTAGAAAGTAAGCTCAAAGACCTCAAGATTGCCCCTCTTATACTTCGATATAGTTTTCTCTGGCCCCTGTCGTTAAGATGAACACCGTCACGAGCAAAGTCAGTTTGGGAAGCCTTCCAGAAACCCCTAAGGTGCCAGAATAAGGCATAAGGAATTGGCTCTAAGACTACGCTGAGATATTTTGTTAAAAGGGTAACGTTACGATTAAAAGCCGTAGCCCCTTGGCGATTAATGTTCTGGCATACGCAAATAAACCTAACCCCGTAGGTATCGTGTAACAGCCTCTATCGCTGAGCCCACGTGCAGTGGCTCCGATACAGTTAAGAGTGACTCTCTGTAACGACCGAGTGAGATTGTAAAAATGTGGCACAAGGTTGAAAAATTGGGCCCTTTAATATTTTTTCCACGGATAACCTATGGTATGCTACGAATCGTGATATAAGTTTTAGGTTCTAGAGTTTTTACATTTTTGAGAAAATTTCGAAAAACCGTCGACAACCCGAGAAGCCGAAAAATCACAGAAATGAGGTCAAATTTCCTGATCGGAGAATCGAACTCGCGTGAAGGCGCATAGCAAATTATGGTTTTCCTTAGGCTATAATTTCATTTAGGAGGTACTGCTAAGCTGCTTTGATGATACTTTAGGCTGATAATTATAATTCCCAATTCCTGGAGAGCAAGCGAAGAGAAGCGAAATTTCCAAACTTTGAAAATCAAAAATACTATACCGTTTTCAAACATCTCAAAGCATGCTCGGTATTACTTAGAATTCTTTCAAAATTCAATTCTAGCAAGTAAAAGAGAAGTATTTGAACGTGGTGTAATTGTTTGCTTTGGAAAAAATTACTTCTGTAACGAGCGACCCCATGGAAGTTGACCCAATTTGACCTTCATAAGTGATTTTGATTAACCGGGAATGTAAACAACTCGACTCCCTTTCGCTCGCTTTCTAGTCAAACCATTGAACAGCCCTGCCATCTCCCATTAACACTACGCAGCAAACCCACCTAAGGTAATACTTCGGTGACAGCTTACCTTCAAAATGGGTGTTTGATGGCAAATAATTTCGATGTTCCTCGCTAAAATTTCCTAACTTTCTTGCTACTGCCCTCAGGAACTGGCGCTTATATACGGCAGCAGCATTTTTTCCCCGCCTTGTGCAATATTTTCCCAGTAAATGAATCCATGTCTTGCATATCAAGAGTCCTTGGGTATCTATAGAGGTTTGTATTAATCATTTGTGATGCAAAGAGGCAACAACTGAAGGAACTAATATTTAACTGAATATTAGACTCAAAGATGTGATCGATGTCACGCAATCTTTACATTGTAAGTGATCACGTGTCGCAAATACACCCGCGTGGATGTTTTGCGCCTTGATCATGTCTTCACTTTCTTCCTTACTAACATACATGTTTTAAAGACTTGCTATCAAAGGACTGGGCGCTCAACTCAAATGCTTTCCGTAGACGGTAGATTTACGGACCAGCAAAAGTACCTGACTGAGAAATGTCACCAAGGTGAGCGGTTAGGACAAAAAGCGATCCAGCATCAGTTGCGCATGCAAGGGAAACGGATGTTGACCAGTGAGAAGCGTTTTGTAAAAGTACACGGTTGTAAATAAATTTTGCTCTGCAGTTTTTTTTTCCGGCCCTCACCCACACAGGACGTTTTTTCAATTTAAGTTTAAATAGTTTCAATCCAAGACTAAAAACTGGTGTAAATTTCTAATCAATCCAATTTAAAGGAGTATGTTCGAAAGCAAGTACATTCAAATTGCTTGGAGTTTAAATTGAAGAGGTTTAAGTGTTTATATGGATTTATAAAAGATATCTGGTCACTCTTCTCCCAGATCTACTGCGTTCAGCTTCAACCATATTCTGTTTGTGGGCTGCGCGTGAGAAGCCGTTGTCTTTCGCATTTTCATCTTCCTACTCCTCACTGTCACTGTCCTCTGAATCGCCAGCTATGACTTTTGGCGCTTCACCATTCACACTGCTAGTTATTTTTACGACACGTTACGCTTGCAGCTAAATATAAATCGTAACTAATAAACTTCTTTTTGCTGTCCTATGAAAATGTGGTTAATTTCTGAGTAGCATAGGTCCTGGCTAGCAGAGAAGGAGGCGTCTAAGTTAAAAAATAAGTTTTCCTACTTTGAGCAATCACGTGGGAATTCCTTTTAGCTTGCGTAATAAGCGCAAATGTGGTATGCCACTTCAGGAATAGCCTGCGTAGCAGGTGCTACAAAAGGAATGGGAAGGGGGAAAGCGGGAAGCGAAGCGAAGTGAGAGGAGTGCGCGCACCGAGTGCGCGCGCTTTCCCCCTTCCCTTTTCCTTTACCAGGGCCTGCCACGCAAGGAATGGGAATACGGCCCCAAATTTCAGGCTAGTTCTCTTCAAGAGACACTCTGAGTCTTTGTCATGTACCCGGCTTACAGAAAATTATGGAAGGCAACTCCCACGCTGATTCTCAAAGAAAGTCCTATAGCTTGCATATACTGACCAGCGGTTCTCATGACAAGTATAAAAAGACCACCTTCTAAAACATTCGAAGCAGCTTTCTCATTATTGTTTTTTATATACAATATTCTTAAACAGTGGCAAAGTAGCAGTAGAATCACCATACCGCCGATCGCTACTATTCTTCTTCAGTTTGCCCGTGCATCAATACAGTATATAAAATGATGAAACCACAGACCACATGTAAGCAAGTGTCAGTCCCTCAAAAAATTACTGATCCCAGATCCCTGGGCTGTGATCCCAGATCCCGGGGCTGTGATCCCTGACCCCAGGGATGTGATCCCTGATCCATATACCTCGTTACGACCCTGCCACTGACTATCCCGCTTAGGTGAGTTGCATGTAAAGGCTGGCTATGTTTTAACCCTCCTAGCCGGGTAACTCGGCCTTAAATGTGTTCGCGTGTAAACAACGATTCAAAGTGTTCATCAAAAAAACAAAAAACAAAAACAAAAAAAAAAACAAATAAATAAAAAAATTCAAAACCAATATGCTAAATTTGTATGTTAATAAGGAAGAAAACGAAGACATGATCAAAAGCAAGGCGTAAAATATTGACGCGGATGTATTTGCTGCACGTGATCACTTACAATGTAAAGATTGCGTGACATCGATCACATCTTTGAGTCTAATATTCAGTTAAATATTAGTTCCTTCAGTTGTTGCCTCTTTGCATCACAAATGTTTAATACAAACCTCTATAGATACCCAAGGACTCTTGATATGCAAGACATGGATTCATTTACTGGGAAAATATTGCACAAGGCGGGGAAAAAATGCTGCTGCCGTATATAAGCGCCAGTTCCTGAGGGCAGTAGCAAGAAAGTTAGGAAATTTTAGCGAGGAACATCGAAATTATTTGCCATCAAACACCCATTTTGAAGGTAAGCTGTCACCGAAGTATTACCTTAGGTGGGTTTGCTGCGTAGTGTTAATGGGAGATGGCAGGGCTGTTCAATGGTCTGACTAGAAAGCGAGCGACAGGGAGTCCCGGTTAATCAAAATCACTTATGAAGGTCAAATTGGGTCAACTTCCATGGGGTCGCTCGTTACAGAAGTAATTTTTTCCAAAGCAAACAATTACACCACGTTCAAATACTTCTCTTTTACTTGCTAGAATTGAATTTTGAAAGAATTCTAAGTAATACCGAGCATGCTTTGAGATGTTTGAAAACGGTATAGTATTTTTGATTTTCAAAGTTTGGAAATTTCGCTTCTCTTCGCTTGCTCTCCAGGAATTGGGAATTATAATTATCAGCCTAAAGTATCATCAAAGCAGCTTAGCAGTACCTCCTAAATGAAATTATAGCCTAAGGAAAACCATAATTTGCTATGCGCCTTCACGCGAGTTCGATTCTCCGATCAGGAAATTTGACCTCATTTCTGTGATTTTTCGGCTTCTCGGGTTGTCGACGGTTTTTCGAAATTTTCTCAAAAATGTAAAAACTCTAGAACCTAAAACTTATATCACGATTCGTAGCATACCATAGGTTTTCCGTGGAAAAAATATTAAAGGGCCCAATTTTTCAACCTTGTGCCACATTTTTACCATCTCAGTCTGTTACAGAGAGTCACTCTAAACTGTATCGGAGCCGCTGCACGTGGGCTCAGCGATAGAGGGCTCAGCGATAGAGACTGTTACACGATACCTACGGGGTTAGGTTTATTTGCGTATGCCAGAACATTAATCGCCAAGGGGCTACGGCTTTTAATCGTAACGTTACCCTTTTAACAAAATATCTCAGCGTAGTCTTAGAGCCAATTCCTTATGCCTTATTCTGGCACCTTAGGGGTTTCTGGAAGGCTTCCCAAACTGACTTTGCTCGTGACGGTGTTCATCTTAACGACAGGGGCCAGAGAAAACTATATCGAAGTATAAGAGGGGCAATCTTGAGGTCTTTGAGTTCCATTTTTTAGTCTTTTCCCTTGAATTGCTGTCTGAATTGTTCTTGCAAGTTCCATCAGTTTCTTATCTAATCAAACGGTTTGTTGAGGGTGTATGCCACGCCATGCCTTATTGTTGTGTCAGCGTATTGTTTGTACTTTCTTGTTACCTGATACAACAGGCACGCTTTTTAGAGGCTGTACACGTTACGTTTGTCTCTGTTCTACAGAACAGCTTAGCACCGTTTTGTGATTTATTTTATTGTTTGCTGGCTTTGGCGTCACCGTCATTTCTGTTTCTGGTCGATAACGCAAAAGTGTGCAATCCTTCCTCGACCACCTCCTATGTGGGTGTGTCCTTAATGCACTTGGTTATCATGTTAACGCCAGAAACTATTATTTGTGAAGATGGCTTGCACCCCTCGCTGTTCATTTTGTGATTTGAATAACAGAAACAGACAAAAAATATTGTATATTCCACCAACAGTTTAGTGACCTCAATTGCCCTCATTTTGCCCCTCTACATAACAGTTTTCACCACAAAGGAAACAGGTGTTTGCTGACTATTTTGAACTATTATTTCTGATTTTCCGAACTATATTTCCGAGAAAAAGCCTTAATTTAAATCTCCTTTTTAGCATCCAAGCAAATAAAATTTTGGTTAAGTTAATCCCGGGTAAATATTTTTTCTACATGTTTGTAGTGTAGTTAGATTCCCTGGGCCCAGTTGTTTGAAGCATGGTTAGCGCTAAATGCCGGGTATAGATGAGATTTTCGTCCAGGTCGACTAGAAGAAAGAAGATAGTCGGTCTTTGCATTCAAACACTCAAACACACTGTAAAAGAACGAAGCAAATGAGATACTTAGTTGACCTTAGCAGCCTTAGTAAGGTCGGCGTTTGCGACAGCAAAATCACTATATCACTTACCGCTAGCAAAATTGTGCTTTGGTAATTACGTAAACCTTAACAAAAATCACCACGACAATTGAGCCAAAATTTTAGTTAAGCATTTTTCAACAGATCAGGATCCCATCCGTTCAACGAATTGCCAGGTAGGTCTTGAATTCTTCTGATACAACGAAGCATATGCGAAGAATGCCATTGCTGTGTACATGCTGTACTTTGACTTGGCCCTTGATGCCTCGTTTCCGCGCTGCTCTCCCCAGATCATTCCGAACGGCCGCCATTTTGGAATGAGGTGTATTACGCAAGCACTTTTTCGGGATTGTGTCTAACGTTGTTGAACAAGTTGGCTTTATCATGTTAAGGATAGTAGTATAGGAGTTGGGGGTACGAGCACAAAACTGTGCTCTTACCCAACCAACTCCTATACTACTCGCCATTTGTTGGTAATCTATATGTTTTTATAAATTTTCTGGTACCAGCACATGATGAAATCTATAGTTGTTTATTCTGAAATTCTCGGAAAAATCACCAAGCGTGACATTCTCGGAAAAACAGGGAATGAGTCATCACCTATAGCTATTATTTCTCACGTGGAACCATCCGATGGTTACATAAAAATAAAATCTCATATAATAGTATAGAAATGAGTTGTAATTCAGTAATTCACAATGAATTGAAAAATATGGGAGAATTGTCATGTTATTTTTGTGATCAGCTATTGGTCAAAGTTGTTAAAAGTGTGAAAGCAGCTTGCTGTGATAAACAGAAAATGTTTAATGATGATGGTGAAAATGTTAGTCTGAATTGTGGTTCAGTCCATGGTTATGATTATTGTAAAGAGTACGTTGACTTTCATAATAATATGTATAAAATAAAGCGAAAATCTGTATATCACCGGAAGTACCATATTGAAAATGTGATAAATGGTATATGTCGCAAGAATAGATTTCAAATTTCTGCAAAAGATAAGGGTAAAATATTGAAAATATTCGAAGAGATAGACACTGTCCTTCCTTTGGTGAATAAGAATCGTAAAAGGATGATAAGTACGAAATTTATGCTTAAGCAAATATTTTTAATGCTTGATCTTCCATTTGATAAAATAATAGTTACTAGATCAAAAAAGACGCTTGGCTTTTATGATCAATATTGGGTTGAGATTCTATTGTTGAGATTTGATAAGATTATTCGTATTATCAAGCAGTGAATTTTTCATCATATCTCTGTAGGTACTTATCAATAATTGGACTATTGTCAGTCACATAATCATCGATATTCTTCATTGAGATTTGTATGCTTGAAGCATCAAAATCACCACTTCTCAACTTGTCTTTTATTGAATTGAGTAGATGTTGATAGCTTTGATAAGCATATGTGCAATTTTGGATTTTCAAATCTAGGTTTTTATGCTTCATCCACCCTTGTATCAAAAGTGCTGCTGTACTGATGGCTACCAAACTAACACCACCTGTTGCCACACTTGTGGCGAGACCCCCAGTTGCAAAGATGATGGACAAGGAATTCCCCAGTAATTTCCATTTTTTGAACCGTTTAACAGCCTGTTTATGAGCCCAACACTTTCTGTGATATGTTCGGTAATAGGATTTTAATTCATTTACCTGATCTTCTGTTAATTCACCTGAAATATGGTTCCAGCTGAATATGCTTTTTCGCTCTTTCATATATATCTTTTACATAATGATTCTCTTGAATATGCAATAAAGTATTCCAGATATCTGGCCGCATAATGGAGATCTTTTTCTTCGCTTTGGTGTAAGGTACTTAGGTATGGCATAACAATATCCACGGTCTAATGAATAACTGTTATAAAATCTTCCATACGCATCATGAAGTATACCATGTGTTTGTAATGCATCAATCCATCCAAGTGTATGTTCCAAGAAATGTGTCAAGCACCCATTTCCAGGACCAATAAGTCCAATATCCTTGTGAGTATTTAAAATATTGTTCATTGAAATTTTTACATTAAAATGCTTGTGATACAGATATTGGTATACCAAAGCTGATTTTAAAATTGCATCATCGACTTGAATAAATTGTTGTTTTGTTTCATCAAAAAAGAATTTAACATATTTGATTGCTTCTTCTATCATATATTATATCGTTGTATTAAAATTTGATGATGATCCAAAATTGTTTTTTCATCTAACATGAAATCCAAGTACACACAGAAAAAAATAACACTACCGTCAAGAGGTGCGATAGAGCTAGGATCCAAATCACCAAAAGTCATTTGCTGACTACCACTTCTATTGGCAGCTGTAAAACTTCCAATATGTTTTTTATTCCAATAAATGTTACTTGTGTTTGTTTTTGGAGAAGATAAATTATCCCAGTGAACAGACAAGCAGTGCCAAACATTTATTTGACCCAAATCATTTACTGAATAATCTGCTATTTTTCTGAAACTTTGTATAGATGCTGCTGGACCAAAATACACACAATTTGATTGATCAACACCACTTATAGCTAAATTTGAACCATTGTAATAGCTGACAAACTTATCATAACCTCCATTATCATGACCAAAAAGCCCATTTTTCCATGGATTTCCACCTGTATTTGAATTTAATTTATAAACAATGAAAATATTAACAGCATTATTATTTAAATTGATTTGACTTATCATTCTCTGTGATCCATCAAAGTCAAAATAATAACGACCATTATGTTTATTAGCTTTGGTACAAACAGTGGGTCTTATGTTTAAAGTTGATTGTGTTGCATTATTTTCTTCATTCGAGAGATCGTACAATGTTTCAACTTTTCTGTCTGCATTCATATCTAGAAAATTATTATTCGCTCTGTCGATTTGATAAGTACATTTAGAGTATAATCTAATGAATTCAGAAACCCACAAATCCAAAAAACTATCTCTGACAATATCTGAAACTTGTGATTTGATTACAACATGATCAGAATCATTGCCTGCTTTTACATTAGTCAAATGTTTGTTTCCAAGATCATAGTGACCATCTTGTGTTAATGTAAAACCAATTCCTTTATCACCTTTATCACCTTTAGGACCAATTGCACCAGCATCACCTCTATCACCTTTTGGGCCTCTTTCACCAGTTCTTGTATTATCTTGATTTTGTGGAGAATTAAAAACTCCCATTATAATATTAATTTAGATTAATTCATGATTCTTCAAGTGTGAATACTGTATCAAATGCTCCACTATTGGGATGTGAATAGTCAATTATAAAATAGCCTCTCGATAATGATTTATTGACTGTAACTTTTCTTATGTTTCTACTCAAAGAAGGAATTCTATATTCAAAAATTGTTGCTGGTAATGGCAATGGCCCAGCACCTTCAGCTTTTGTCTTGAAATAAAACATCCCCCGCTTCGTTCCTTGTATTACATACATATTCTTAATATGAAAGTTATTGTTGTGAATAACTAAAAATTCAGAGCCATTTATCAATACAGGCTTTAAGGCATTCTTATTATGTCCTTGATTGGCTTTAACAAAGCAATTTAAATATTGTATTTGACCGATTATTCCATTCCCATTCAAATTTAGATCACCTCCTAATTTCGGCCTGTAAAGAGCAAATCCACCCAAATCGAAAGCTGTTTCCATAATTACACCTGCAGCGCTTGAACGAAATAGTTTTAAACCACCGTTATGAATTCTATAGCCATTCATATTTAAATCACCACCTAATTTTGCTTCTTTTATTAAATAGCTGTTCATATTAATATCATTTAGCATTGTCAATTCACCGTTTTGACCATCAAATAAGTTTGATGAATTATCAATCAAAGCATATCCGTTCAAATCTAAATCAGTTTGTAATTGCATTTTTTCATTCACGATTTTATAAGCTTCTGCGAAGTCGTAAACACTTGATGGAACGTCTACAGCTTCAAAATCAATACCATATGCAACACAATGAACTTTGTACTTATTTGGATAAGTTGGGTTAGCATTAATATGAATAGTACAATATAAATATTCAGGTGGTGAACTTACTGAAGGTTTTTCAATCCATAATAAATATCTCGAATGATCTTCATTTCTGTTGTCAAATTTTCTCCCTACAGTTTTATGAATTGTAATTCCACCAGTTGCACTGAATGTTACACTACTAAAACTCATTCCTTCATAATCAGGAAATAGCCATTCAAGAATAAATGTGTATTTTCCATCTTTTATTGTGTACATATTAAATCCAATTCTAGCTCTGTAAATATGATTAGCTTCTTTATTCAAGTCTATATCAATGACCTTTTTTAAAATCAAATGCGGTGAACGAGGTAAATTGACATATCCATTAACTTTCAAGCCATATTCAGTACTGACTTCATCGATATCATTCATCAAATATTTGAAAGCATTCTTGGGATGAGAAGCAGATGAAATATGACTTTTTTCTAATTGATCTAAATTTACGGCATCGGTTTTATTTGTTCCTTCTTTTAAGTTTGCGAGTGTGTTATCACCCATGTCAATATCACCAGCCATTTGACCTCCGACAAGTTTAAGAAAAGGGGCCTGGTCAACATATCTTTTGTTGGCAGCATCTGTGTTAGCAGTTGGTGTTGCACAGTTGATCACTTTGTTACCAGCCAGATTTAAATTGGCAGTCATTTCTTGTGTTCCATCTCGAAGTAGAGTTTGACTGATACTGCTTTTTGATGCGAGATTGGTGTCAATATATGATTTATTCACAAGATCTGCTGGTTGGTTTCCTATCCCATGACCTGTAATAATAAACCCCCCAAAATCCTGATTACCGGTCATTATAACACTTCCATCTTTTTTAAGGAATTGAGAAACATCAATACCAGAAATTTCAGCATCAACATACTTTTTGTTCACAGCATCTTGTGGGTTTGAGGGGTTATCCTGCAAGTTGATGATTTTGTTTAATTTCATGTCAATATTACTACCAAACGCGACATGGCCGTTTTCAATTTCATAAGCTGGGTCATGGAGAAAGTAAGACAAATTAGTGTGATAGCCATAGGCCCCATAAACAATGAGATGTGTTTTGGTGTTAGACGCTGGAGCTGTGCTGGAAAGTTCAACCTGTATTGCCGCTTGACCACCACTTGTTTTTTCTATCTGGAAAAGTTTTTTCATGTAACCATCAACGTGTGGAGTTTTGAGGAAAGCTTTTTGAAACGGCTGTCCCGTATCTCGTATATTTACAGTTGGAAGAAAAAGCTCAATTGTTGCACTTCTAGGGTCAGATGGTGAGTAAAACTCAGTGACAAATGTGTACCGTCCTTTTTTTAAAGATGTCACATTAAAACGAATTTTGGATGTAAAGTTACCACTATGTGAAATGATAAAAGACAATGAGGACTTATTTATGTGGTATGGTGATCTATCAAAATTCTCAATTTGAAGGTTTGTTGCATCACTGACTGCAGAAGACTTGGATATGTCTTTTAACAGAAAAGCGAATGGGTTGCGTTGAGTGCCAGATGCTGAAAGAATGAGGTCATCAACATATTTCTTATTGGCAGCATCTTTGTTGGAAGTCGGAGATCCAACATTTGTTATTTCATTGTCTCCCATGTCAAGATCACCGGACATTGCAACACTTCCATCCTTTTTGAAATAAGGAGAAAGGTCCACACTTAATGGAAAAAATGTCCTTTCAACAAATGAGAACATTGCTTCAAGTTCGTGATCAGTCAGAGATCTGTTCCAAGAATAAAAGGCGTAATATTCCATGTCAGCCAAATCATGAATCCGCCCAGGTGATAAGGCACAACCAAAAATAATGCGATTTGCTATGCCTAAAACATTTGATGATATTGTTTTAGATCCAACAGGTGTAGTTGATGAAAAACCTTCAAAAATTTCAAGGTTTGTACCATTAACACGGATTGTCCATACATCTATTTGACCATATTCCCCCCTGGAACAGTCAAAGTGTCACTTCCGAAACGAAACAAGTAATTTCCGTTTGTCATCAGGCGTGTGGCACTGATAAGTGGTCCATTGAATCCTAATTGGAATTGTGTTTGTTGTAAATAATACTGATTTCTCCTGATTGTTCTGACGATGAAAATTGATGTGAATGTGTTTCCTGATGGACCAGCAATGTCAGAAATGGATTGCCATGAATCAAGTCTGTATCCGCCACTCAAGGTTCTGATAGAAAATCTGTTGTTATTCTCATCAAAAACCAATTGGGGTTTATCACCAGAACTGATATATTTACCGCTCAAAGGGTCTGACAATCTGGTGACTCTATTTGGTGATTGCACAGTCACATTCGAAGGAGAAACAAAAAAAGAAATGTAATTACCATCAGGAATTGGCAAACTTGGGACTGAATTGTTTTTCAAATAAGTTGTTGTATTTATCTTGGCGTCAAGTTGTTTTTTAGTCGCACAGTCATTATCATCAGTACCTTCTCTGACATTGATGATTTTGTTGTCATTCATGTCGATGTCAACGCCAAAAGCAACATCACCATTTTCAATCTCAAAAATAGGATCATGAATGTGTGAAAAAATGATGTTGTGATATCCATAAACACCATAAACTATCACATGATGTTTGGTATTATTTGATAAATATGGTGAGATCAACAACATGTCTATTGATGTAGATCCTTGACTTTTTTTCTCAAGGAAGAAAATCCTCTTCATGTAACCATCAACAAGATGAGTTTTCTGGAATGCTCTTTTTATCGAATCATTTCCTTCAACCAAATTGGATGACAGATCATCATCATCTACAGTAGAAGAATTCGGATTGTCAGTGTAATATTCAACTACAAATGTGTATTTGGAGACTTCCAATTGTGTCAGATTGAAGCGGACAACTGTTGTAAGACTGGCTGTGGGGATAACAAAAGACAATGATTTTTTGTTCAGAATGTAAGGGCTTTTATTATAGTCTTCCAATTGCAGATTGTTAGCATTTCTGATGACTGTTGTTTTAGACACATCTTCTAGAAGGAATTTGAATGGATTGACACGTGTTCCTTCAATCGACAAAAGGGCTTTGTCGACATACTCCCTAAAGTTAAGGTATGATGAAACAACAAGTTCATCTGCATAAACCTTTGTGGCAGCATCTTTGTCATCAGTTGGTTCTGCTACATTTCTCATTTTTTTGTTTTCAATGTCATAATTACCATCCTGTGTTAATTTGAATCCATCACCTTTGGGACCAACAGCTCCAGTAGCTCCTTGTGGACCAATTGCACCTGTATTACCTTTTGGACCTCTATCACCTTTTTCACCTTTGGGACCAATTGGACCAGCAGGGCCTATTTCACCAGTTCCAGTTTTTGTTTTATCTTGATCTTGTAGAGAATTAAAAACTCCCATTATATCATCTTGTTAGATTAATCTTCTTCATCACTGCTTTCATCTTCCAAGAATTCAGGTGGTATGGTTTCATAGATGACAGGTAGTCTCTTATTGTTTTTCAATACTTTTTGTGTCCTCCTGTATACTTCCATTTTGATTTTTTCAGCGATTTCAGATGGTTCTTCGACATAATCGTCAGGTCTGGTCAAAGTCAATTTCTTGATTCTTTCTGTTCTGGGATTCTCGAGTTTTTCTGGATTTTGAAAATTGTTGATTGCCATATAATATAAGATTAGATTAAACTGCACCATAAAACTTTCTCTTGATTGTTTTCATTGGCTTGTCGACATAACAGAAGGAATAAGGTTTCTTGGTGGCTTCAATGTATTTCTTCTTGTCTATTCCAAGTTCTTGTGCAATCAAGTTCCTTTCTCTTGAGGATGGGAAATCATAAATGCAGAAGTGACTGCAATTGAGTCTGATTGATTTTGGACAGCCATAGAATGATTGTGTGAGATATATGACTGAACAGTTCTTGTGTCTCCCCTGAATGAAATAGCTTATGATTTGATCTTGTTTTTTATCAGTCACGAAATCATCAAAAACAACCAATCGCTGCAAATCTGTGTCTTTTATTTGTTCAACTGGCAATATCTCTTCTTGACTGCAAACCAAGGCAGGATATCCAATGTGACTGCTTATTTCATCCATTACTTTCCGAAGATATTTGTACTTGTCTTGATCCAAATTTTTTGCATAAAGATGTATCTGATCATAATAGACCAACGGTTCCATAATCAGATGCATGAACAATGTTGTCTTTCCAGATCCAGAATTACCAGCCAATAACATTCTAAATGTATGTTTTGGCATATACGGATACAACTGTCTGAATGAATTATTTGAATTCTGAATGATATCATAATTTGGAATTTCCATATGTTAATAGTTTAGATTAGTCTAACACAATTGTATATGGATATAGAACGAATGCAAAGGCTTCTAAAAAGTGGAATTGAAGCCGGAAATAAGACGAGAGAAGTTCGTGATGTTATCAAGACTTATGAATACAGAAAACAGGATGCATATGATACAACATCAGAATTGCTGAAACCCTCTATTGATGTCCAGAAGAGTGTGAAAGAAAGTGTTGACAAAAAACAGGATGAAGTCATTGAACAGTTGAAAAAAAATCAACAGGCTTTAACACAAGGAATTGATAATGTTATTGAAGCTAATCGCAGAGCAATTGTAATGGGTGAGGAACTTCCTAGAGCCATTGAAGCACCTGAAGAAGAGGTTTGGACACCCAACATATTAGCGATCGATAACAATTTCGATAGAGATGACAGAATTATATTAAAAAATAACAAGCTTTTGAAGCCTAGCGAGTTAACTCAAGTCAGCCCACAAAAACTTGTCGAGGAAAAGAAAAAATCTTTAGATATAGCTCATAGTTTAGGAGGGAGAAAAAAAAGAAAAAAATATGAGTGCAGAAGAGAAAGAATCTATAGACAGAGAAATACAAACTATGAAGAAATACAGAGAAACGGTTGGAGATGTATTAGCTTCTTACAAATACAAAACAGGGCAAGGAATGAGAAGAGGTGCAATGGGTTCAAGGGATGCATTTTTGGGTGACATGCTTTCAAGACTACAGTTGCTTGGTGGATCTATTTCAGCCGGCAACAACAGCAAAAATGTTCAAAATGAATTCACAAAAATATTGCATACATTGAACAGACTGGGAATCCTGAAAACCGGTGAGTTGAATAAAATAATGATGAAATATCTAATGTAAAAGTATATGACAGAAATTTCATTACGATTCAACAGTAAAAACAGAGACAAAATTGGTGTCAGCAAGAGTCATGATTTTGAAAAAAGATTCAATACACCTATCAACTTAACGCATGATTTGAAATATGAAATGGCTGTGAATGTTATCAATATGACATACAGTTGGTACAATATCAGAGAATTTTTTGGGAATAATCAAATGAAATATAGCCACGACAAAGGTGCAAACTGGGAAACAATAACATTCGTTGACGGGATGTATTCATACGACGATATCAATAGTTACATTCATGAGTATATGAGAAAAAATAACCATGTACTGAATCCATCTGAAACAGACAAATCAAAATTCATGTATGGTATTAACATGTATTTCGTTTTGTCAACATATCGCATTTTGATTGAACTTGATGAAAACTATCGAGTGGATCTGAGAAATCTTGATTTCAGAAAACTTATCGGTTTCGATTCAAAATTAGTTTCAGCCACAGAATATGGAACAAATCTACCTAATATTACAAGAGGAGTAGATGAAATTTATATCAATTGTGATATGGTGATAGATAGCATTGTTGATGGAAATAGCACAAATACAATCGCTGTTATTCCAGTCACAGATCTCGTTAGAAGTTTACCTTTCACTTACAAACCTCGTTTTCTTTCATGGAATCATATCTCAACACATACAATCAGCTCAATACGCTTTTATGTCACAGACTCTTCTAGAGCTCCAGTCGATTTAAATGGGATAGATTGGTATATTGAGTTATTCTTGAGAGGGACAGAATTATAAAACCTAATAGTATATGAAACGGTTTGAGTTTAAAAAATATGAACAACATGGTGAAGGTGTCATGACTGATATGATCAAAACAGCTGGAAAAAAAGCAGCAACAACAATTGGTGAACATGCTGGCAAAAAAGCTGGTGACAAAATCATAGAACTTTTGAAAAAGAGAAAAAGTGGAAACAAGAGTGGAACTGAGAGTGTGAGCCAGACTGGTGGTTTAATCAAAAGAAAGAGAGGAAGACCTCGTAAAATCAAATAACTTTTATCTAACACAATAATATATGTCAAACTATCGTGACTCAAAATATATCGAAAGATATGAAGATGTAGTGTTCGAACTAGAGACAGCACTTAATACTGTAGTAGCAAATAATGCTCATCAGAGGAAAACAGGTTACCGTTTCGTTGTTGATAACAGTGGAGAGACTACACCATTTGACTGGTATAATGCCCGTTTCAATGTTATTTTCATTGTAAAAAAGCTTGCAGATGGAGACCACATTGCTGCTGCAGATCGAAATGGTATTGTTAATTCGGTTCACGCTCTTATAAACACTCTTAATGTAAAAATGAATGGTATTGATGTTTATGAGTGCAGAGATGCCAACCAAGCCACAAATATAAAGTCTTTGCTTGAGTATTCACAGGGTTATGCTGTAAGTCAGGGGACCAATGAGTTCTTCTATCTTGACGACAACAGAGAAGCTGAAAACAGAGTTGCTCAGGTGGCTACTTATAACAAAGGTTTCGCAGCTCGCAAAGCACTGTTGAATGGTGCAAATGGTGAAGTAAATGCAGAGATAGCATTGAACAGATACGGTTTTTTCAAGAGCTTTTGGGATGAACTCATGCCTAACTCAAAAGTAGAGGTGAACCTAACACTTGAGAGTGATGACAATTTGATTTGGCAAGCTACTGATGAATGTCGTGTGGTACTAACTAAATTCCAGCTAATTGTTCCTCGCATTGTTTTCAATTCTGCGGGAAAGTCTTTATACATGAGCAAGTATCTTGACAACAGAAAGTGGACTTACATGAGAGAAATGGTTGAGAGAGGCAATTCAACAAGACAACAGACTGCCAATTTCCGTATTTCCACAGGAATAAACAAACCCACGCATGTTTTTGTATTCATCATCAATGATGCCAATGATTCGTCTCAGACAGCCAATAAATTTCTCTATAACACATTCTCAGTTGCAAATAACCGAACTTTGAATGATTGTTATCTTGAGGTTGGCAATGGAAATGATTATCCAGAGGTTCATTATAAACCCTCAACAGAACCAACAAGAGTATTTAGAGATGTTTTGAAATATGTTCAAGCTGTAAATGATTTCAGTGAAAGTACCCTTCTTAACAGGGGCAACTTCGGTACAATATTCCCTTTCATTTATTTTGATTTGACGAAACAGAAACAGGATATCAAAGATGGAATGACAAAACTGACTTTCAAATACACTTTGAGTGATGGAACAAATGCTGATTACAGTGTGTATGCACTGGTTCTTTATGAGCAGGATATTGATATGAGAAAGACTGATGGAAAATTAATTCTGAGATCAATGTAAATTAAATAATAAATTAAATTAAATAAATTAAATAAATTAAATAAATTAAATAATTAAATTAAATGATTGTTTGTATTAAATACAATTTAGCATAAACATATATTATATGACTACTTATCATCCACATGGTTCGAGACTATCAAAAGGTCAGAAATAAAAGCTAGCAAAAGCTTATGCAACAAATTCACCTGTAACAATAAGGTTGACACATAGTGAATTGTCTGGAAATGATCAACTAATGTTGACTAAGACACAGATCAACAAACTGATGAAATCAAGAAGATCAGGAATAGGTTCAGACATCAAAATATCAAAATCACAAATCAGAAAAGCTGTTGTAGAAGGAGGTTCTCTTTGGTCCAGTCTTTTTTCACTTGGAACAAGACTATTGCCTTATGCAGGTAAAGCAGTAGCAAAAGCAGCTCCAGCCTTGGCTACAGGTGCTCTTTCTTCATTAGCAAGTCTCGGTGTTGATAAACTATTTGGGAAGAAACAAAGTGGAGGATTTCTTATTCCTAATGCCAATTTATCCCAATTATTGAATGTAGGAAATTTATTGAATACGAGACAGGTGGCAGATATTATTCAAAAAATGCAGTATGGTGGAGACGTTGTTATCAAACCAACAAAAGCGCAGACTGGAAAGGGTATTGGAACAATACTCGCCAGTATTGGAATTCCTTTGGCCATAGAAGCAATTAGAAAATTAACTGGAAAAGGATTGCATGTTGAAAGCAGCCGTCCAAGACGGTCATTAGATGTTCACGTTCCAATCGGTTATGGAATGAAAAAAAAAAAGACAAAAAAAGGGAAAAGGGCTTCTGTTAGGCAAAGACAGTCCATTCAATTCAATCCCAATTCTGGGAACCATTTTGTAAATAAACCCTTATCCAACTTTGATTTAATCAATTGGGTTAAACAACTTGGAATAAAACATTTCAGAGGAGTATTTTCAAGAGACAATCTGCCGAGACAAATCAAAAACAATGAATGTGGGATAGTCAATCTTGATTCCAAAATTGGACCAGGTACACATTGGGTATGTTATAGGAATTTCAAAAATGATAAATACTGTGAATACTTTGACTCATTTGGTTTAATGATGCCAACAGAAGTTCAAATGTACATGGCAACAAGTGGGAAACAACTTGAATACTCTGGTGATGAGATACAAGAAAGGGATTCAGTCTTGTGTGGATATTGGTGTTTATACTATCTTCTCGAGAGACAAGAAGGCAGATCGATTCTGAACACAATACATAATGCTGATTTTGATCCCACAGACACAAGTGTCAATCACAGATTCATTATAGATTACTTTGAAAATATCTAACTTATATGTATAATGGTGAAATCATATTGTGTTAAACAGAAGAAAGTCACTGAATGTGTACCAGGAAGTGAAAGATATCAAAAGACAAAAAATGGTAGAACTGTGATGAAATGTACTTGTGCTGAATGTGGAATCACAAAGACTAAATTTGTCAGAAATCGGGGAAACTAATTAGCCCGTCTGAAGGGGCGGGCATACTAGATTCAGCCGCAGATATGGCACTAACAGGATTCTTAGAACATGGAGTCGCTTATTTAGCAAAGAAAGGTGTAGAAATGGGAAGATATTATGCTTCTGAAGCAATGAGAAATCCAAAGCTGCAAAAGAAATTAATTGACAAAGGACTTTCCCTCGCAAAGCCTACAATCACAAAGGTTGGTAAAGAAGGCTTAATGCAATTGAGCACTGCTATTAGACCCAAACGCTCTGACAAGAAAAAAATGTATAAAACAGATATTGCTGGAGTTGATTATACACGTGGTGGCTCATTGCTTGGAGATATCATGTATGCAAAACCAGAAGATATACAAAAATGGGTAGCTAAAATCAATAAAATGGGAGGCGCGATTGATATCCATAAGGTAATTGGCAAGCTTCCTAAACCAAAACGTGGATGGACACCCGGAAAGTATAAATACATGGGACCTTATAATCCCCTCGATAAACAGTTAGAGTATGATAAAAACACAGGTGAGGTCACAAAATGGTATGTCCAACCTTACAACAAGGTAGATGAAATAGCAGCATATCACGATATATGTTATGATATGGGAAAAAATAAAGGTGATTGTGACAAAACAATGGTCGAGTCACTTGATCTAATACCATATGGTGAGATGCCAAAATGGGGTCAAACAGCCAGATTTTTAATTGACAAAAAACAGAAATTAGGTCTTGGTGTTTCAAAAAACGGAAAAAGCCGTCGAGTGAAGAAAACTGGCAAGAAAAACTAGCTGATGAATTACATGCACCCATAAAACGAAATTTCACTCGGCGGCGTGTGCTTGTGAATAAAATTGATGAAATATGGGCAAGTGATCTAGTTGAAATGCAACAGTTCAGTAAATGGAATAAAGGTTATCGATATCTTCTTATGGTTATTGATGTCCTCAGCAAATATGGTTGGATTGTCCCATTGAAGGATAAGAAAGGTGAATCTGTCACTGAAGCATTCAAAACAATATTCAAGGAAGGCAGAAAACCACAGTATTTATGGGTCGACAAGGGAAAAGAGTTTTACAACAAACACTTGAAGGACTTGCTAGAGAAACATAGTGTACAGATGTACTCAACTGAGAATGAAGAGAAGTCATCAGTAGTTGAAAGATGGAATAGGACAATGAAGTCCAAAATGTGGAAGCAGTTCACTGTTCAAGGTAATACACAGTATTTAGACATGTTACCAAAATTAGTGAAACAGTATAATAATACCAAACATTCAAGCACAAAGATGACACCCGTTGAAGCATCTGATAAGAGGAATGAAGGAACTGTTTACTTCAATTTGAATGGTGATATGAAAACATTAAAACAGAAACCGAAATTCAAAATAGGTGACAAGGTCCGAATATCTAAGTATAAACGGAATGTGTTCGACAAGGGCTATACACCAAATTGGACTGAAGAAGTGTTTACAGTTGATAAAATCCAATATACAAACCCAATAACATACAAACTAAAAGATCTCAACGATGAAGATATTGAAGGGAGTTTTTATGAAGCTGAATTATTGAAAGCCAGACAGGATGTATTCCGTATTGACAAAGTCATTCGCAGAGATTACAAGAAGAAACAAGCTTTGGTGAAGTGGAAGGGTTACAGTGATGACTTCAACAGTTGGATACCGTTCAAGGATTTAAAAGACATATTATAAAGAGAAAATTATCTAACATATATGTGAAGGAGACCTACAGTATATCTGTTATTTGCTATTATATGTAGCCAAGAATATTATTATTCCTGACTATATTTAAACACAGGTCGAAAATGAATTAAAAAATAAATTATCATAATATAATATACAAATGCAAAAATATTCCTACGATAATAAAGAATTAGATGTATCAATAGATTGCTATCTTGATGAAAAAAATGAGATTTGGTTCAGAGGTAGAGACATAGCTTCTATTCTTGACTATAAAAATCCACAAAAAGCAATCAAGGATTATGTTTTATCTGATGATAGAATCTTAAGAGACCACAAAATCAGCATAAATTCACGATGTAACAAAACGTTACCTCGTGCTGAGGCCACTGATTCACGATGTAACAAAACGTTACCTCGTGCTGAGGCCACTGATTCACGATGTAACAAAACGTTACCTCGTGCTGAGACCATTGAAAAACTTTCAAATGTTTTTTTATAAATGAATCAGGATTTAATTCACTAATACTGTCCTCTAAAAAACAGGAAGCAGCAAAATTTAAACATTGGGTTACATCTAAAGTGTTGCCATCAATCAGAAAACAGGGGTATTACAATCAGTTCAATGACAGAAGCAATAATATGCTGATGATTGAAAGTGAAGATGATCTGCACTACAAGATTGTGTCATTCATCAGAAAGAAATATGAAGGTGCATTAATGGTGGCGGGATTAGGTGAAAATCAAATAAGCTCAAACATGCGAATCAGAAGTTATAAGAAAGGATATATGGCTGGACAGTGTGATTTAATGCTAATGAATCCCACAAGAAAACACAGTGCTCTTTGTCTTGAATTTAAAAGCCCAACAGGTGTGTATAAAGTGTCAGACAAACAGTCTGATATGAAGCTAATGTATGAGAAAAATAAATGCAAATACCTCATGAGCAATTGTTTCGAAGATTTGATCCACGAAATAACCAAACACATGGAAGAAAGCAAATTATACTTATCAAGAAGGGTGAAGAACAATTAATTACACTTTTTATTGTGATATTGTCTATTATTGTTTTTCATCACTTTATCACATCTTGGACATTTATACTCTTTGTTTGTCCATTTTTTCATTGACAACGCATGGTGACTCTTTTTGTCTTCATCGGGGACTCTCCTTGGTCTTTTATTAGCTGATTCAATATAATTGTCTGGTAGATCTTCTTTTTTAACATACTCAAATTTGTATGAATAACCATCCTTCTTTGATTTACCTGATTTACGATAATCAACTCTATCACAAACTCTTTTTATAGTAGCATTACTTATATCAAGATGTCGTGAACAGCAATACATACTACTAAAGTATGAAACTTCTTTTGTACCAACATTAGTCGCTTTCACACATCTTGGATTTTTCATAGTATTTTTAATATTTGAATAGTCACGATACTTAACAGATTTCAAAGTGTTTTCACTCTGTGTTATAAGCTGTAAATTACATAATCTGTTATCATCTTTTATGTTATTGATATGGTCAATGACTTTATTATCAGTTATCAGACCATTAAAACACTCCCAAATAAACCTATGTGTCAAGCATGTTTTATACCCTTTTTGACCATGTTTCCTGACACCACACAATAAATAACCTCTATTGTTCTCAGTTGTCTTCATAGGTACTTGTCTAATTATATTTATAATGTAACCATCTTCATTAGAAGCATACAAATTATAAATAGGGTGAATATAGTAAATACATCCATTTATTTCAATCTTACTCATTATAATATAGTTTACATAATATTTCTCTAAAACAATTTTTATGCGCAATCATTTAAAAACATATAAATTATTATCTAATTATAATATAAGATGGATAAGAGCAAATCTAAGCTCCTAAATATGTTAATCAAGATGAATGAAAGACTTGAAAAGCTTGAAAAAATTGAGAAAAAGCCAAAAGTTATTATAGTTGATGACACAAAACCTGTACCTAAACCAAGAACAAGACCAACTCCTGCTCCCAGGACTGTCAGGCCGATTCCCGCCCCAAGGACGAAAAGACCAACTGTCAAAGAATTGGTCGATTACTTCGAATGAAAAAGATTACCAGCACCACCAAAAGAATGGTTGGAAGAAATAGAACAATTGAAAAAGAGACCGATCCCAGCACCGAGAACCAAACAGGTGATTCAGAAACCAACACCTACACCAAGGACTAAGATTGTACAAACAGAGAAAGCTTTAAAAGGTTTCACTGAGTCTTCAGTATAAAAAATAACAAAGACCCGCTTGCGCAACTGCAAAACACAAGAAAGGCTGTTGCATATAATATTATAAAATTGTTGAATGAAATTAAAGGTCTCAAATTTGTTGAAACACTCAAGGTAACATTTGCAAAAATGACTGACGGAGAAATAGAATACAAAACCGCATATTTCAACAGTGTAGCTCAAACAATTGAGAATAATCTGGAAGTAACTGAATCACTACAGTTGTCAAAAGACCAAATAATGAATAAGATTGCAGTTTGGGTATCTGAAGGTTCTGGTTGGACAATTGAATCTGTTGACAGCCATTATCTTAATGTTGTGAAATATCGACCTATGATGGGCTCCTCATACATCAAACTACCGAATGAACTCAGAAACAGTGTGAAGGGGTTGATCAATATTAAAAATGAGGATAATGAATGCTTCAGATGGTGCCACATCAGGCATTTGAATCCACAAGACAAAAACCCACAGAGGATTAAAAAAGTTGATAAACAGTATATCGACAAATTGGATTATACAGGAATTGAGTTCCCAGTGACAAGAAAGCAGTACAATAAGATCGAAAAACAAAATGAGATCAACATTAATGTTTTTGGTTATGAGAATTATCAACCATATCCAATTTTTGTCTCAAAAGAGAGATATGCAGACCGCTTGAATCTGCTTCTAATAACTGAAAATAAAAACAAGCATTATGTGCTAATCAATGATTTCAACAAGTTTATGTACAATCAAACAAAGCATAAAGAAAGAAAACACTTTTGCATGCATTGTTTACAGTGTTTCAGCTCTGAAAGGGTTCTGAATGATCACAAGGACAATTGTATAATTATCAATGGCACACAGGCAATAAAAATGCCAGACAAAGATAACAAAGTACTAAAATTCAACAACTTTCATAAACAACAGCAGGTGCCATTTGTGATCTATGCTGATTTTGAGGCTATTACTGAGAAAATACATGGTTGTCAACCCAACAATGATAAATCATTCACCGAAGCCTATCAGAAGCACACTGACTGTGGATATGGTTACAAGGTTGTCTGTTGTTATGACGATAAATACAGCAAACCAACAGCAATATACAGAGGTGAGAAAGCTGTGTACAAGTTCATGGGAAAGATGTTAGAGGAAGTCGTGTATTGCAAAAAGATTGTGAAGAAAAAATTCAACAAACCACTTAGAATGACAAATGATAATGAGGAAGAATTCAAAAAAGCCAAAGAATGTCACATTTGTAACAAAAAATACACTGACAAAGACATTAAAGTTCGAGATCACTGTCATATTACAGGCAAATACAGGGGATCAGCCCATCAAGAATGCAACCTTAAACTTAGAGTCAATCCAGAAGAAATAAAGATACCTGTTATATTTCACAATCTAAGAGGTTATGATAGTCATTTTATTATGCAGGAGATTGGTGCTATTGTAAAGAAACACACCTATATAAATAAAAAAGGTGAAGACTGCCAGATGACAATCAATGCTATCCCCAATAACATGGAGAAGTATATGGCATTCATGCTTGGCAATCACTTGACCTTTATTGATAGTTTCCAGTTCATGAGCTCTAGTTTGGAAAAACTTGTTGGAAATCTACCAAAAGAAGCCTTAAAATACACTTCAAAAGAGTTCAAGGGAAAGGATCTTAATCTTGTGGCACAGAAAGGTGTTTATCCTTATGACTATATGGATAGTTTCGATAAATTCAACCAGAAGCTGCCATCAAAAGATGAATTTTATAGCATATTGAGTGATGAACATATATCAGATGAAGACTATGCTCATGCTCAAAATGTGTGGAATACTTTCTCTTTGAATAACATGGGAGATTATCATAACCTGTACCTCAAAACAGATGTGCTCCTATTAGCTGATGTATTTGAAAACTTCAGGAAAACATGTATTGAGTACTACAAACTGGACCCATGCCACTATTTCACATCTCCTGGCTTATCATGGGATGCAATGTTAAAGATGACTGATATCAAACTGGAATTGATGACTGACATTGATATGTTCCAGTTCATTGAAAAGGGTATGAGAGGTGGTATCAGCTATATTGCTAACCGTTATGGTAAAGCAAATAATAAATACATGAATGGGTATGATGAGAAGGCGCCCTCAAAATATATCATGTATCTTGATGCTAATAATCTATACGGTTGGGCAATGAGCCAATACCTTCCAACTGGTGGATTCAGATGGATGACTGAGAATAAAATAAATAATCTCAACCTGACTAAGTACAAAGAAGATAGCAACAAGGGTTTGATTCTGGAAGTTGATCTGGAATACCCCCAAGAGTTGCATGATCTACATAATGATTACCCACTTGGGCCAGAGAAGGTGAAAGTAACTGAAGACATGCTTTCAGACTATTGCAAAGATATAGCAAAGAAATATAATATATCAACTGGTTTGGTACATAAACTGATACCGACATTAAGCAGTAAAGAGAAGTATGTACTGCATTACAGGAACCTACAATTATACACAGACTTAGGTTTGAAAATAACAAAAATCCATAGAGTGTTAGAGTTCAAACAATCACCTTGGCTGAGGCAGTACATTGATTTCAATACACAGAAAAGAACTAATGCCAAAAATGCTTTTGAGAAAGACTTTTTCAAGTTAATGAACAACTCAGTATTTGGCAAAACTATGGAGAATCTCAGAAAGAGAGTAGATGTCAGATTGGTGACAGATGGGAAGAAGCTATTGAAATTAGCCAGTAAACCAACTTATGTTAGCAGTAAGATATTCAATGAAAATCTAGTTGCAGTGCACAAGATCAAAGAAACACTAACTTTGAACAGGCCGGCATATGTAGGAATGTGTATTCTTGTTCTCAGTAAAACACTAATGTATGATTTCCATTATAATTACATTAAACAAAAATATGGTAATAAGGCCAAGCTGCTCTTCACTGATACAGACAGTTTGACATATGAAATTGAAGCTGAAGATGTCTACAGGGATTTCTGGAATGACAAAGATAAATTTGACAATAGTGACTACCCTGAAAGCTCACAATATTTCAATAAGACCAATAAAAAAGTGATTGGTAAAATGAAAGATGAGGCTGCAGGTGTACCTATTTGTGAATTTGTTGGATTGAAATCAAAGATGTACAGCTATATTAAAGATAACCAAAAAGGAGGAAAAACAGCAAAAGGAATCAAAAAGAACATAATCAAAAATAAAATCAAACATGAAAATTACAAAGACACTCTATTCAATAATAAACAGATGTATCATAAAATGAAAACAATCAGAAGTCAAAATCATCAATTGGGAATTATGAAATCAATAAAGTATCACTCAGCTGTTTCGATGACAAAAGATATTTATCAAAAGACGGAATCAACAGTTATGCATATGGACATTATCTAACCAAAAACTAAATCAGTTATTCTTTACTTTTTTATATATTGGTATTCATTAATGAAGAAGATACCCATTTCTTTCCAAGAATTTAATCATGTGCTGGTACCAGAAATTTATAAAAACATATAGATTACCAACAAATGGCGAGTAGTATAGGAGTTGGTTGGGTAAGAGCACAGTTTTGTGCTCGTACCCCCAACTCCTATACTACTAAGGATGCAGCTCGAACCATGCAGTAATATACAAAAAATGACATTTCTGAGCCAATCAATGACTAAAAGTAGAAGATAAGCCGGTATTTTAGCACTATTGCTCTAAATAAAGCGCGTCATTTCGATATACTTACAGTTCGTCCAAATTCTGGAGGTCTGAAAACAGGTCAGGCTGCAACGCCTTGATATTGTTATCATATAGCCACCTAAATTAGACGAAGCATACCACCATAATTTCATTTAAACATAGCTTTGCATTTTTAATACCAGTTAATACGTTTTGGTAAGCAGCGATTACTCACAAAATAAACAGTGTAGCACTAATCTTTGGGCAACGATTCATGGACGACGTTTTAATTGAAAAAGAAAGTTTATCCAAGAATGAAATTTGCTAAGTACTCAGAATATAAGCTAAGGCCAGACCGTTTTCACTGCGAGTTAAAACGAATGTTTCTGTTCCCTTATGAGGCCACTGTAAGAGTACAGACTAAATCTCTCTCTTTCTCTCTATTTTTTGTTTGTTTGTTTGTTGTTTTGCCATATGCTATTGACTCAAAGTGTAGACCTCTTGTGGTCTGCACTCTCGTAAGCAACTACCTCCAGTAAGCGACCGCCTTGGCTTGACATTTGGGTTGGTCGCTCATGGGAGGTTCAAATGTAATATTTGTTCGCGTCCAGAGCATGTTGTCGGTTACTCGTGAATATGTTGCCTCCACATCACAGGCATCACAATTATAAAGATTGTCGTAAACATGGTAAAATGAAGCCTTGAGTCGCAACAAACAACCATAGAAAGGTAAAAAGTGACGCTACAATAGTAGAGGGTATTTTGTTAAATGTTATCTTCGAACTGTTAGAACAACAACTTCCCTTTAGATTATTTGTTGTTTGTCACATGCAGCCATCTGAAGAAGGATACTAGTGCCGAATTAGCTTTATTGATATCGCTGCAGTTGGAAACAAATCGTTCCACAAATCGTTCTACTTTTGTTGATTATAATACTATACTGAAAATTTGCTCAGTCAAAGCAGCAGGAATAAATACCATAGATACCCTCACAATTGGATGAAAACATCATATGAAGTAGGATCTATCCCTTTAAAAGAATCGTGATCGAAAATTACTTCAAAATTAGAAAGTCAAATATCTGAACGTTCGTAAGCGGCAAGTGGCAAGTGGCCTCTCTAATAGGAAGTTATTGTGTTCACTTACAACTCGTCTAAATCCTTCAAGCCATGAAACAGACTGCCATTCAACTGCTTTAACTTGTTGCTGTTCAAGCGCCTGCGCAGTCAACGGAATTAAGAAAGATTACTGGTGGTGAATAAGCTGAGTTATATTTGAACAATTAAATTATTAAACACGAGGAAACTCAATATCCGCAAGCAACTATCAAGAAGATTTCTTTTGTCGTATCGAAAACTTATATTTTGCAATGAATAACACAAATAAACTTAACAGCGTCATGATTTACGAGTTTGATTTTGTATTATTAATCTCGTGAAGAGAGCATGGAAAAGGGGAGACCTCCTACTTACAAACGGAATAGCTTTGTGTTGTCGGTGAAGATTTTGGGCGCCAGATTTTGCAAGTTGTTGTACTGAAGATACCTACGAATACAATTGAATTAAATCAAGGTAAGTTTCCAGCCACCACTGGAACATCGCCAGTCCTCCACTCCAATAGTTTTGTTAATGAGAGATCAAGTCTGTTTTAGTGGGGCAATCAGTATAGTTTGCCACGACCCCAGTTGAAATAGACCTGCTGGGTAATAAGTTCGGTACATTGTATCAGCTCTAAGCGGTGAATACTGAAATATTCTATTACTTAGAGACATATTTTGTCCGTCTGATTTTCTTAGAATTTACGATGCCAACGCTGATTTCCCCTGAAAGTTTGACCGTAGCAGCATCTGCGACTACTCTTTAAGATACTCTAATGGCCACAAAAACAAGAACATGGAAAATAGCTTTAACTACTCAGCAGCAGTTCTCTGAAATAGCTTACCAGTTGAGCTGAGGCAAGCTGCAATACTGTAATACTTGTAGCTTTGATATATATATTTTTAATGTAATGTAGGTTTCTCGTCAAATATTGTAGAGTGCATTTAATAGGTAGGGTAGATTTTTAAACCATTTTGTATATCCTGATGAATTTACGGTATTTCAATAAAGTTTAATCAATTAATCAGTCACTCAATCATTTGCTCAGTTTTCTTCCATAGAGTAGGGGTGACGTTTGTAGGCCCGATTCCTACTTGAAGCATCCTTATATTTCTCGTAATATGTCATATTAAAATAAAGATAAAAAAAATTTACTTACAAATACGTCAAGTTCTTCAAGCCATGAAACAAACGTTCGTCCAAATAAGTAAGATTGTTGTCGTTCAAGAGGCTGCAATATATGCAAAGGGATAATTTCCAATAGTATCCCGATTTTTTATACAAACGTATGGCAGTTTTACATCTGTTGGGGTAAGGAATGCCGGGATAAAGCCATGAAATACATCAGCCCAATCGGTATTAAGTAAGGATGGTGGGATTGGGAAGATGTTGCTCTACAGTAAAGTATATGACATGTGTAATCTTCTGAGTAAGTTATCAGTGTGAAGACTTAGGGCTTATATATTCCCTTGTGAAGGACTTTCTGGTTTTGATAATGTACCAAACAGTTCTCCACGTAAAGTTTCTTTTAAGCCACTACATACAAGTATGATAATTAATGCAATCATCTGTTGCTTTGTCTGTTTCACACACACTATCTACATACTGTAGTTTCTCTAGCTGTCAACATCTTTGCTGGGTGGTATGCATGCAATTTCCTTAGTCTGCAGATGTCTATTTTTCTCTCATAGACACTCATGTGTGTGCACCTATTCCTGGAGCTTTGCGTGACACGTACAGTAAAACTCGGGGGATTTTGAACCACCGAACGGTCTTCTTTGAGGTCAAAAACTTAGATTGATGATGTAACAAGAAGTGCGGAATATTACTTCATCACCTCCAAATAAATTGTAGATGAAGTCACAAAGTCCGGTAGCCTCGCAGCTCCTATAGGTTCTAAATTTCAGTGGCGGGGATAGTGTCGCAGCCCTGTTGTTTTAGGGCTAGGGTCCATTGTTTGTGTTGTTTGTTCTTTTGTCTCACCTGAAGGGTGGTCTCCAATCAGGTGAGACCTTGTAAGAGCTGCGAGGTGACCCACAAATTCATCGCATGCCTTTGTGCCTGCTCACCCTTGACCCATGCTAATTTGGGTCGAGTATATGAATCTTCATTTTAAGACACTTATCCTTAAATCACATGAGTTGACATTAAAAGGAACTCTCTTGATACTTTGTAATCCAGTATGAAAAGTAAACAGTGCAATTTCAACGAAAAGGACAACCGCAAAACAACGACCTTCACGGACCACTTTGTTAATTAACAATTGGTTCATGACGTATTGTGTGCATATGGATAACGATTTACACAAGAAGTTTGGAGAGCACGCGAGAAGCGTAAGAGTTATTCACTCTCAGACGTACCGCTTTTAGTAAACTTCCCCAATATGCACTCTCTTGCACTGAGTTAAATGTAACGATCGTCCAAAGGAATAAAAAGTATCTTAATTGTTGGTTCGTCTGTATTAGTCCAGTAACTTAGTTGTAAAGGCCCAATGAACTTGTTAAAAAAATTCCAACCATCCCTTTACTTGGCAAATAGCTGAATATTTTGCTAGATAGTGATTTTCGCTCTCTTTGTTACTATTCAGTAACTAGTGCGGATGGAAATCAGTTTTCTAGAAACTAATAGAGGACTCACTTACATAGAATGCAGGTCGGAATTGTTGTCAAATATCCCCGGAGGCAATTCTTGTAACCGGTTATTTTCCAACCACCTAGCAAAGGAAGTTAGAGCAATGTTATGAAATGCATGACTGAATCGAAAGGCATACATTTTGGAAATACATGAATAAGAGGTTGTATCGTAGATCTTTCACACCCTAAGATTTGAACTTTCATTTCAATGAATAATTCCTGGAAGGTGTTACTCAAAACTCCTCCGAAGAAGTATTGATGGGTGAATTACGCAAAGGAAAGGATACGAATACTGAAAAAGTGAGGATAAACAGAGCACGGATTGGAAAAAAGCCACAGTTTCGGACTAAGTGACCTACAAATTCAGGATAAAAGTAAGAGAAGGTCTTCCTCTCTGGAAGTCCAAGTTATTTTGAACTTTATTAGCTGATCTCCTTTATCTGGAAGTATAGAGGAAACATACCAAGCAGGAATGCATCCGAACTTCTTTAATGGTCACTTAACTGATGTCAATTTAGAAAAAGTAAGAAGCTAAAGGATAACCTTATTAAGGAAGCAGAATGTTATTTCTGATTACGTTGAAATAGAATTATAGATACTTAAACAGATCTGAGACTGTTACAGTAATTTAAACTTCAAATTGTTAACGAACGTATTGCTGGTTTGCAAGTGGCGTGACGGCAGCCATGTTGGAGGTCAAGAACAATGGCCTTTCTCTCCGCTGGGAACTAAATTCTATTTTATGTAAATTCTTCGAAAAAATTTTTATTGTCTTGAGTTTCAACATGGCCGCCCTATCACGTGGTTGAAAACCAAGAACAAAAACAGTTTTTAAGAGATCTATAGATGCTAAAAATGCTCCTATTATCAAAGAAAGCTCATTATAATTTTGCATTTAAAGAATAATGATAATTCACAGTAATTGTAGACGTAAGGAAAATGGAGATTTCTACTTACAAAGTTTTCAGTCGAGTGTTTTTGTCAAAAATGCCAGGAGGTAATTTCTCCAGTTGGTTGTTCGACAAAAACCTATGGAAAGCACACTTAGGTCATTTCAAGATCACAACTGCAAAAATACCTTAGGGTTTGCCTTCCTTAAGTTAAATTTTGCTATTGCCAGTTATGCTGGAGCTTTGCGCGCCGAAGGTGCGAGCGCGGAGAACCATGGGTAAGAAAATATGGTAGCCAATCTATTCGAGAAAATCTAGTCATGACGTCACCGTACAACCGACCGACCGTACGTACGTCCACCCCTGCATGTATACCAATTTGAAATGTAACATAGTTTAACCCTGCAACCCGCGTTTTCAGCTGGAGGTGAGAGAGAGGAGGAGAAAACAGGCGAAATATCAGTGAGGGACAATGGCAGAAAGAGCGAGAGGGAGCACAAGAAAATAGGCGGAATATCAGTGTGGGACAACGGCAGAAAGAGCGAGAGAGTGTACGAGAAAAGAGGCGAAATATCAATGAGGGACAAAAGTAGAAAGAGTGCACAAGAAAATAGGTGAAATATCATTTAGGGACAACGGCAGAAATAGCGAGAGAGAGCACGAGAAAATAGGCGAAATATCACTGAGGGACAATGGCAAAAAGAGTGAGAGAGAGGCAAGAGAAAATAGGAGAGATACTAGCGAGGGACAACGGCAAAAACAGCGAGAGAGAGTACGAGAAAACGGGCTAAATATCTCTGAGGGAGGCTAAAAGAGTGAGAGAGAGCACGAGAAAATACATCGCCAGAAATTTAGGACACGAGAACCCACGCGCGGTTACGCGCGGCAACCTGAAGACTGATCGGGACGCCGAAATGTGTAGCTATTTGTATGAGCATTCAAGAAAAACAGCAAATATCTCTTTAAGAAGCAAAGAAAGTAAAAGTGTGCGACTGAACCATAATAGGTTGTTATATTATATGGCTAAATATATAAAAATTACCATAAAGTAAACAACTTTCATGTATATTTTGAACGTTTTTCTTCCACCGGTAGCTGCCGAAATATTTGTAAGGAATCCTGTGACATTTATCGAAATCGGGAAAACCGTTTCTTTATAAACTGCGATTACTGGCGAAATAACCTTGATGGAAAAAATGTGCAAGAGGATGTTGTGAAAACACACATTCAACTTACTTTCCTTTGCTCGTAGAGTCCTCGTAGATTCACTTTCATGTATATTTTCTCCGTTTGAAAATCCAACAATAGAAGAAACAGCAAAATTACATGCTGTTTCTTCGATAGATTCCTTAAAATATGTCAAATTCAGAACGCCATATCTCGGCAAAACATGCACCAAATTCGCTTCCAAAGCCATCGTTAAAAAGCCTGTTTGTTCTCCTTTCTTTCTGTGTAGAAATTATTCTGCTCAGTGGCTTTTTATTGGCATAAGACGAGTTGAGTTACCACTGTTTTGGCAATCGAATATGAGCCCGTCATGAGCCTCGAGCAAAGTACAGCGGACAGCGGTTAATATCAGTATTCTGCAGAAATTCGGAGGTTTTTTAATCTCTTGTGGCTGAAAAATATATCTTTGTTCTACAGTGTCTGACTATTTTATACGAAAGGAGCAATTGAAAGAAAAATTGCAGTTAGAAGAGCTTAATAGCCATGACCGCCATCTTGTTTTCGAAACATATTCGCTGCGCTGTGCCTGCTCAAAGTCCGGAGTTTTTGGCGATGAGGCGAAACATCAGTGAGGAAAAACGGCAGAAAGAGCGAGAGATAGCACGAGAAAACAGTATGAATATCAGTAAGGGACAACGGCAGAAAGAGTGAGAGAGAGCACGAGACAAAAGGCGAAATATCAGTGAGGGACAATCGCCGAAAAGAGCGAGAGAAAACACAAGAAAATAGGCGAAATATCAGTGAGAGACAAAGGGAGAAAGAGCAAGAGAGAGCACAAAAAAACAGGCAAAATATCACCGAGGGACAGCGGCAAAAAGAGTGACAGAGAGCAGGAGAAAATAGGCAAAATATCAGTGAGGGACAATGGAAGAAAGAGCGAGCGAGAGCACGAGAAAATAGGCGAAATATCAGCGAGGGACAACCCCAGAAAGAGCGAGAGAGAGCACGAGAAAATAGGCGAAATATCAGTGAGGGACAACGGCAGAAAGAGCGAGAGAGACCAGGAAAATAGGCGAAATATCAGTGAGGGACAATGGAAGAAAGAGCGAGAGAGAGCACGAGAAAATAGGCAAAATATCAGTGAGGGACAATGGAAGAAAGAGCGAGAGAGAGCACAAGAAAACAGGCGAAATATCAGTGAGGGACAACGGCAAAAAGAGCGAGAGAGACCAGGAGAAAATAGGCGAAATATCAGTGAGGGAAAATGGAAGAAAGAGCGAGAGAGAGCACGTGGAAATAGGCGAAATATCAGTGAGGGACAACGGCAAAAAGAGCGAGAGAGAGAGAGAGCACAAGAAAACGGGCAAAATATCAGTAAGGGACAATCGCAAAAAGAGCGAGAGAAAACACAAGAAAATAGGCGAAATATCAGTGAGAGACAAAGGCAGAAAGAGCAAGAGAGAACACAAAAAACAGGCAAAATATCACCGAGGGACAGCGGCAAAAAAAGTGACAGAGAGCAGGAGAAAATAGCCAAAATATCAGTGAGGGACAATGGATAAAAACAGCTAGAGAGAGCACGAGAAAATAGGCGAAATATTAGTGAGGGATAACGGCAGAAAGAGCGAGAGAAAACAGGAGAAAATAGGCGAAATATCAGAGAGGGACAATGGAAGAAAGAGCAAGAGAGAGAGCACAAGAAAACAGGCAAAATATAACCGAGGGACAACGGTAAGAAGAGTGACAGAGAGTAGGAGAAAACAAGCAAACTATCCTTGAGGGACAAAAACAGAAAGAGCGAGAGAGAGCACGAGAAAACAGGCAAAATATCAGTGAGGGACAATGGCAGAAAGAGCGAGAGAGAGCACGAGAAAACAGGCAAAATGTCAGTGAGGGACAACGGCAGAAAGAGTGAGAGAGCACGAGAAAACGGGATGACTATCAGTGAGGGACAACGAAAGAAAGAGCGAGAGAAAACACGGGAAAATAGGGGAAATATCAGTGAGGGGCAACGGCAAAAAGAGCAAAAGTGAGCACAAGAAAACAGGCAAAATATCACCGAGGGACAACGGCAAAAAGAGTGACAGAGAGCAGGAGAAAATAGGCAAAATATCAGCGAGGGACAATGGAAGAAAGAGCGAGAGAGAGCACGAGAAAATAGGCGAAATATCAGTAAGGGACAATGGAAGAAAGAGCGAGAGAGAGCACAAGAAAACAGGCGAAATATGAATGAGGGTCAACGGCAAAAAGAGCGAGAGAGACCAGGAGAAAATAGGCGAAATATCAGTGAGGGACAATGGAAGAAAGAGCGAGAGAGAGCACGAGAAAATAGGCGAAATATCAGTGAGGGACAACGGCAGAAAGAGCGAGAGAGAGAGCACAAGAAAACAGGCAAAATATCACCGAAGGACAACGGCAAAAGGAGTGAGCAGGAGAAAACAGGCAAACTATCATTGAGGGACAACGACAGAAAGAGCGAGAGAGAGCACGAGAAAACAGGCAAAATATCACCGAGGGACAACGGCAAAAGGAGTGAGCAGGAGAAAACAGGCAAACTATCATTGAGGGACAATGGCAGAAAGAGCGAGAGAGCACGAGAAAACTGGATGACTATCAGTGAGTGACAACGGAAGAAAATGCGAGAGAAAACACGGGAAAATAGGCGATATATCAGTGAGGGGCAACGGCAAAAAGATCAAGGGAGAGCACAAGAAAACAGGCAAAATATCACCGAGGGACAGCGGCAAAAAGAGTGACAGAGAGCAGGAGAAAATAGGCAAAATATCAGTGAGGGACAATGGAAGAAAGAGCGAGAGAGAGCACCAGAAAATAGGCGAAATATCAGTGAGGGACAAAGGCAGAAAGAGCGAGAGAGACCAGGAGAAAATAGGGGAAATATCAGTGAGGGACAATGGAAGAAAGAGCGAGAGAGAACACGAGAAAATAGTCGAAATATCAGTGAGGGACAACGGCAGAAAGAGCGAGAGAGAGCACAAGAAAACAGGCAAAATATCACCTAGGGACAACGGTAAATAGAGTGACAGAGAGCAGGAGAAAATAGGCAAAATATCAGTAAGGGACAATGGAAGAAAGAGCGAGAGAGAGCACGAGAAAATAGGCGAAATATCAGTGAGGGACAACGGCATAGAGAGCGAGATAGAGCACGAGAAAACAGTGGGAATATCAGTAAGGGCCAACGGCAGAAATATCGAGAGAGAGCTCGAGAAAATAGGCGAAATGTTAGTGAAGGACAGCGGCAGAAAGAGCGAGAGAGAATACGAGAAAATAGGCGGAATATCAGTGAGGGACAACGGGGAATTATAATGACGAACAACGGGAAAGAGAGGAAGAAAGGTCATGAGAAAGGAGACTGAATTATTGTGACGAGCAAAGGGAAAGAGAGGAAGAAAGGTCACCAGAAATTAGACTAAATTACAGTGACGAACAATGTTAAAGGGAGGAACAAAGGTCAAGCGAAAGGAGACTAAATTATAGTGACGAACACCGGGAAAAGGAGCAAGAAAGGTCACGGGCAAAGAGGCGTCGAAACAGTGAGGAACAAGAAGAACAAGAGAGAGAAAGATTTCGTGAAAAACGGCGTAAGTTGAATGACGAACAGAGAAGAAGAGAACGAGAAAGAGCCCGGGAAAACAGGCCAAAAAGTAAGCTTAACTCAAGTTACGCATAGGTATTGCTATTTGGGAGTACCAATTCAAGTATACTAAATAACTGTTTTTCTTGGCCAATTCCCGTGAGTCCGTTGTCAAGCTGTCAAAACAATGGCTGGTGTCGAGTGTCGCTTTTTCCTTTCTCGTCGTGTTGCTTGCATGGAGTTTAATGGAGTTACAGGATTTTTCTGATCTCTGTTAAGCTTTGGTTTTGTAGAAAACATTGATGCACTTAAATAGACGGATGCGGTTCAATATGCATATGCGGTCTAAATCGATTGAAATCGGAAGGCTCTTAGTTCATTTCGCCGGCGAACAGGAACGCCATGGTTTTGGTGTTTACCTTCGCAAGCAACGCGGGAGACATATACTAGACCAATGGTATTCCTGGAGATGTTTACTGTCTCACTGACAATTACGGAAAATCCTGTTCAGGATGGCTTTCCACTCCACGGAATGTCATGCCATAAATGGACAAGGCAAGCATATTTTTGGAAGGGGATTCAGTGCCATGGTTACAGACAATAATGGTACTTTTTATGAGGTTAGAGGAATTTAATTTGTAAATGTTGCCATGTCATGCTATTGGAGCCAGATATGGTGTGTTGTTTTTGATTTGATAATTTTCTTTTCAATGGCGATACAACAGCAGCGGGAATGTCCACGTCAAGATGTGAGTCAAATTGAAAAGTAATTTCAATCTTCAAGACGTATCGTCAAACTTGTCATTGGCTGTTCAAAGAGATCCAGTTGAGATTGGTCATGATCATGCAGGTAAAAAATTATTCATTTATTAGAGTAGACTGTGGAGTGAGATCTAGATGAGTGTTAGATCTTGAAGAAGCTTTTTATAATAATTTTTGTTTTTGAATTTTTTCATATATCACTGGGTCCTGAATGAGACAGGATAATTATCGAGTAATACGAATTGAGTTGAGTTTGAGCAGAAACAGCTTCTGCATTGATTTGAGTTTTGCCATTTTGGATACTTTAAAGTGGTAAATACTGAATATACCTCAGTGGAAAGCGAAAGAAACACCATTACATGTAGTTACAGTGGAGCTCCGGTGGCCCGAAGGGCCGCCAAGCGGAGCACCATACCAATAGAAACCCATCAACTGCTTTTCTCATGGTAATCATGGCTAGCGGTATTGCTCGCGGACATCACTGCACGACGACGATGACGACGGAGTTGCCCAATAATCATAATCATAATTTTCCGACATGGCGGCAATACTGCACCTGGCCCAGCTGCCCAGCTACTTTACAGCGTACGGCTTTGATACTGGACATCCATCTTATAGCCAATTGACACCTGTCAAAACAAGGTATCTGCTGACCAGTGTCACGTGACCACATCACGGGCTCAAATTAAGACTTCATCGAGGGCACTGTTTTTTTAAGTTGACCGCTGACCAGGTACTGGTGGTTTTCGATTGGATCGCAGGCTCAAGTTAGGTTACCACCACACCAAAGCCAAAACGAGGCTTAATTTTCCGCGCGCTTTTTGTGGCTCGAGATTTCACATTCATTAAAAAAAGCCCTGAAGACCTTCCATTTTAGAAAAGCTTATCATTGAAACAATTTAAGACAAATTATGACGGAAATTTTAGATTTTTAATTGTACTTTTTGTAGTTAGTTTTGATTTTTTTACTCTGCAATTCCGTATATTTTTAATTGTATTTTTTTAATAGTTAGTTTTGAGTTTTTACAATTACTGTGAAGCCCTTGCGGACTTTTTGGAATAAGCGCTATATAAATATATTATTATCATATAAATATATTATTATCATTATTATTATTATTATTATTATTATTATTAAGATGGTTTCTTCATTTTGTCCAAACAACTTCATCTTCTTCGAAGTTTGTCTCTCGTAAAAATGGCTAGCGGTATTGCTCGTGGGCGCGTACGCACGACAACGGAGTCGCCCAATAATTAATAATATCCTGATAATAATCATAATAATCCAACATGGCGGCTATACTTCACCTGGCCCAGCTAGCTGGCCAGCTACTTTACAGCGTACGGCTTTGATACTGGACGTCCATCTTATAGCCAATTGACACCTGTCAAAACAAGGTATCCGCTGACCAGTGTCACGTGACCATATCGCGGGATCAAGTTAAGAGCGCATCGAGGTCGGCCGCTGACCAGGTACTTGCTTTCGATTGGATTGCAGGCTCAAGCCAGGTGTGGGACACCCAAACTAAATAGAGGCTTTTAAATTTTTCGCGCGCTTTCTGCGGCTCGTAATTTCACATTCAGTTGGTTTCTTGATTTTGAGCAAAACAACTTCATCTTCTTCGATCGGAGTTTGTCTTTCGCATAAAAATTAACAACTTGTCAAAAGATACTCCGGAAGGTGAATTTCAAGTGATGAAAGGAAGGACGAAAGATTTTTCTCAGGAAAACTTGGATCGATTGTGCGGTTGAAAACAGTATAATTCAACGCGTCAAGGGCTTTCACTTCACCGCGGCATCTTGCATCTCACCAAGAAAAGTCACTTAAGAGTTCAGCGATATTAATGGGAGGAATGAGTAGCTCAAACTCTATGGAAGAAGCTCTTTCTTTGGACAAACCGTTTGCTATTTTTGCGGATGCTTGTTTTTACTTTACTGAAGCTTACGTATTTTCAAGTGGTAGAAACCTCTACAACACAGCGCAGGACAGTGAGGTAAATTAAATAAATAGAAGCTTAACATTTGGTTTAATCGTTGTTACTTTTGTTCAGGAATGAAACTTGTCTTTTTCTCTCGCTGGATATAAATAACAATCATCTGTACTCGTTTTGGACGCAAAGAAGTAGTTGAATTGGTTGTTTGTTTTGTTACGTTGTTTTCTTTGCAAGCGAACGAGTGCTTTTACTCGGCTAGGCTGACTGTTTTTCGACCTTGGTACCTCAACAGCGTTAAAGAAACTTTAGCCCTTATCTTAATAACACGTAATCAAAATAAGTCCTCGTAAAATTGAGCATTAAAGGCGGAAACTCAAGCACGAGTAAAAAAAAAATGCCGATCAAATGCATGTGCATGTGCACGTCTCAAAATCTGACATAAAGTTGTCCAAATGCTGTCAAAAATGCCAAAGACAAGCGCGCTTCACTCGTCATTTGAAAAACGTTTCAGAGATCTTCGTCGAAAGCGGCCTGTAAACAACAATATTAAGTTTGGCCGTCTTAATTTGTTTGAACCGGTAAGAATCAGCGTTTGGATGTTAAAAACACCGAAATGGGTTGACTGGCTGGGCTGGCTTTGATAATTTTTATAGTGAACGTGTCTGCGAGAGAAATGCTGGTGTGGTTTGGCAAGCGCTTTCTTCGTTAACTTGATGACGCTTTGCCACTGAGAATCATTAATTGAAGAAGGTTCTTCGGAAGACATGGGAGGTACCAGTAAAACTATCAAAGCTCTTTAGCGTTTTGTGTCAGCCAAGGAAAGATTTTGTGGGGAAATGGCGCTATTATTCAGCTCTGTCGCGTTCCGAGTGATTGCTGCCTCAGTGTTTCCTGTTGACTGCTCTAAACGATCAGGTGTGGACCTCTTTTTTGTCTTTTCTACGGACATTTATGTCAAAATTGCTAAGCAATTTTTGTTACTTGTCTAATTTCTCCACCTTCTCCAAGAATCTTCGAAGACATATTATTCGTATTGTGCTTTGTTTTCTTGTAATACTTATATTTGTTGTTCTGTTGTTTTTGAACCACGGTCAATTCCTGTTGACTGCTCTTAACGATCAGTTTTTACCCTTTATTGTCTTTTCTACGGGCATTTATGTCAAAATAAATACCGATTTTTCTAGATTAATCAGTACAAGCTATTTTTTATTACAAGCTAGTCTTGTTTAATTTCTCCACCTTCTCCTTCTTCGAGCAGAACACTCGCATCGTACTTTGTTCGCTTGTAGTGTATTTTTTTTATCCACTTTGAATTCCGTAACGCTTTCATCTGAAAGTAGTTAGGACTCACTAATGTCTGTATTTTTTTGCAAACGTTTGCTATCGAAACCTCTTCGGTTTCCCTGCTGCTGCTCAATTGTTTTGGACACAAATTAAACTGGCCCAAATAAAGCCATGCGAAGTTGCTCGGTGAGAGTGTGCACGGTTCCGATTCTAGGCTTGGCCTGGCCAAATATATATATATATATATATATATATATATGGCCTTCAGCTTTTCTTTTTATAATCGCTACATACCAGACTGGAATGGTGTTCCATCGAACATCATGCATCCACCTTCTTTAAGCAGTTTTAGGTCCTATCTATTACATTATTTGTGTCAATTTTAAATCAGATGTAGCTTGTGAGTGACAAGTATGTAATTTAATTAGGTTAGCTTTGGATTGTATTTCAATTTTACTTCTTTATTTTTAGTGTCAATCTCAAAGCAGGGGTGACTTAGGTTAGCTTTGGGCCACGTTTAAATTTCACCTCTTAGTTTTTAGAATGTGTAATACAGTAATAGCCCACGTATAAGAACCTGAATTTTCAAATTTAGCCTGAATAGGTTCTTACATAAATGGTACTTAAAGCAAATTTAGGCTACCAAGGTTTTTAAAATAGGTTCTTATATTTTCATATGAATTTTATCTGAATATACTATATATATGATAAATATCATCTCATAATACAGTATAAATTATTTATTTGTACCATAGAGAAATGCCTATAGGCAGTTCAGTGCAGGTACAGTATGTCCTTAACAAAACATAACCAAGAAACTCATTCAGCAGTTTCTACCTTTACACACTTACAGTAACCCACTGATAAGAACCTAATTTAAAATTTTAGCCTTAATAATTTCTTATGTGGAGGGGGCTTAAAATGAAAATTTTAGCCTTACAGGTTTTTAAAACCCAGGTTCTTATACGTGGGCTATTACTGTATTAGATAATATTCTTTGTATGGGAATTTACTTTCTCCCAATTATTCTCCAGTCATGCACTTTTTTTATCAACTTAGATGTATTCGCATGAAAAGGAATTATTAAACTTAAAATTAAACTTAAAGTAAGCTCTTTCTCATCAATGTACTTCCTTCTCCTGCATGCAGTCTTTTAATTAATTTTATTCATAGCTGGTCACACTACTCTTGTGGGATGTTTCAATGACATTTGGCATTAATGTTTAATGGGATTTTTGATGTTTGATGAAATATGTTGTGCAATTTCAAATGTACATCGAGAAATGCGAGACTAGTCCTTACCTTTCTTGCAAAATAGAAATCAAGTTAAGATGGCTAACACGGATTTCCAGCACTTTTGGTTTGGTGAATCATTACCTTAAATCCTCATACTACATCGTTGATTACTTTGATAGTGATATCAACCAAATGCCAAATGCCCAATATTTTATTATCAAGTTGCTTAGTCTTGCACTTGGCTGGCCAGAAGAGCAGCTGGATTTCTTTTTGAAAACACTGTAGGTGCATTGATTGATGAGCTTAATGTCAGCTAGAAGCTTTCTGCGATAGTAAGGTCAAGAAGTAACTGATCAAAAGAAATATCTTGGTTTTAATGCATATCATCTAAATATTTTTATTGATTTCAATGTATCTTTCTTTCATAATTTTTTTGAGGCATACATATACCCAGAGGATAAACAATTTCTGATTTACAACTGTCTCATGGGAGCCTTTGGATATCTGAAACTGCATTCATTATGAAGGGATGATCTGAATCATTATATATCTGATGTCGGATACTGATTCAAAATAGCATTTAACAGGCTTCACCATCAATTTCTAGTGGCTCTAAACCATAACTAAGTAGCCTACAGTTAAACGGTGAAACAGACCTGTCCTTAGGTATTGCTCTAAGATGTTAAGAAAAGTTCTGTTTTGCCTACCACAATATTTTTCTTTTGCTTTTTAACATCTCCAAACTCAATTTGCAAAGGAATTTTTATTACCTTACTCTATAGAACGCTTGTTTTTAAGGGGGGGGGGGGGGGTCCAAATCCTTAAAAGGGGGTTCATATCTGCTAGCAGTTCTGGACTAGGCGGTCCAAATCTGATCCACAAGCAGATCTGGACTGGAGGGTGCAAATCTGCAGGGGGTCCAAATCCACTGTGCCACTGGCTCAGATCACCTTTCCATACTATTTTTTACAGCACTGGGTCTGTAGCTTGAGTGAGGTCAGATGGGTGATATCACAAGTAGACTATATGTAAATGCCAGTAGAAAAAGAATGCTTTTGGAGCTCCGCTTTTAGGCTTGGGTAAATATATATATATATATATATATATATATATATATATATATATATATATATATATATATATATATATATCTATATATATATATATATAACATTGTATTTCTACTCAATCACGTTTCATATGGACTTTAATACAGGTCTGTTTCGTAGACCAACAAAGAGTTAGTCCACTCATCAGTTAAATTCCATATACACTGTAGCATCGCTAAGGTTTATATACATCAGCAGTATGATCGTTACCAAATTCAAACTTAAATAACAATGATAATATACATTTGTAAGCTTATGATTGGTCCTTGGGGATGCGATTGAATTTAAGGAGAAACTTTCGCTTGTGCCTACAATTTGATACGAGTTCGTTGCGTTTGTTGAGCGTTGCCATGTCCGGTTTATATAAAATATAGAATTTCTCGGTGTTACACAGGTTACATCGTTTGGTAAGATTGCTATAAGATTTGGCCTTGGCTAGAATTTTCCAGGAGATTGTGAAGTCTTTCTTTTGATCTTTTAGCTGCCATAGGTGTTTGCTTAGTTCTGTGTCATTTTTTCTACTTTCGTGTTTGAATGACATCTGGTGGTTTCGCCATCTCGTCTTGAACTCCGTGGCGGTGAGGCCGACGTATGTCTCAGTGCTTTCAGCAGTGGTAATAGTGGCTTGGTACACTACTTCCTTAACTAGACATTGTCCTTTTAAAGGGCATTTGTTTGGCTCTCTGCAGTTACAGGGTTTGGGGGGTGCTTTTTCTTCAGGTGGCTTGTTCTGTCTTAGAACTGTTCTGTTGTGTCCATCGATGACCTGTTTTATGTTTGGTGAACAACTGTAACTTAGCTTAAGATTATTTTTGTTAAAAAGTTTTCTTAATTTATGTTTCGGTGGGAAACAGTTCTCGATCAAATTTAGAAATTCTCTTCCTATGTTAGTTTGCACATTTTTCCTAAATGGTGGGTTGAACCAGATTATGTTCCTCTGCCTCTTTCTCTTGTTGGTGGTTGATTCTGGTGACTGCTGCTGTGCTGGGGTGAATTTAAGGGTGTATAAATAACCGCTTTTCTGCAATGCGTCTTGGTAGGGTGGAGCTGCTTCATTGAAAGCTTCCTCGTCTGATGAGATTTCAGATAATCTTTTGTTAATTGCCTCAGGGATGTTCTTTATTATGCATGGGGGGTGGTTGGATTTGCAGCGGACATAGAGCGGAGTGGTTGTCGGCTTCGAATAAGGCTTGTACTTCTCAGTGGTTAAGTCTAGTGTTACGTCAAGGAAATTTACGACCTTTTTGTTGGCTTCGATAGTGATGCGTAGGTTGTTTTTGGCGAACACTTTGCAGATTTCTTTTTTAATTTTTTCAATTTTTTGTGGGGTTTGGTCGAGGACTGCCAAGCCGTCATCTCTGTAAAGCCCAATTTCCATGGTGTAAGGTATTTCTTTGAGCTGCGAGAGGATGTAGATTCCGACTAATTCACATGTTTTAGCTCCGTCATAGCTACCCATGGTGACGTCGAAGAGCGTGCCGGTGTTTCTCTTCTGCCAAGGGTTTCCGTTGTTGAAAAGAAGGGATTGTTTAGCTTGTAGGATTATGTGACGGTCATCATCGGAAATGGTCACATAATTGGCTGCGAAGTCGAGGGCACGCTGGAGTAGTGTCTCTGATATGGAAGGATAGAATTCCACTATATCGAAGGTTATGAAAGCGCACCTGGGTTTGTTAGGCAAATTTTTGAACCATTGTAGCACCGAGGAGGTGTTTTTCCACTGGTTTACTCTCGTGACATTCAGCAGTTGCTTGTTGATGTTATCAAGGATTTGTTTGCTAATCTTTCCTATCTCCTCTTTTTACGGGTTGATTAATCTGCATGTGGGTTTATTCTCAAAATTGTCCTTATGGTCTTTTAAGGTGATGAAAGCTTCTTTTGTGGCAGTCATTTCGACACGGTCGTCAATACGGAGTTTCTCGGTGATTGTTTTCGCCTTGTCGTCAATTGTGTTTAATTGGTTGTTCTCTGCCTTTCTGTAGGTTTTAGTGATGTTGTCATGGAGGAGTTGATTGTACTTTGCGGCTTCCAATTTGTAGAAGTTCGTGGACTTATCGGCCTTTACAAATAGACGGTTGTCACTTAATTGATTTGATGTCTTCATTGAGGTCTTTTTGAAACTGACACTCGGTATTCTTGAATTTGACCTTTTGGATAATCTTCGTCATGCCATCCTCGAACTCCTTTAACTCTTCAATGACCGGGGGGTTGTTTCTAGGTTTGAAGCCGAAATTTCTTTCTCTGATTGTTGTTTTGGATTTAAAAAGTGGTAGGCCTTCCATCTCATTCTACATAGGAACTGCTCAGTCTTGTCAATAAGTTGTGTGATGTAATCTTTCCTCGATGCGACAGGGATGTTCTTGGTTGAGTAGTTGAACGATACACGTTCCATGTTTGGATGTTCAGTAGCACAGTGCTCGACAAATTAGGAGCTTGATAGACAGGTCATCGATGGACACAACAGAACAGTTCTAAGACAGAACAAGCCACCTGAAGAAAAAGCACCCCCCAAACCCTGTAACTGCAGAGAGCCAAACAAATGCCCTTTAAAAGGACAATGTCTAGTTAAGGAAGTAGTGTACCAAGCCACTATTACCACTGCTGAAAGCACTGAGACATACGTCGGCCTCACCGCCACGGAGTTCAAGACGAGATGGCGAAACCACCAGATGTCATTCAAACACGAAAGTAGAAAAAATGACACAGAACTAAGCAAACACCTATGGCAGCTAAAAGATCAAAAGAAAGACTTCACAATCTCCTGGAAAATTCTAGCCAAGGCCAAATCTTATAGCAATCTTACCAAACGATGTAACCTGTGTAACACCGAGAAATTCTATATTTTATATAAACCGGACATGGCAACGCTCAACAAACGCAACGAACTCGTATCAAATTGTAGGCACAAGCGAAAGTTTCTCCTTAAATTCAATCGCATCCCCAAGGACCAATCATAAGCTTACAAATGTATATTATCATTGTTATTTAAGTTTGAATTTGGTAACGATCATACTGCTGATGTATATAAACCTTAGCGATGCTACAGTGTATATGGAATTTAACTGATGAGTGGACTAACTCTTTGTTGGTCTACGAAACAGACCTGTATTAAAGTCCATATGAAACGAGATTGAGTAGAAATACATTGTTATCACCGCTCCATTATTGTTGAGCACTATCGGAACTCACCTGAAGTCATATATATATATATATATATATATATATATATATATATATATATATATATATATATATATACATCAGTTGAAGGATTAAAGAGGACGCATCGATTCTCTGTGAATCGATGCGTCCTCTTTAATTTTTCAACTGATGTATCCTTAGCTCTGCTACCACAGCATTGAGCACTTTATGCCAAGGTAGACTCTACCTCCACATTTATATATATATATATATATATATATATATATATATATATATATAACTTCACAGGAGTTCAGGCTTCAGGAGTAATCATCGTTTTATTGCGACAGTGCTGTTTCGTATGGTTCAAAATTATATGACCACACTCATCAGGCAACTTTAACGATTTAGTGTTAAAACTAACAGAACTGGCAGTAAAATATGAATGGTTGTTATGGGGATGCGTTACATTCAAGGCATTGTATCTAGGTAACAGATGCTTTTTGTCTTAGTTGCGTTACTCTAAAGTTCTGGAGCACATATCTGTTTCTGTGGGGGCATGAACTCGCTAGCTCGTTTCGCCTGTTTAGGCTACACAGCTCTTTTCTACAAATGATGATGAATTTTTCATACAGACAAAGATTACATTTTTTGTTCATGTTGCTGTAGGGTTTACATTTCTTTAAAATTTTCCATTTCATCTGGAAAGGCTTCTTCTTGTCTTTTAAATTCCAGACATACTTCGAGAGTTCTGTTTCATTTCTTCTGTTGGAGTGTCGAAAATGGAAAATGGAAAATTTTAAAGAAATGTAAACCCTACAGCAACATGAACAAAAAATGTAATCTTTGTCTGTATGAAAAATTCATCATCATTTGTAGAAAAGAGCTGTGTAGCCTAAACAGGCGAAACGAGCTAGCGAGTTCATGCCCCCACAGAAACAGATATGTGCTCCAGAACTTTAGAGTAACGCAACTAAGACAAAAAGCATCTGTTACCTAGATACAATGCCTTGAATGTAACGCATCCCCATAACAACCATTCATATTTTACTGCCAGTTCTGTTAGTTTTAACACTAAATCGTTAAAGTTGCCTGATGAGTGTGGTCATATAATTTTGAACCATACGAAACAGCACTGTCGCAATAAAACGATGATTACTCCTGAAGCCTGAACTCCTGTGAAGTTATAGTCAATGCTCCTCAATCAAATGAGTTGAGCGCTCTACGAAATACATTCTACCCAAGAAACAAGTATTTATGTATGTATATATATATATATATATATATATATATATATATATATATATATATATATATATATATATATATAGCCGACCTTTTGAAAACCAGGCTCATGAAAATTTGAGGGGTTTTAGAACTTTCTTTATCAATACCTCGGTTTATCAAAAGGGAGACTTGCATTTAGGTCCGTTATGAGCCTACAGTCTCTGTCAAAGGGAAGACGAAGAATACATGTTATTTATCTTGCAATTAGACATGAAATTGACGTGACCTCTGACATGAGAATTTTGGTGCGTTATCGGCCAAATCTCTCTAGAATACGCTCTTCCTGACGGCAAAGTTAGCTTTGGAATTAGTGGCATCGATTTAGCTGAAGTCTAGCAGCGGTTTCAACCGAGCGTTCGTGATTGCTACGAAGAATCACAGCTAATTATTGTCGAATTTTAGTTGTGTAAATTATCGCTCGATTTTGTGATCACTTCTGACACCGGAAACCAGTCATTATGACACTTTCAGACTATCAAATCACTAGCTCAAATCACTAGCTTAAGATCGAAGTTGCGAGGGCGGAAACTAGTCAAAAAAATGTTCAAACTTACGCCTTTTGCAGACAAATTCCCAGCCATGCCTTTGAGGTCCCGGATGTTTACTGTCCGTGTTAGCGAGGAGCTGTTGACGACCATCCAGCCACAGCATTTTTACTAAGTCTTTAGCATGCTCCAAATTCTACACCAGTTTCTCTCCCTGAGCCTTGAAATGATCACCGACACCTATTTTCTGAGGCTAAAGACTTGTTACCTCTCAAAGCAGAGCTCTCAATATCCCTGCATTTTTCCAGCAGTACCGCCCGGGAAACAAAGTACTCGTTTAGCAAATAACTGCACAACAGGATATTAGACGAGGCAGACACCGCACCTCGCAAGACTTTCCCCCTCACTGGACTTAATGATGTCCTAAGGAATACTCTGCTCTAGGAGGCCAACGGAAAATCAAACTCTAACGACGCCATTGCGAGCTAACTGACCGCGCGAAGACTTCAAATGCACGTTTCTTTCTTTGAGAGAGAGTGGAAACTAACTGACAAATAAAACTGGAGGGAATTGGGGGGGGGGGGGGTGGGGATAAGACCTCAATGCAAAGTTTAAGTCAGGAACAGTTTCTTTCCCTTCTTGTACTTATTAATGTAGCTAGCATCCCCCCCCACCCCCCCCTCGGCCCGTCCAAAAAGAAAAAAACGAAAAAGAGTAAGAGACATCTAATAGAAGTTAGTATGGACTCCAGGAGCCCTGTTTTGAAAACTCCAGCTATATATATATATATATATATATATATATATATATATATATATATATATATATATATATATATATATATATATATTATTATTATTCCATTGGTTTCGTGAATCTACTGTTCAGGTAATCATTAAAATGTAGGTTATGCCTGCATAGTCATGCATAACTTTTCAGATTGATGTGCTCATGAAAGACAAAACTATGCACCTCCAGCACCAGAAGTTAGAGTAGATTTAAGCATCAATCAGGAGTCAGTCAGTCATGAGTCATAGGGTCATTCTTTTTCTAAATTTGCACTTAGAAAAGAAAACAAATCTATTTCTGTAGAACAAGCTTTTTGAACAAGTCTTTCCATGCTACCTTACACCAGGATAATGTGACCTCTTCCAATCGTCAGACAACCACTTGTTCCTCAAATCTCAGCAGATCAGATTCCTGTACTACGTTTTCGCTTAATCTTAGCTTGTGCCATTGGCGAACATTTGTGCAGCCGAAAAGCAGACAACTCTTCCTTGATTTATTTGATTTAGTTGATTTATAGTCTTAGCCAGCGATCTGGCAGGGACACTACAACAGCTTGCGCCAATTACTGTAGGCCCGTAACGGCAAATCTCTCCCCTATAACCACATTCTAGTAGGGGTAGACCACCACACGGGGAATACGTTCCCTAATCTTTTCGAACAGTGCGTGGGTTCTTTAACGTCCCACAGAATCAATTATGAAGAGTTGTGAGACGGGTCCTACGGTTTTTCGTCCTTATCCGAGAAGACTAGAGAGTCTAACCATTTGCAGATGTCATTACAAAGGCAGCACTTTCTCCTCAATTATTTAAGGACCCTGAGTGTTGGTCCGGCCGGGTTTGAACCCGCGACCGCCCGCACGGTAGTCCGGGGCTCTACACTAAGCTAACCGGTCTCCGGTGGTCTGGTCCGCGGTCCCTTCACGCAGAAGACCCGATGAAAGTCATTTAATATGTAGGCTTACGCCATTTAGTGTTTTTTATGAAAGGGCAATAATTGTATCATGAATTATTTCCACTCTCAGTACTTAAGTTTCAAGACACACAATTTGCTCACAGCCAGTGTTATTATTACAAGTTTAAAATCTTATAATTTTTGTGGGTGTGGGGGCGGGGAAGGGGTGTGTCCTCTCAGCAAAGTTTAATTATTTGATTTCTCTCAATGCTTTCATACCACACCAGTTTAGAACACAGGAACTAAATGTGTGGCTATGTTTTTTTATTTTTTCAAAATCGAGTAGAATCAAAGCAAATTAATAAAATGTTGATTTTTGAAGAGAGGGGAAAACCACAGTACTCGAAGTATGCCTCTTAAAGCAGAGTTAAGAGAACCAACAAAATTAGCCCACGTGTTGAATGACACTTTTCTGGTTTGTAATTTCAAATGTTGGTGAATTGAATCTTTTGTAATTATGAAGTCTAAGTTCAGTAATCTGCTTAGATACGTACCTGTAGAAAATACGGATCACTCACCGTTTCTGGGAAACCAAAGCTTTAGCACTCGATAAAACTTGACACGATTTTACTTCCACTCGTTTTAATCGAGTCTCATTTCTGAGACCGAGTCTAGTTTGTACAAACGAGTCATTTTTCTAAAATCGAGTATCGTTTGTACAATCGAGTTTCATTTCTGAGATCGAGTCTAGTTTGTACAATCGAGTCACTTTTCTAAAATCGAGTATCGTTTGTACAACAGAGTTTCATTTCTGAAATCAATTCTTCTTTCGGTGATAAAGGTCCGCGATCGAATCGCCTTTGTGCAATCGACTTTCGTTCATGGAATTTGAAGACGGAGTCATTTTACAAGGATAGAGAATCAGAGATAGAGGAAGAGATGCAGGGCTCGCGCAGCAAGTTTGCAACTGGGGGGGGAGGCATGCACCCGGAAACTTTTTGAATTCAATTCCTCCGAAATATCTGGAAATGCATTTAAAACTAACATGGTGTGGTGAAGCTTATATACTTTGAGCAACAAAAACGAGGTGTTTTAAATGAAAAGTAACTTCGATTTTATTTAGTATTTCTTGCTTGTTACCGTTGGAAAAGTGGGGGAGGGAAAGGCTAAAGCCTCCTTTAGCCCCTCCCCCTGCGCGGTGTCTAAGATTTTTTTAGCTTATTTTTCGATGATTGCTCATCATTATCATCATAACTAACATTGACATTGAGACAGAAAAAAACAATTCTTTTGAGGATACCCCTTTAGACCCTGGCACTAGCTTTTAACGGTTTATTGCCAATTTTTTTGGGAGAATTTATGCAAACGCCGCTCTATTTCGTATGGTTGATAGGGGTTTACAGAAAAAAAGCTTGAATAATCAATCGCGCACACGAACGCTATTTAGCTGGGAGGTAACTAACCGCGATGAGGAGCACTACGTTTCTCCGAATAACATATTTAAGGTACCCATCACGTTAGTATTTTTGAGGTACCTTTACTTGTCTTTGTTGATATTTTGGCCTGGAATGGATGGAGTTGGAGGGTCTCGTACAGAGGGAAGGGGATGTGTTAATTTTTGTACAGTTCTTTTCCTTGTTTTGTTTTCACGTGGAAAGAGCTTGTAATAAAATGAGTGTCTGAAATTCTTGTTTCAATAGTTTTATTTGTTGGTTCTTGCACTTTCTCTTGTTTATATAACTCTTAGCCTTTGTTTGCTTGGCCACCTGTAAACAAAGTAGATTGAGAATCGTTATTTGCTACAAACATAGCATAAAATGTTTCTTGTGTGCATGTGTGTGTGCTTTTTTTTTGGGGGGGGGGGGAGGGATGAGTGTGCCGGGAGGGGATATGGGGATATCTCAGATGTTATCTTACTAGTATCAGTGTCCAAAATACTTTAGCAGCTGTGAAAAGGATGACCATAGTAATTGATTGCATGTGAGTGTGTCTCTCTTGCACCTGGATTTTTTACATGAATCTGTTGTGTTAATGAACGTCCTAGTTTGATTGTAACGTTGGGTTAAAAAGTGGAAATGTTATTTCCACTTTTAATGTTGTCCCATCTAACAAATAAGAAAAATATACCAATCTTAGAGTGAACCAAGAAACAGGTGAATTTGTGGGATGTTAAAGAACCCACACACTGTTCGAAAAGAGTGTATGGTGGTATATATCTGCCAGCATGTTGTCGGCATGGCTGTATTAGTTTGAAGGGCTTCTGAGCGACTGAGACCACATTAAATATACAGCCAGAAGTCAGGCTATTTGCCAGTTGCTGAAACTTCCCTTCAATCCTTCCTTTAGTTAATATTCAAGCTGCCAAGGGAACCAGCGCAGGAATCCCAAATTCTTTAAGGCCTGGCTACTTATTATGTGACATAAGTGACTGATAATATGAGTGACTATAGGATGTTAATCTTCAAATAAGAAACAGGTGAATTCCATTCAGTTAATAATGTATATTACAAGTTAATGAATAGTTTTCATTGTTTTATCTAGGTTTATAATAAGGCAAAGGGTGAAAAATTTGCATAATTTACATATTTTTAATCTGCATGTTATGAAAATGTAAAATTTCTCACTGTAAAGGGTGAAACTCTAAATAGCATGTTTTCTGGTTCAAATAGTGCAATAGCTGTAAGAACTTGGCTGTCAGGAAATTTTTCTTGGCTCTTGAGGTGGATAACCATACCAGTGGCTTAACCATACCACTGACCGTATGATCATACAAAAAAAATTGAGAGAGAAAAACACAGGGCACTCAGCATAACGAAAGGGCAGGCAAGAAAATGGCAGAGTGGGGTGCCCTTTCATTTCCGCCTAGCTAGAACTTTGTTGTTATCCATATTATCTTAACTCGGGCTTGGCTACAGGTTGCTTACTGTAATATGATTAGTTATGTATATCTTCATTTTGCTTACCAGCAAGTGAGTCAGGAAATGATTGTTTCTCTGATAACTGGAGTCCTGTAAGAAAAAAAGGGGAAAGGGAAGTATACGACCCAGATGAGGCCTAGCTGTGTACCAGCATGGAAAAATACACAGCTAGGCCTAACCTGGGCAGCATACCTCCCTCATCCTATTCTAATGAGCAAAAAAACATGAACCCACTCGATCCTTGTCGTTGCGATAGCACCCGGATGTTGAGTATAAATCCAAACCACATTATTAATAAGTTAGAATAATTACTGTTAGTATTAATACTTGTCGTTATTAGCTGTCAGTGACATATGTGGTGTCAAATTCACCTCAACATCCTGTACTAATGCAAGTAATGCATTAAATCAACATTGATTTTTTTTTCATTTTTCAATCAAGAATTTTTATTCATACAACGTTTTGGTCAATGAATTTCCAATAGGTATTACATGTCAAAAGTCACTGTCTGGTCTATCAAACGTTTCTCTTAATAGTTGGTAACTTAAAAGTTGGTCTCTTTAAAGTTTGTTGCACAAAAGTTGTTCACCGAATAGTCCTGTCTCTATGAGCAAACTGTTATGTTCTTAAGAGCCTGGAGGCAACGATCCTCGCTCATGAAGAGCGTGGACACAACGGACCTGGCTCGATTAAGAATGCTGTCAACTAGGGTTACATTCTTAAGAGCCTGGAGGCAACGATCCTCGCTCATGAAGGGCGTGGACACAAAGGACCTGGCTCGATTAAGAATGCTGTCAACTAGGGTTACATTCTTAAGAGCCTGGAGGCAACGATCCTCGCTCATGAAGGGCGTGGACACAACGGACCTGGCTCGATTAAGAATGCTGTCAACTAGGGTTACATTCTTAAGAGCCTGGAGGCAACGATCCTCGCTCATGAAGAGCGTGGACACAATGGACCTGGCTTGATTAAGAATGCTGTCAACTAGGGTTACATTCTTAAGAGCCTGGAGGCAACGATCCTCGCTCATTAAGAGCGTGGACACATAGGACCTGGCTCAATTAAGAATTATGGTACAGTAAATAATGGCCCAGTCAATTTTCAGGTAATCTTAAAGGGGTACTGTCATTGCAATTTGTCATAAAGTTTGTTCAAATTGTTAAGAAGTACATTTTCTATTACATGGACAGCCCATGTAACACAAAAAGTAGATTTAATATTTTTCATCGATTGTCATTGCTGAGTATAATTCTGAGGGTACTGCTAATTATGCAATGTTTGTCATTGTGTTTGTTAGTTTTCAATGGAAGTTTTATTCTCTATGGTGATATTAATATACCATGTGAGCTCTTAAACAATGACTGATAATTGTTTAAGGTTAATTTCTATTTTTATGGTTATTATGTTTCCAGTGATCTTACACATCTTGCACCTCTCTTGTTCCCTTTATTTACTGATGATTTTCTTAGACATAAGTAAAAAGGAGTAATGTTACATCGTTTATGGTTAAAAAAGCTACAGTTAAAGCTGTCAGTTTTTAAGTACGTTATCCTAAAAATGATATTCCCCTTCTGTAGTTATTCTTGTTTCCATCCTGGACATTTCCATGAGCTTCTTGTTCTTGGTGGATGTCATTTTCGTAACCTCCAGCGTTGTGGTTTGAAGATATATACCAGTGATACTGTGAGGCAAATGTACTTACTATGCTTGACCTTCATTGTATGGTTATCTGGGCATTTAGCACTAGTGTTCAGACCTTTAAAACTTTACATTGCAATGGTTATGTTTATTCTTTAAGCTTACTTTTCTACATTTAATGCTGGGCACACTAATTTTCAAAGCTTCAAAGTTTTGAGATCCTTAAAATTTTTGTTTGATTAAAGCCTTGGTCACAGTTAATCATGTTATGTTGGGAATTGAAGCATTCTTTTTTTAAATTGGTAAATTTTTTTTTTCAAAGTTATGATATCAGACTATTTCATCATGACAACCAGTCCTTGTAAAACAACCTAAAATGATACATTGCGAAAGTCTCTCGTGGCCACATCTACATCAAAAAGTAACTTAAGAGACATGTTGATTTTTCCATCTTCTAAATCTCACACTTGATCTTCACCAATTGAACATCTTGAGACTTTCGTCTCTCATCGCACTTCCTTTTTACCTCTTGGAAAACTAAAATAAACTTCACAAACGGGTGGACATCCTTGAAAATCCTCCATTGTTAAGTTTTCTCCACAGCAAATTGATATGTTGAATGTAGACAGCCATTGATATTGTGAGTCAATCCCAGTACTCCAATATTAATCATTCACCACGGTAAATTATCATGTTGAATGTGGATAGCCATACCAAGATATATACCAGTGATAGTGTTAGTCAACCCCAGATGTACTTGACCTCCTACGCAGACGTTGTTTTGGCTCATGCAATCTTTCCTCCACTACTGTGTTCTTTTCAAAATTTCATGTCAACTGAAAACTGGACTACACTTTTACTACACTGCATGATCATCCAGACATTTAGTGCCATTGTTTTAACCTTAAAATCTTTAAATTGCAATGGTTATCATGTATGGGTATCTTTCTACATTTTAGGTATTTATAATCATGTTGCTTCATTGGGTGAAGCAGTTATTTTAAAAGCAAACATTAGTACACTGTACATTGTAACTTACAATGTTGGTCTATCATAAAAAAACAATAGCAATACACTGCCAATGTATAAGTTTACAACAATAATGGAATTCAGAGACATGTTTCAAGTAATTTTATATGATATATGATGTGTTGCCTTCATCAAAAGTGACAACTGTGGTTATGTTTAGCACTGTGACCTTTTCCTTTTATTTTATTCCATACTTCACCTAACTAAAGTATTTTATAAGGAATTCTATCCTTAGCAACCTTGGTAAGTTTGACCAGTGAAAAAATTCAAGTGTTCATTCATTGTTATACTTAATAAATTTCAGTATACCTTTGTGTTATACCTAGAACATGACCTGTAACATGAAAAATACTCCCCTTACCTTTCAACCAAGTAATACATGTAAGTGGATTTTCCCTCTACCTGAAAGAAAGAATGTATTTAATATTTACATGTATGTATTTATATACTGCACATATCACAGTCTCATGGCAGTGTACTATTCTTCTGTAGGGTGAGATCACAAGACCACATGTGTAGTGCCAATGGCAGCTGCTATCAGTCCATAGAGATTGACCACGACACCGGGGACTGAATTCCCTAATCCTTTTTTAACACCGTGTGGGTTCTCCAGTGTCCCACAGATGAGTATGAGGTTGCATGGTCATGTACAAATTATTGGCAGACCAAGAGAAATAACTGTTATTTTCTCACTTGCATGTTTGTTTGAGTCTGTTGCATTGTTGCATGACCAATAATTTTCCCATGGAGTCAGCTTAACAGTATATTTTTTTGTTTCACAAACAAGTTCACTTACTATATGAGAATAAATATATGAAAATCTTATATTTGAACTACAGATTAAAGAATGAATTGCACAGGTTTTGCAGAGGTCAGTAGTGTTCATAACTGCGATGATCATTAATTCACATATTTAGTTTGCTTGCTGTTGTGCTGGACCATCAAAAGTATTTGACCAATTTCGAAAGAAACTGCATTCTCAGCATTTGCCCATGATTACAAGAATAAATTAATGAAAGATGTCCCACCGCAAGATACATACACGGAACTCTTTGGTACCCACATAGATAAAGGAGGGTCCCCAGAGGGGGTCTGTGTCCCCGTGTTCCCTTCAAAATTTTAACTCTGTTCCCCTGTTCCCGTCCAAAATTACACCTTGTTCCCTTGTTACCCTTTCAAGATTAAATTTTATCTCTTATTCTTTGCATATACGACCTAATTAACCAATCTGAACAAAACAAAATAACTGATTCAAGGTCTACAGTGTTGCTGATAAATTTTGATTATTTCTAGAGCTAGAAACGGTCAGAGACGAGTTGACACGAAAGATGGCAACAAAAACTTGCCAAAGAAATCAGAAAACAGCAGAAAATCTTCTATCACCCCCACGTTTATGTAAAAAACATAGGGCCTTGTAATCTTTTGTGTTCCCCTGTTCCCTAACCTATTTGATGTTCCCTTGTTCCCTACGATTTTTTTGCTTTGTTCCCGTGTTCCCATTGCCAAATTTCCCGTGTGCCCTTGTTCCCCAAAAACACCTGGGGGACCCTCGTAAAGGGACACTGTCATCTTCTTGCATGCGCTGGCTTTTGAAATCAAAACTTTAAAAGTTCTGGTGGAATTTTTCAAGTTGGAGAGCTACATTCAAAATGGTGTTGACCTTCGAAAGTGGTGTTTGAAAACTTGGTGCAAAAATGGCCATTCAGTCTCCTCGAGAGAGCAAAGTAATGGGGGTCAAAATGCATCAACGCATCTACAACGAGGAAAAACAGTTTTAAGGCCCAAATTCGCGAGAAAGTCCACGTACACAGCAGTGTAATCGATCGAAGTGCATTAGCCAATGAAGCTAATAATGAATTGATTCCACCTTCAGGACTCATTTGTAGTTGCTAGAATGTCAGACCATCATATCATCGTTTGCTGTTTAACGTTTAGTATCGTCGCTTTAAAAGTTGTATTTAGCGTAGTATTTTTTTTGTGTGTGTTTGTGTCACAAATTAAACCTTTCAAGCTGTGATTACTAAAACATGGCATAATTTTTTCCTATTTAACCGTCATTTGACTTCAAGGTCGTCACTCGCAAACAAATTGACTCTCTTTCAGCTTTAAAAGGGCACTTAAAGATCGGCAATGTGTTGAGGTATGTTGGAGAGAAAAAATTATTTGTGTGAGAGGTGAGTGCTTGTACTACCGACAGTGTTTCCAGTCACACTTCACTGAACTCGACTGTCAAAAACAAACACTGCCTAAGTTTTGGCTTCTTTTACATGTCATGGAGTCCAAATATTCGTTTACAGATAACTGCACATTCTGTTAGCCTCAAAAATGTAAACTTCTAAAGACAACGCGTTCAGGAAATCTCTCCATGTGAGAAATGCCGCGCATGTCAATCCATGACAGTGTCCCCACTGACTCACCGATTAAGTCTGCTCGGCTGCATGACATTCGTTCAAATACAACTTCAATCCCAACGAAACGATGTGAAGAATGTACAAGAGCTTACAATGTAGAAAGTAAAAGTTTCATAAACAAAAAAGGATGTGGCATCTGCATACGCGAAACTGCTATTTAAACTTGCAATTTCAAGCCCAGCTGAGCTGATTCGAGAGTGCTTCGACTTAGCTTAAAAGCCAGGGAATAAATATTGAAATATTTCATTACTTACCAGTTGTAGCTAGCTTCATAGCCACGTGGCTCCAACATCGATACTTTGGAAATACTTTCTCTCTTGATAATTTAAAATGATCATCGAAAATTTGCGTATATTTCAAGGTAAAACTCTCCTTCCATCCTACTGCATGTATTTTAACCGCGGCGTGGCGTGTAATTTGAGAGAGGGACGCTGTTTTGGGGTCATGCGCATAGGCATACTTTCCAAATATGGCGGGAAAAACAGTGGGTGATCGTCTCGTTTTAAGGAAGATCCTTCTTTCCGTCTCTTTTACTTTTTCCAAACACCCCGAAAGATAAATTAAATAGCAGTAGATATCATTGAATTAGCCGACATAATTTATGCTGGCGCGCGAAAATCCATTGAAAGGTGTCTTTCGGGGCTATTGCGTGGGATACAGTAATTGTGTATTATCTCTATGATGCAGCGTGCTATGATGCAGCGTCCTATGCAACATTTGCCTGCGTAACCAGCGGCAGCCTGTAACCTCCTTTCCCCAAGGGGCTCATCTCTCTGACAATGCTACCCTGCTATCATTGACCATTCCGAGACAATTAGCTGTTCAGTGTATGATCAAAAACGCCTCGTTATTGACAACACTGTTAAGTAGAGAGTCGTTACTAGGAATGGATCTGCAATATTTTATGGAGCTTAAGCGGGCTTCGACTGATAGACAAGTGCGCTGGTTGCAAGGACGCTCTCTTCTTGAGAATCCCCTTCTTTGCGGCGGATGCAATTCGAACATGACTCTTGTTGCCAGTCAGGCGCCCACGTGGATGGCTATCAATGGTATGAATTTTATTCTACTTTTTATACGTTTATAGCATTATCTTACTCAGCTTTTGCCGGGAAGCAACGAGAACAAGCCAAAAAAAAAAAAAAGAAATTTAAGTATTCAAGTTGACTCGAACTGGTAGGTACTGCGATTGGAAAGCAACCTAGAAAGCGCGCTCTGGCGGCAACGTTAATTTAAAAATTTAGGACTGATCGCTAGCTTGTGTTTATAAATTAAGTGTAGCTGTAGTGACCACACTTCGCATTAATTAACAAAAAGTATCAACTTCAGGATACGCTCTCTTTTAAAATATTTTTTTATATAAGAGCGTGGAGGCTGACATCAACAAAACTCGGCGTAGCCATTCGGCAATCGAACATAATGGGAACTCACCCTCCCAGACGTCTTGTCAATCGAACACAATCGAACGTGCGAAAATCAGACGCTTCATTGATCGAACATTATCGAACCCTTACCAGATAGAGCTTTGTTCCGCGGTCTGTCATTCCAACCCGTTTCATTTGGTATGAAAAAGTGTTTTGCGGTCAAATACATTGTAAGCTACGTGTAGGTTTCAATTTCAACTACGTACACCCGGCTCACATAATAATAGGGAAATTTCTCCGTTTTATAATTATGTTCTATTATTAATACTACAGTGCTTTTTAAGCCAAACTAGCCGCAAACTGAACTTGCATAATGACAAGTGTCCT
>JAEMWC010000490.1:390000-397500 GCA_016490735.1 Pachyseris speciosa
TATGAAGAGGCCCTGAGAAGAATGGTTTTATTACTTAGTGATAGAGGGCAACCTATTCTGTGATGTTGCAGAAGCAGATGTCTCATTTTCAAGAACCGTTGAAAATTATTGCCTTTAATAGGAGTAAAACCGCTATGAAACGTAGACTTTGAAGCGTCTGAAATTCTTCGTGAAGTTTATTTTTGAAATTTTGCTCCTGTCACAGTATAGCATACTAAGTTTATCTCCCTGGTGTATCAGTTTCTGAAGTTCTTTATCCGTGATGAAAACTTGGACACAAAGGTGCTTATCATTTGTCAGAAAAATCCGGAAATTTCTGTTTGAAATCAAAGGGTAAGGTTATTTCCCGGAAAATCTTTACGGAAATTGTGGAAAACCTCCAAAGGTAGTCCTCTTTTTCCGTTCGGTACGGAATTTCGGAAAATTGATTACCATTTAAGCGAAACGTTCCGTTTCCAGGTCCTTTTGCGCCAGAAGAGTGAGTGCGCATGAGGGAACGCCTTGCAGTAGATGGTAAGCGCAAATCTCATCCCGTTGGTCGGTAAGTTCGGAAAATTGTTTACCCTTATTCAACGCTCATTCCATCCAGATTCTTCTGACAAATGGTGAAATTGCAGTATTTTCCGCCTCCTAAGAACGAACGAGTCCGCCAATGTATTAAAAAATCGACATTTTAATCATATTTTAATCACGCATGCAATTAGCAATGGACCGAGCATCTAATGTATCGATACATTTAGAATAAATATATTTTAAATACATACTCGTAACGAGATTAAGTGTCCTGTGCGGTCTCATTGCAAACACAAGGCCAGGCGGGGGGAGGGGGGAAGGGTACTAAATAAAATTTAGTACGGGGAGGCTCCGCCCCGAGGTCCGACCCCTTACCATTGTATGTACCATTTTTGACGGAAAAGGTACTCCTTTCGTATACCTTCCATTGACAAATGGTATCCCTTTCGTATACCTAAAACAGGAAGTCTTCTTGTCATTTTCACGTAACGTTCAATAATTTAAAACAGTACAGTCGTAAGGTATAGGGTGTTCGAAATATTTTAATGAAAGGCCCTTTTGAAAACCTAAATGAAAGATTTCCCTACCCTATCATATACCAGTATATTTCGACTCGTGAAATCCCTACCCTATCATATACCTGGAGCGTGAAAAAGAACCCCTTTCGGGCGCGGTCTCCCCGTATAGGCAAGACAACACAAGACAGGGATACAAGTTCCTGAAATTGATGGTCGCTTTTTTTTGTTTGTTTGTTTTTTTGTTTGTGTGTGTATGTGTGTGTGTGTGTGTGTGTGTGTGAGTGTGTACGTTTAATTTGTTTCTGCACTTCTCGTGGACTTTACCCTGCGAGCTGTGGCCCTTCTATTTTCCTAGTCTGGATGGCCATCTCTCTTTTTTTTGGATTTTTTTTTCGTGGTTTAATGCCGTAAATTTTCTCATTTGGGTTACTTCACTTGTTTGAAAGTTATCGCATTAAGTGCCAGTATACGGATTTGTAGCACAGAGTTAGTACCATAGACTATTACCAAAAAAATTAATTTTAAGTACGCTTTATATTAAATTGTAGTATAGGAAGGGAGTGCAGTGTTTTTCTTTTTACCAAACACCATCGACCCCGGTCGAATTGCAATTTTGTTTTTAGCGGTGCATACTTAAGTAATTGCTGTACGTGTTTTCGTTTTCATTAACTAACTAATAATATTAGGCTGATTTACTTAAATAATCAAGTCATCGACTCATGTATGGATGACGCCTTTCAATGAGGGAATCGTTGTCATTTATAGCGTTGTTCTTTAGTGTGTCAATTCACTCAGATCGGAGAAAGATAAAGCTCAAAACATCTGCAGGAATATTTCTTCGAATATAACTAGGCCAAGTTAGCGTTTGAACTCAGTTGCCATTGAAACACCACCACTTGTTGCATTAGACTTTAACACCGCTTTGTTTAGAAAATCAGTCTTGTTTCAATGTGGAAACAGACGTGTTACTTGATTTAGTAGAAGAAAATATAGAAAGTAAAAATAGTCTACCTAAATAGTTTGAATAGCCGAGACGGAAACTAAATGTTTTGTTGACAAAACGTACGCCACATCGCGGTCGTTGTTACTGTTTTTGTTGTTGTTTTCAGCATGTTTTGGAAGTGTTTCCTCGAGCTAATGTCACAGCAACTTACTTTTTGTCATGACGGGCCGGCAAGTTAGTAAGATTAGGCAATAAAGATTCTTAATTTCTCTTCACTTTTACCGGCATAAAAAAATACTTCGTGACAAAAACAATATGTTCAATTTGATCTGTTTGGTTTGCTTGGATTTCACTGTATGCTGTAATTGAAGTAATTTTCAGACGACCAGTTTTAATATGATAATAATAATAATAATAATAATGAAAATAATAATACTAATAATAATAATAATAATAATTTTATAATGGAAAAACACTTGAGAAGATGATAATCAACTCTTAACAAAATCTTACGCACTCTTAAATTTTTATGTCCACTTTCAGCAAAAATAAAATTTTCGTATTCAATTTCTTGCATTAAAAGGCTTAAAAACATACTTAACGTGAAGCTTTAATAATAATAATAATAATAATAATAATAATTAATAATAACAATGATGAAGATGATGACGACGACGACAACGACGATGATGATGATGATGGAAATTTCAATTTGGCGTAGAACAGCAGGACATCAGGCAAACGGTGTTAACGTCAAATGGACAGAAGCTAGGAAAGGAAACAACAAAATGTGCTGGGTTTCCGTTCAGGGGATTGATTATTTGTCACCACTGTTGCTTTTAATTACCTAGGAGCGTACAACTGTTCTTTATAGCCCTTTTTCGTATTTAAGATTACCGCTGAATACAAACACCGATAACACATTGATACAGGTTAGCCTCGACCTAAAGTAAAATATTCACAAATACCGGCGGGAAGGTGCATGAAATTTGAAAATTAAACAAATGACAGAGATGGAGGCTAACCCTGTACACATGCATTCTCAGTGCTTTTATTCAGCGGTCATCGCGAACTGTTTTCATGGTTAACTCGGAGGTGATTAACAAAGTACTATTCACCTCCGAACAGTCGACGCGCGAGATTTTAAAATTTCCGACCGCTTTTCGGTATATTGTCACACATAACGTAATGTATTGGTCCGCTAGCTATTCAGCTTGTGTGAATGCCCAATGGGCTCCAGACTAAAACAATTATTCACCTCAGTGTCGGTGAAAGCGATGACTAAAATATCCAGGGCCCGCGAAGCAAGTTTGCAATCAGGGGGAGGGGGGAGGGGGGTTGCTCACTTCGAACGCGCTTTAGCGTGAGTCAACAAGGAGGGGGGGACCTCTGAAATGAATAAAGATAAAGATAAAGATAAAAAAGATAGATAAGAACTTTATTTTATCACGCTAGCCTATTCGACAGTCTAAAAAGAAAAAAAAATAGCTGGTTTCCAGTATGGGCGTCAGCCAAGTATAAAAATTTAAAATATCCTAAATATACTAACAACCGTGATAACCCTAAGTATAAGTATAAGTATAAATATAACCCTAAGTATAAGTATAAGTATAAGTATAACCTAAGTACCCTAAGTATCAGTTTTCGGTAAAAAGTTCAATAGAAAAGTAACTTCGATTTTTTTAGTATTACTTGCTTTTCACTGTTGAAAAAGCACCCCCCCCCCAGCCCCTCCCCCTGCGCGGTCCCTGATATCCACAACTGCTTACAACTATTCACCTTAGTCTGAATTTCAGCGAGGAAACTTGCTGAAATTCAGACTACTATTCACCTATTCACCTAACCAATGCAAGTGGAAGACAACGTAACAAATTTTGTTAAGTGTGAATGACATATGAAATGAATCATATATGAACTGCGTATATGAAATCAAATGAAGAATGATCCTCGCAGTTGTGAACGCAATTTATGCAATTGCGAAAAGAAGCCTGTTCCCGTGAAAGAAATGAGTCAACGTCAGTGGCTTCATAGCTCAGTTGGTTAGAGCATCGCACCGGTAATCGCGAGGTCACGGGTTCAAATCCCGTTGAAGTCCTGAATTTTTTTTCAGGCTTCTTTTCGCAATTGCATAAATTGCGTTCACAACTGCGAGGATCATTCTTCATTTGATTTCATATCCGCAGTTCATATATGATTCATTTCATATGTCATTCACACTCATTTCTTTCACGGGAACATATGAACCCACAATTGACCTGCTCCCAACGTCAGTGGCTTCATAGCTCAGTTGGTAAGAGCATCGCACCGGTAATCGCGAGGTCACGGGTTCAAATCCCGTTGAAGTCCTGAATTTTTTTCAGGCTTCTTTTCGCAATTGCATAAATTGCGTTCACAACTGCGAGGATCATTCTTCATTTGATTTAAATTTTGTTAAGTTACACAATAAATCTTAACGCTTTATTTAATGAACAATAACACGGGAATTCTGACTCATTCAAAGAAGACCTCATTAACGATTGATTAAGTAACCGATGCAAGGCTTCGGGCCAGGGGTGCGTGTGTACTACACCTGGTTTTGGATCCGTATACAAGCTAACAGTCTCAAAAAATGAAGAATAGTCCTAATTTTTTTTTTTTTTTTTTTTTTTTTCATGTGTTTGATTTTATAAAGACAAAAAAATCCTTTATGGTTTCAATTTCTTTCTCGCTAAACTTAAACTCATTGTCAAGATGAAAAAATTGTGCAGCCCTTCCTTGATTCACGTGACTCACAGATTATTTGTAAGTGTGCCTGTAGATTAGAATAGTTATTTTAATCAGCAAATTTTCTTCCCTTGTAAAGTGGCTAAAGTCCACTTTTTTGGTCCCAGCCATCTGGCCATTTTCCAGGGATGTTGGTTTACGAGTAGTGAAAATTTTCACATTCCCATCCTTTAACAACGCGAATCTGGAAAAAAATAATTTAAATAGGTTACTTCAAATACTTCAAACGGTAGCCTGGGTAGCTGACGTTGGGATATTATAGATTAGGGTGATTTGATATGAACTCGCGAGGGAGCGGTATTATCTCATATTTCTAAAGGACCAGGTACACAAACGACATAAAAGGGGAGGGCTATAGTGCGACTGAATTTAGTGGAACGCGTTCTTATTAACAGCCCTTATTTCCGCTACCATGCACATCGTGAGTTACATTCTGTGTGTTTTGTGCTTCAATTGAAATATTAGTCATTGCCTTACATTAAAGGCCTTGTGTAAATTGAATATTGTGTGATGGAATAGGCCTTCCATCCCCATTTTACGTAGGTGATATTGATGCCACCAAGGTAGATGTGTTCATGGTCATCTTTATTCAGAGATACACGTCTGTAAAGTGACTATGACAATAACAGCGCAGAAGGTACCTCTCTGATTGTGTGGTGTCCCCCAGTATGTCTGCTAAGCACGTGCACATGTGGACAACATTAATTTCGTTTTATTCAGGTTTGTGGGTATGTGGAGTTTATGTATGTTGTGGAAGTCATCCATCATGAGAACAATAAAACATGTCAATTGCAGGGAGAGAAAAACAGTAAAACAATAAGTCAGAACAGTTAAGTTGGTACCTGTATTTTTATAAGCGTGGGGAGAAACAAGTATTTTTTTGCTCCTGTTTATGTTACAAAATAATTTTTAAGAGTCTTTTTGTACCACTTCTGTGACAGTAATGACTCTAATTAAGTTGTTCTTTTCAGAATTACTATGTTACTTTCTTCTTGCATGTGTTGTAGGTCAAAATTTTTGTTTTATACTCATAAAACTGAAACAAAGGAAACTACAAATCAAAATAATTTAAATAAATAGATAATAAATAAATTACGAATTTATATTGTACAGTTTCCATGGCGAGATGATCAACTTCGCATTACAACGATGGATGAAATAGAATAACTAAATGATAAAATACAAATTACATCATGTGTTGTGTAAAATATTAAAAAACCTAGCCAAGAATAAAAAGCCTTACTAAAAGGTACACCTTCGATAGTAATGCTAAAGGTAAATAAGAAAAAATCACATAGTCACCTAACTAAGAATGAAAAGCCTTATTAAAAAGATGCGTCTTTAAAAATTTGGGTTGGGTGTATGAGGTGCTGGTTAATCACTCCTGTGGTGATATATACACCAGTAAAGTGTCAGTGAAATGTGATGTATGTTTATACCCAGTGTAGTGAATCATTGTGAAATGTCAGCAGACTGACCTCATTTGAGATACATATTCTTTATGTCCTTTACTTAAGTTTCTTCTTAACTGCTGTACTGTCCTGGATGTTGTGCTGAAACCTAGAACCTGTCCAGCAGTTATACCCTGTAGGGAAATGCCAAAGTTGCCTTCAAACAACCCACTCTCGTTTTTAGTAAAAATGTCTTTTGAGACCTGCTATGGAAACCATAAGTTTGTTTGCAATATACCAACAGTGTGTAAATTCTGAAAAAAAAAGTATTAATAATTTCCGAATTTTTAAATTAAATATGTTGCCAAAAGTATGCAATGATGCGAAGTAGAGAGACCACTTTCCGATCTCGAAGCTCCTTTCTTTTCTTTGATAGGTTAGTTCCAACAATACAGTTCAGCAATTTCTGGTAAACCACGAGATTATATTTTTTGGTGAACATTTTCATTGCATCTGAGAGGGATGTATAATTTCTGCTATGGAGTTGTTTGTTGAAGTTTATACAGCGCAATTTGAAAAGATTCCACTAGTTTGTCGATTGTTGATTCTAGAAAAAAAAAACCGTTCTTTATTAAATATGAAAGAAGAAAAGTAGATGAGATGCAATAACCTTGCATGTCTGTTATTTTCATCTCGGTACAGCTCGTTCACATTTACCTCCATTTCGTTCTGGTGGGTCTTCCTTTCATCATGTTTTTGGTATACAGAATAACAGAAAAGAATGCTATTACAACGTACGGTGACTGAAAGGAATAACAAGATAGGATTTACGCTTACCATTTTGCGTTTTCCTCTGTGCATGGTAGAATTGTTTTCAACTTCATTCAAATAATAGATTCGCTTACACGCGTGACACCACTTGCTGCCTGGTCGATAGTTTTGCTTTCTCTCCCCATAATTATCGAACACAGCATAAAGTCGAACTGGAATGACTGGAAGTTTTTTTGTGATCACGTCAAGTAGAAGCGACGAACAGTGATTGTCCTGTCCCACGATCGATCGTCGATGCCTCACGCGCGTTTGAGTTTCTGTTGGCATGTTTGCTGCTCTAGCCAATCTGGTGGTAAGGGGCTTATTTCGCCAAAGCAGACTTCTTGAGCATTTCTTGTTTTCCCAGAAAACCAACAATTTCCATAAACCGACAAGAAATGTGCGAGAAAAAAGCCAACACGACACTGTAAGCATTTTGACGCAACTTTCGAAACAAGTCCGCGCGGGGACCCTTTTCCACGAGAAAACAATTTTTACATAATTCCTACACCCTCTAAAGTTTTGAGAAAATTTCTTTCCTCCAGGGAAATTCAAATTAAAT
>JAEMWC010000490.1:402500-565000 GCA_016490735.1 Pachyseris speciosa
AAGCAGTTTCTTAATTGTATGTTGAATATTTACTTTTTTTCTGCTTATTACTTTGCTAATTAATTTCCTTGTGTTTTTTATGCTTTCTTTGTTCAGTTCAAATTGTTTAGAGAGATAGTTCTTTTTAGCGGAGCTCCGGCGGCCCGAAGGGCCGCCAAGCGGAGCCCCATACCTATAGAAACCCGTCAACTGCTTTTCTCATGGTAAAAGCGGCTAGCGGTATTGCTCGTGGGCGCGCACGACGACGACGGTGGAGTTGCCCAATAATTAATAATATCCTAATAATAACCATAATAATCCAACATGGCGGCAATACTCCACCTGACCCAGCTGGGTCCCCAGCTCATCAGCTAGTTTGCAGCGTGCAACTTTGATATAGGACATCCATGTCATGGCCAATTGACAGCTGTCAAAACAAGGTTTCCGCTGACCAGTATCACGTGGCCATATCGCGTGCTCAAGTTTAGAGCTCATATAGGTCAGCTGTTTTTTTGAAGTTGACCGCTGACCACGTACTAGTTTTCGATTAGATCGCAGGCTCAAGCCAGGTTAATTTAACCAAAACGAGGCTTCATTTTCCGCGCGCTTTCTGCGGCTCGTAATTTCACATTCAGTTGGTTTTTTCATTTTGACCAAAACATCTTCATCTTCTTCGAAGTTTGCGAAGTTTGTCTTTTAATTCGCGTAAAAGGTATAAAAATCAATAACTAATCAACAGATACTTCGGAAGGTGAATGTTCAAGTCATAAAAAGGATAGCAAAACATTTACCTCAGGAAACGCTTAAAACTTGGCTCGACTTGCATAATCGACGCCCGGATTGTGTGGTTGAAAGACAAAATGATTCAAGGCTTCAAGGACTTTCACTTTACCGCGGCACCTCGCAGCTCACCAAGAAAGGTCACTTAACAGTTCACCGGCATTAATGGGAGGAACGAGTAGCTCAAACTTGGTGGAAGAAGTTCTTTCTTTGGACAAACCGTTTGCTATTTTTCCAGATGCGTGTTTTAACTCAAGTGTATTCGTATTTTCAACCTCTACAACACAGGTGACTGAATTAAATGAATTGAAGCTTAACATTAAATGGTTTAATCGTTCTTATTTTTGTTATGGAAAGCAATTTGTATTTTTCTCTCGACTGGATATAAATAAGAATCATCTCTACTCGTTTTGCAAGCAAAGAAGTAGTTGAATTGTTTGTTTGTTTTGTTGTTTTCATGCAAGCGAACGAGTGTTTTCACTCCGCTTGGCTGACTGTTTTCAGTGTTTTTCGACGTCGGTGCCTCAACAGCATTAAAAAAACTTTTGCCCCTAACTTATTAACAAGTAATCGCAATGAGTCCTCGTAAAATTAAGCATTAAGCCCAGGCTAAACGATCAAACACTTCATTCAACATCGTGTTGGAAGATAATTTAAAACGGCTTTCTATGTTTGATCCATATGAAACATTTTCATCCAACATTTCGCTCTACGAACAAATGTTTGATCGTTTAGCCAACCCAACCAAGAAAGTGCACAGTCAGTAAAAAGCAAACCAAATGAAGAACGTGAAAATTTCAGCGATAACACGCAAAAAGTGTCCTGTGTACTCGCTTTGTCTTGTGTTTGGTCAAACATTGCCTGTTTTCCTGCTAGCAGAGGTTTCTCGCCCAAGGAAATTTGTTTATCGGCTAGTCACCCAAAGTTATGTTTGTCAAACACTATGTTCAGGAAAATGTTTGATCGTTTAGCGGGAGCTTTAGTATTACTTGTGTTTTGCGCAAAGAACACAATTTCAGCAACTTCTGAAAACACAAATAATATCAATTCTTAATTTTTCTCGGCCCAATGCGATTACCTATCCAACCATCGGTTTTTTTCCTTTTTCTCTTTTCTCCGATATTTAAGCTTATGTCAAAATTGCTTAACAATTTTTATTAACTTGCTACGAAATTGTCACTTGTCTATTTTCCCTACCTTCTCCAAAGAAACCTACAAACCTACGCATCGTCAGTGAATTTGTTTTCTTGTAATGTTTTGTTATTCTGTGGTTTGTGAATCGTTGACTGCTCTAAACGATCAGGTTCATACTCTACGGACCGTTATGTAAAAACTTAAGATTGCTTAGTAATTTTTCTAGCTTACTAGAAGCTTACTTGTCAGCTTTCTTCACCCTTTCCAAGAGTCTTCGAACAAACATAGGCGTCCAGTTGTTTTGGAATGTTTTAATGTTTTGACGTTTTTGAACCGCGGTCGATTCCTGTTGACTGCTCTAAACACAAAATATTGGCGCAAGGAAGCCATGCGAAGTTGCTCAATACCAGTAAATAAAATAATAACCATGGAGCTCCGCTTTTAGGCTCGGCTAAATCTATATATTAGCTGTGTGTATAATCCTATTCAACTTATTACTATATGCTTTATACTCTTTTACCTTGCTTCGGTCCGTGCTATATAAATGAGTCTTTACTAATTTATGTTTTTGTTTGATTGAGTGCATGATTGCTATCGAAATCCAAGGTCTTTCTAAACGCTTCCGTTGCCGTTTTGATACTTTACGTAAAGGAGCATGACGGTATGTGATAGCGCGTAGATTGTCTAAAATAGTAGAAATACTTTCATTTACATCATTTGATATCAAGGTTTTGAAATCTACTGACAGCGCGTGTTGTCTGCGCGCTACCAAGAACTTTATTTTTGCTGAGATCCAGGGCTTATCAGAGGAATGGACACGGAATGACTTCAAAGGGAGGAAGCGATTCACTGCGCCTGACATTATCCGGTAAAAGAGATGAAACTTTTCCTCACACCTGTCCAGAGAAAACACCTCATCCCAAGAAAAGGAGGTGATCCAACTTCCAAAATCGCGCAAAGCGCTATCACGAGTATCCCGTTTGATAATTGTGCGTTTACCTCCCTCCTGAGTTGAAGGGGCTTGCTGTACAAATACGAAGTAATGGTCGCTGCGTCCAGTCTTTGGGAGCTGCTTCGGATCACTAAGACACTTGTGTGAGTTGGTTAAACACCAATCTAGAGTACCTGAATCACGAGTTAGAACTTTCACGATTTGGGTGAGGCCTGACATCCTCTTAAATACCGCAGGAGAGATATTAGTTGAGGCTGGGTTAAAATGCCCGGTCACACAAACCAATGCTTCAGAATAAAGACGAAGAAACCAATCCACAGTCTCCTGTATATGCAAGTATAGGGCGTTATTATCTTCCGATGATGCATGAGGGGGATGGTAAATAAGACCAATAAGGATGGTAGACACCGACCGCGGCAGGCGAAATGGTTTAACATGAAGCCACATTATCTCGGAGGCAGCACCTCTCAACTCGACCTTGGGTAACACCACACAAGGGATAGAGGATCTTACGTAGACAGCGAGACCGCCACCGTGAGAGGGTCGATCTTTACGGAAATGCGTGTAGTTCTTCAGGGAAACATGTGATTCCGGAATCTCATTCGTCAGCCACGTTTCCGTGATACAGGAAATGTCGACGCCATTAAACTCCATAACACACTCAAGTTCATCTACTTTCGGAGCTAACGAGCGTAGATTACAGATCATCAGGTTGGGAACACAAGGCGCCAGCGAATGGGGCACTCTTGACAAAATATCCTGAACATCAACATCCATGGGCATAAATGGGATTCCTGTGGGCTTCACCACAGGGAAACCAGTACCTGCAGACGACCGGCGTTTTCGTCTCGAACGAAAAGGCTTTCTGATGCCAATAGAGCCGAGAGTATGCCATAATTCCTCCGAAAGTGTCTGCTATGGCATGGTCTTCCCAAGTGACTTTAAATAGGAGCTGGAGTAGTTAATCCTGGACGAAGAAGAACTAACAGGATCAACATGGCTGCCAGCTCGATAGCCATTAAGCTGAACAGAGAGCCGTTGATCACTGTGCCTCCAAATGTTTGTAAGCTTGAAATAGAAGTACACGAACAGTAGAGTGGGCCACATGTTTAGCTTTAGGTCGTTGAGAACAACTACAAACACACATTTAACAGAGACAACAGAACACCGTGGCAGCCATGATGGCGCCGCTGACCAAAGATCTCATTAAACCCCCGCCTTCATGGGCGGCTAGTGCGTGGCAAGGTCTGGAAAGAGATCTTTTAAAATGCCATGGGGCCCGGCAACCTTGTGTTATTTTAATAACAATATGTTATTGATGTTAGTTCTTTATTACACAGATCCCTGTTAAAGATTACTGCTTACTACCTCTTTAAAAGCATTGTCATTATCGTCAATACAATTGCGTAATATCATTGTTTTTCTTCGCACTCAAGTCAGGTTATATGTCACCCACATTTAATTTGTGATGATATAGTCTCGTTCATCTTCACGACTTGTTAATAATTCTGGAAAAAGGTTTTGTTCACACCTAATTAAACTTTTCCTGATTGGGTCAGAATGTCAGCCAACCAAAAACCCTATATCATTTAATACTGAAAAGTAGATTATATATTTATTTATTACTACATTTACAGTTTGGAGACGGCAAACAGGAAAGCAAAATATACATGTATGCATGAGTGCATTAAATAACGAAGTCGTGACTTTGTAGTTATTCGTCAGGCCTGTGCTCTAGGAACACATAACCGCCCCTGGTGACTCAGTTTTACCCTTGCATGACAAAAAAATCTTGTTAATCTTACTGCCTGACAAAAACCTTGTTTAATTAATGCTCAGAGCATTTGGGTTATTGACAATTCCTTTTGATCTTCTGATGAGGTTCAAACAAACTACAATCAACTTTGATGCTTGTATACCAAATAGACTTAGCATCAGTATTAATGACATTAACAGTTTATTATATTTGGAAATTAACCATAAAATCGTAACAATAAATTCCTAAACTTTTGTTCCGGTGATTATGATATCAAAAGAAATATTTTTGATCTTCTTCCTACTAATTTGTGATTTTGCTTGTTGCTCCTTTTTTTTTCTTTTTGTAAGTAATGCAAAGCAGAATTGCTGCAAGTTAGATATTATTTGATAGGCCTTTATTTGTTCTCTTTTTCTTTTTTCATGACAGAACACCTTACAGGCCCGAGGGGTACTCGCTTATATGGCCTCTATGGCCGGATGTGCAGCTTGATAGGGTGTGGTTTTTGGCGCATCTGTCCTGAACAGGATATACAATTTCAAGCGAGGCTATGATGACCAGTCTGGACCCGTCCTATACAGAGTATAGGTGCAAGACTGTCAACAAGTATTAAGGAGGAGTTTATCTGTATTTATTTAGCAGGTCATTGGTCAGCATTAGTTCATTATCAAGACTACATAATAGCGCTATTTTTTTCACATGGAGGGTGTCCCCAGCGCCAATATTGTTATCCACTGAATTTGTTCTTTGAGTAAGGTTACTAAGATTTAATGACCCAGGAGCACCGCTTTTAGGCTTGGCTAAATCTATATATTAGATTGAGATTAAATCAATTCAATAAGAAAGCACATTGGGAAAGAATTCTGGTAGCTATTGTAAACTGATGATGCCATGTTGAATATGACCAACTAAAATGCAAAGTCTCCCTCCATTTTTGCTTTCTTTATGTGATAGCTGCTTGGTTGGACACCAAGTCTGGTTGTTCAGTACGCATCTCTGATTTTCATTCACGTATGGGAACTTTCGTAGTATTCCTGTCGCCTTTTTCTTAAGAACATGCCTTTTTGTACACGGTAACCTAGGCCCGCTTCCAGGACAAAATTGCTTGAGCTTCTCGCTGTAATTTTGTCCAATAAAATTCTTTCCAACCATCTTTAGCTAAGACCATTTTTCGCCACCTTCTTTTATCATTTGCAGAGTCCAAGACTGTAGTTCGAGGAGTATAAAACTCTTTGAGAATACTTTTAGATAGAGAATTTCTTTGAAAAAAAAAATGGTGTTTAATATTATAGAAAACCCTTTGTCCACATTCAAAGGTTGCTAAACAGTAGTTAATGGTAATTTCACACTATTAAGTGCTGTTTTTTTTTCAAGGCGTTTTACTGTTTCTTTAAATAAAGTCGAAAATAAGAATACCATGTAAATCATTGTTGTAAAGCGCAAAAGAAACTAAGAGTTAACGCTGATTTATACTGGGTTGAAAAGGCGACCGTCACCCGATGCTCATTTCGCCCTTCTAATGTTTTTATCATTTATGAAATTGAGGTGACAAACACAGGTGTTAGATTGAAGTCGAAAATGTTTATTTAAACGTAGCAAAAGCGTGAAACAGCAGAAACTTCGCAAGTTTATTTCAAAAGAGGAATGAATTATGTTGATAACGCTGTCTTGGCTGGTCGTTTTAAATAAACATAAATCCTAGCTTCAATTTATAGCAAATGATCGAACACGATAGGCGGGATCGAACACTGTTTTGCAGTCATCTGCAATCGTCTGCAGTAAATCACAATGACATGGAAACGTACTTCTTTGCGATCATTTGCGATCGGTTTCGGCGATCATACGGAAACGAGGCTGTATTGAAAGTTGGATCGCTCTCTTAATAGTATTCATCTACCTGCCGATACAAGAATATTTGTAGAAGAAAAAGTGGAAAACCCCGCTGTTTTCTTGTGCGCACATTGCTTTTTCTGCATCGTTCCGAGAAAAAGTGCTTCTGTGAATTCGCTGTTTTGAAATCTGTTGCCATCTAGCTTCCTTTTGTACCATATGTTTACTGTTGAAGCTTTAATTGGGACAACATTGGGGTTATCTTTCCTTTCTTGATGAATTTGCCTAACAGCCTTCACGTCGCTTTCATCAGGGAAATAACATTAAACAAAGAAAATGAGGCTTTAAAAACACGATCACGATGAAAAAGGTGTGTCTCCAAGACTAAGTACTTTAAATATTACAGAAACTGGCGACACTGACTAGCTCGAACGCAAAGACTTTTGTTCCTTTAACAATCAGACGGAGCAGAACAACCAAAATTGTTGCAGATTTACTTACAGTCCCCATGAATAAATGGCCTTGTCATGAGATTCCGGATTCGATTCCGCCAGTACATGCCAGTTCTTATCATACCTTTTGAATATTAATAAGTACATGCGTCAGCTTGTAAGTCAACTTTAATATCCGCTATTGAAACAAACAGAGCTTAAAATGATAACAGAGAAATTCTAATTCAAATTTTATGCGAAAACATGGAAATACTTTTATTGTTAGACAAACACCAATTAAGCGTCGCGTATTTTCGCTTTTGATGTGGTGACTTACTGCAAATAATAACGGCAACCGTAAAACGTCAAGAACTTGGATGGCGAAAAGAGAGGAAATATTTTATATCCCTACCATTTTTTTTAACGATCAATAAAAATCACAAATATGTGGCACAAGTCGGAAGTCGTTTAGATTTTGAAGTTTTTGTGAAATAAGATTTGTAGATTTTTATGTTATGAATTAATAAAGACTACTACTAAAACAGATCTCTTTTAAATTTTGCTTACAAAAAGCCGTAAAAAAGAGACACAGAGGTTACTTGTTTTTGGAAGAGGCGTTTTTTGCTCATGATGTCAAAAGGCTATAATCGCATTTTGAAGTTCGGTTAAATAAACGTAACCGCGCTCGAAAAATGAAACCTGCAGAAACAACCTAGGCACTTTCTTTCATCAGAGAAACTCATTTTCATCTGCTGGACGTTGATTAAAGATCGGTAGAGACATTAACAAAAGACGAGCAATTCGATTTTAAAAGATTGTCTGCAATGCCTAAAGAAAGTGTACTTCGACAACTTCTAGTAATTCAAACGTATACCATAACTCCAAACAAATACATTTTTCATTGACTCAACAATGAAAACGTTCCGCTCAGAAACTGGGTAGGAATGTTGCTGATAACTCCTTCGATACAGTCTTCAAATTAAAATTTGTTTTCAAAGTTTAAGTTTCTCGCATTGAAAAAAAAAATACGAAAAACTTGTTAACTTGACAAGAATACCGCTCTGACTTCATTAGTGGCGATTTTTATCCACAAAACTCCTTTCTGTTCCTGAGAGGGGAGGAAAAGGGTTCAAACTGAGCGATCATGGGCGCTTTGAATCTTTGAATGTGCGACTTTCAAGATACTCTACTTCATGATTACACAAACGGAGACTGTACCTCAGTAATTATAAGACAATCGAATAATTGTTTAAGAAGTAGGATTTTCGATGTCATGACGTGATCACGTGATTTGAATGCTTGATGTAAGGTTATATAAAACAGTCACAAAGGAGAATTATGAAAGGTCAGAATCGCTAAATATGTCTTCAGTTTTCCGGCAAACTGAAATGTGATAACTGGATATCATTAAGTGCTTTAGAAACCATGATGTAGAAAAAACGTATTTGACTTAATAAGTTGGAATGCAGTGCAATTTAAAAATAACCCTCGTGGAACAGAATACAGAGTCACTTTTGCCTATTTTGAAGATGTATCCGAAGGTTTAGCAAGAATATCTCAGGTCAGTTCCAATTAATATTTCGAAATCAGTGTTAAACCTTATGGCAAATATTTAGCGAGAATCGACATTACTTGGAGTTATGGTAGTCGTTGCAGAAAATGGCCTTCAACCCTTGAAGTTAATTTTTATTTGGATGACTCTAAAATTCCTTGTTGGAGAGTCATTTGGTAACATTTCCATCGACAGAAAGTGCTTATAACTATATGCCGCTTATCGAAAAGACACAGAGACACCTTTCCAATCATACTTGAATGTTGATAGATTGACAGGTGACCCAGGGAGTTCTGACATCCCATGTGTTGTTTATTAATACGTTGTTGTTAATACTGTGCTGTTTTTTTGGTGCTCTGTGGCCAGAGAAGAGATAACAGTAATGGTGCAATAACTCAATGTAACTAGCCAAATTTGACCAGCATGCCTTCTCTATAGTGTTTCTTAGGTGCATATGAAAATTTTATGTGTTTTGTCTACTTTACCTTGCTTTCAACAAGTCCGTGAGTTTACCCGAAATTGGAAAGGAAAGTTTTATGCACTTTATTTAAAAGACTGTAGTCAAGAAATTGCTTTATTTCAGGAAGTTAAAAGGTTAAAGCAAAGTTTCGGGAATTATCAAAACTATCGTCTTGAATTGTGTTAAAGCCTTTCTTAATTCTGCTACTAGCCTCTGGTTGATGTCCTAGAAATGTTTAAAACCTTTTTTTCTGTTTATAGAAAGTGTCTAATTGCTATGTGCGCTCCATTTTGCTGGCATCCTGCTTCTTTTGAATTTTTTTTGGAAAAGAACTTCATTAGGTCTGTTTTCTTAGTAATGGTTACTCATGGGTAGAAAATGAAAGAAGTCAATTTTTTTAACTTGAACCGCTGTATCGTTGACCTTGGGGTTATTTTGGAAATTTTGGAATTATTTCCAACAGTTAAACGTGAATATCTTGTTAAAGTTAAGATTCTCTTATTCCTTTTAAGTATTTGAGGTTCATTAATTACGTAGGTACACCTTTACTTACACTTGTCCTAGTAGAATATTCTTATCAAAAACGTTTGGACGTAAGACCTTCAGCTGGTTGTTGTTCAAGTTCCTGTCAACGTATAAGCAGAACACCTCGCTAGATCAACGAGCAATGAATCGTGATAATGGCTTTAATCTCTGGTTTCTTATGTGCATTGTAGAGCTTGCTTGACGCTGATATCTTCTTAGCTTTGCGTGAGTCATATAATCCGATATTCAGCAGATTCAACGTTGTGGGCATTTTAGACGCAAATTTTACATTCAAATACGCAAAGGTTTTATGGAGAAGTCGGTCCCATTCATAGCCGCCACAATTTAATTGCCTTTGGTGTTTTACTTCGTTTTTGAGATGACATCATCAGGACACTCTGCTATTCTCACTCAGTTTGTATGACTTGAGTTGTTTTTAAGTGATTGCGAAAGGTAGCTCGCGTTTATTTGGATTTTTTAACAGACCTACTTTGTTTAGCCAACCTCGCCCCAGTTGGTTAACCGGTGACACTTAATGACAGTTACGTCCATAGGCTTAAAGTTCAAAATGATGGTTCATTTTGATGTTTACACTTATTGCGCCTGGTAAGCCTAATTGCTTTGATTTTGATTTTGAAACGAAAACCACTCCACAACCAACAATACTACCATCATCTTTTTCAGTCTTAACTGTTTGAAGTTATTTATTATATCGGAGCGGATGACTGCGATGAGATAATAAGATGTGGGTAAGCAAATGAGACAGACGTCTTTTTTTAAAAGCAGCCTTCAAAAGGTTTGGGTTTTGATTTTGGTTTTGGATACCTGTGGTACCTCTCACTTTTGTCATTGTGTTCTAAGTCCGTTAATCTTAATTAGTTTCAACGTTTGCTATGCAATGTGGAAAGTGTTTCCATGTACCCTTTGGGTACTTATTTTTGCGCTTTGCTCTAGCGCTCGTACCTTCTACGGTGTCAAAAGATATACTAGGCAACTTCAAAATTGTATTTTTAATTATATATGCTTAATACAGTGAAATATTATTCTAACCTTACTATTGTCATTATTGTTATTGTTATTTATATTAATCTTGTATACTGTCATCACTTACAGCACTCCCAGCTCAGTGTTATTATCAAACACTCCTTCAGGTAAGTCCTCCACTTCGTTGTTATTCAACGTCCTGTATTAAAAAAAAAGTCACGAAATTATTACATGTAACAGTATTGCAAAACAATACTCCTTATTTTTAAGCCCAACAATTTGCAAATGGTAATAGGAAAAATGATTTTACTTACAGCACAACCAGCTTAGTGTTGAAATTAAAAACCTCTTTAGGCAAGTCTTCTAACTCGTTGTTGTGCAAGGAGCTAAGAAAATATAATCGCAATTTATTAGCTTACTTGTTGATGATATTTAAATCTACATTTGTAGCGTAAACAAAGCTTCAGAAGAACTATTCAAATCTTATAATAAGTAAGAAAATATGGTAACCTATCGATGAGAGAAAATGTATTTTCCACCGGTATGTACTTGTTTCGCTTTCACACCTGTAGCACCCTCTTTTGTGTATTGTGATTACAAACGTGTTCTGATTGGTCAGTTTCTGGTATTTATTCTCTCTGCACCATTCCGTACGTCAATCACGTTGGCGGTCCTCACAGTTTATACATCTTTTTGCGGTTGTTCTCCCCTCTTAGTAACTAATGCCTAACAAGCAGAAGGAAACCGAAAAATCTTCATCCGCTCCGGTGGAAACTGGTCAACCCGCGGTCCACAGCGTAGGTCGCTCAGCGACTCTTGATCAAGTTCTCCATGTTTAAGGACTATCTTGAGACGAAATTGGAATATAAAGGGAAACAGATTGAACAGAAGAGTAAGATCGACAAGGAAGTTGTACAGTTGAAGTACAAGGGCAACCTGAAGAAGTTTCAGCTCAATGTTGGATTAAACTCCATTTTAGAAAACATTGAAATCGAGAGCGAACGAGGTGAGATAAATTGAGAACGTATTAAAAAGCTTTCCCAAGACGCCAGGCAGCTTATTTGCAAGCGACAGAAGCTGAAAAAAATTGTTGACAAGAGCAAGGACGGCTGGCAGGTGGTAGCAGAGTATAAATCGGATGGATTGGCGTCATTCATGAACACTACTTAAGCAGTAACTGCGATGATCATTCACATATTAATCATTAATCCGCAGTTCAAATATATGATTTTCATATATTCATTCTCATATATTCACCACTCACGGGTATATTACAAACCAATAAGACGACCAGCTCCTAGATGGCTTGTTAGCTCAGTCGGTAGAGCGCTGCACCGGTATCGCAGAGGTCGTGAGTTCGAATCCCGTGCAAGCCTGAATTTTTTTTTTCAGGCCTTATTTCTCTACTGCTTAAGTAGTGTTCATAACTACGATGATCATTCACATATTAAGTATTCTGATTACACACATGTTCTGATTGGTCAGTTCTGGTATTTATTCTCTCTGCACCATTCCGTACGTCATTCACGCTGGCGGTCCTCGCAGTTTGTACATCTTTTTGCGGTTTTTCTCCCCTCCCACCCTCCCCTCTGCTGTTTCTTCGTTTTCTTTTGTCATTCCTTTTAGGCCGTAGAGACGCTCCTGGCGACTACTTCCGTTGCCACAAATGCGGAAAGTATGGTCACTGGGTAAGGGACTACAGATCCATGTTCTGGCCAGGAAGTTTTCAGTCCCCTGACTACAATACCTCCCCTAGACTCTCCTACAACAAGCCGTCTGGAAGCCAATCCATTCAAGGTCAATCAAAGCAGTGAAGATAACTTGGCGCAGGTAGAAGAAATAATGAAAAAATATGAGTGAGAAAGTGGACAGTCTTTTAGGTGTTAAAGGTAGCTTAAAGAGAAAATTAGGGTTTTGGAGATCAACCGATGCTCCAAACTTCATTTGACCACCATTGAAAATGGCTACAAGTTACCATTTGTTAGTTTGTCATTGGCTATAAGGCTAAGAAATAATAGGTTAGCTAGGCTTCATGCTGATTTTGTTGATGATGATGATAATGATGATGATGATGATGATGATAATAACAATAAAATCACTTATAGAGCGCTGTGTCCACTTATTGCTCAAAGCGCCGTACAACAATGGTTTAACTATAAATACAAAACTAATAGCTATTATAATGAAATTAACTAAACTACTAATAACTAGACATAAGCCAATTTAAATGAGTATGTCTTCGACTGTGTCTTGAACTGGTCAACAGAGGTAACATTTCTGAGTTCAAGTGGCAATTGATTCGATAGCCTAGGAGCAACTACAGAAAAAACTCTATCACCATACGTCTTTAACCTGGATTTAGGCACAGATAAAAGATTCTAAGAACTAGAACGAAGTAAACGGGACTATTATGGTAGTGTAAAAGTTCAGATAGGTGAGTTGCTGCCAAGTCATTAAGGCACTTGTACACTTGAAACAACATTTTAAAATGTATGCGATAGTTTAAAGTGCCCCTAACCCCAAAAATTTTTGTTGGCCTAAATAAATCTACTTATCATTCGGAGTATTTCGGTGAAAGAATTATTGGATTTGGTTGAATCCTCGATTTTTTATGGTCAGCCAAAGTCTCATTCAGTTTGTTGCACGGCCGAGTAAAAGGGAGTCTGGGTCCAACGAGGTTGGTGACGTCATCCCGGGAACGATTGAAAGATAGCGTCTTAGTCAATCTCTGTTTTTGCAAGCCTTTGTTGGGGTCATCGAAGCACATATTGGAGGGTAAAAGCCTGGCAGTAGTCAAAATTGTGTTGGAATCTTGTCCTCCTCGTCCTCGGAGTCAGCGTCAGGCTATGTGTAGGGTGAATGCCAAATTAACTTCATTTCTGAAGTGGAACAAGTACAGAATCGGCGAGGAGCTCGAAGGAGCCTCATAATTATGAAGACCAGGAATGGACAGCAAGATTCGTGGAAGAAGGGAAGACGAAAAAGATTAATTTCGTTTATAAGTGTTATCTGCCGTACCTCGTGGTTCTGTGTACGCCTGCTGGTGAGCAACAGCTTTCAGGGGCACCCAACGAGCCAAATCAACCAAAAGCTGTAGAAAGGCATTTTTAAGTACCTTATGGTGTTTGAAGTCTCTTTAAAGTGATGTTTTCATGAGCTAGAAGAAGTTGATCTGTTCGGATTCCCTAGCTGAAGTTTTAATTGGCCGAAAATGTTAGGGAACAAAATCTTCCTTTGAGAAAATGCAAGCTGAAATGAACTTTCCACGAACTTTCTAGGACCTATTTTCTTTCCGAAACTGCTAGCTGACGTTTTTGACCGTCAAAAACAGCAATTACAACCTTTCCAAAAACCTCAGGATCTATGATTTCCCAATCGCGAATCTTTTAGGCCATGTTTTAGTTTCGAAAATCCGAGTGCACTCTTTAATCGACGCCGAAAACCTAAGGCGAATTACCCTCCACCGAATAGATATCTACCGAAACTTGGCGCTGGGTGCCCCTGAGCTTTGCTTTAAACATCTCAATCGTGAACGACCGAGTTCCCGTGCATCGGCAACGGAAATCATGCAGCGGTTTGAAAACAATTGTTATTTTATATAAACGGCGCACATCCGACTTTATATCGGTATTTTTAAACGAACATCAGCAATTAATTGTGGAAGTATTTATTTTATTCATGCGAGAATCTTTATTTATGGCATCTATTCAAAGAAGGCAAAGGTAGATTTGACAAGAGAAAGGAAAGTGAACTCAGTCGACGCGAATTACGTGACTTGAGGATTAGCTGAACTTCTAGTTATGCTCAGGCAGTACTGTGAACGAAGTCAGGCAAGGTAAAATAAAATAAATATAGCTTACTGCAATTAAAATTTGACGCTACGTATCCGTCTAAAGTTGGTTAGAAATAAGCCAACGCAACTTCGCAATGCGAGAATAATTTGCATATACCCGATGTCAACAAACTGACACAAATTTACACGCGATTGGATAGATTTTACTACATCTAGCTCCATTTGAACATGAAGTTCGAGTGGCACCATCGTCTAAATCAACTGAATTCGGTGAAATTAATCAATTTGATTTGTAAACACTTCAAGTTTTCTTAGCAATCTACAATGTATTGATCAGTGACATGGGCTTCTGTTAGCGAATTAGTATGGCCTCTGAAATATATTTTGATTGTTGTTGGAAACCGGTTTTAATAGAGCGCTTGTGTCGAAGACTGTAGGACTCATGAAAGCCGAAACATTTAAAGGAACTTAGATTGATGAGGTTTTTGTAAAGGTACATATCGAGGAACAATTATTTTAGCTGCCATTACATTCTGGACTACTTTGTGTCGCTGCGGTGAAATCCTTTGTGTATCCGATACGCAGCGCACCGAATATCACGATACATTGAAAACATGATACACGCACATGTTTGGGTTGCATCACTATACAATAAACGAGTTTTAAAGAGGGGATCTATTCACTGAACGGACTCATTGGAATTTTCTGTTTTCACCGCATAAAAGGGCATAAAATGCTTGTGAGATCAGCCGATGGGAATATGTTTATTTCAGGAACAGCCGGTCTGTTTTTGGCTCATTCGTTTGAAAAACAGCAAATCTTCTCTTAGGAGAGAAATGTTACATGTGACAATACTATGAATATAAGTTATCGGTTCAAATCATGTCTTATTTGCCTTCAGAGTTAGAATTATTGAGCTTCCTTCAAAGAACTTTGTAAGCGCAACAGAACTGCCGTTCCCGGGATGACGTCATGCAAGCGCTGAACCCATTCTCCCCATAATTCGGTCGTGAAACAAAATGGCGGCGTTTTTAGTCGTAATTTCGAGACTTTACCGGGGCACAGAAAAGCGAAGATTCAACCGAATCAAAAATTTTTTCACGGTTGTGCTTCTAATTCAGAGCCGAATCATTTAAGATGAAAAAAAATTTGGAGTTAGGGGCACTTTAATGGTAGCCAGTGAAGTTTAAATCGAGCATTATTTGTATGCGTTCCTTCATTCATTTAGAGGTAGAATGGAACCCTCTATCCGTGAATCAGCAAGTCGGTTGACTGATACCAATGACTGGAAAATTACCAATGCATTTTTTTTTCTGTTTCTTGAGGATCTTTGGGGCCTCATAGCGTAGATTGCTTTTCTTCTTATTACCGTCACATGCAAAACTCCCCAAATTCTTTTCGAGGTTCTGGAAGCCCAACACTGCAGGTGTCCATTTCTTCTTTCATCCTCTTCGTGGAGAGAATTGCGTGGTGGTTCCACTTGTTTCTATTATTCCACGTGTGTTACGTTATAGGAAATCTCAGTATCCAAGTATCCCTTGGTACACTTGTTGTACCCTTTCGGCCTTCCGCTCAGTACTGGCCATTGATTATCCACAAGTATAAGAAGCATCTTGTTGCCCACAGCATTCATTTAGGGAAGGAGGTTTTAATTCATGGATGGAATGCTAATTCGCTTTTAAGGTCCGATCAATTCAAGGGATATATAATTGCTCGAAGAATGGAGTTTATTCAGTAGTATATTGGTCATCTTTAAGTATTCTGTTGGTATTGGCCCATATAATATATTACATACTAAACGACTAGTATTTTTCATTATAACCTCTTGCGGAGTGTGCGAAGGGGGGTTCGTGAGGGGTTTGATAACGTAACTGCCATATTATTGTTATAGAAATTTTGTGACCATCTTATCTTAGAAAACACAGGTGATCATCAGTTACTAATTTTTGGTAAGGACCTTGCGTGACCGCAACACAAAAAAGTTCAGAACTTTGACGGTGCATACTTTTTTTATGGAAACAGTGCGGATTGTTAACGCCGGATCGCCAAGATGCAAAGCATTAGGTATATTTGTTTATTCATTGTAGCAATATTGGAATGCAGCTGTGTTTAAAGTTTTATGTTTCAGAAAATAGGAGTTAGAGAAGAGTGTGAGATTATTTACTATTTATTTGTGTGAATACTCGTTCTCATTAAATGTCTTATCCTGCATGTTAGAACGAGGTAATAATACAAAGGCCTGGTTGGTGAGTACCTTGCTTTATTTGCTTTTCCTAATGCTACGTCTCCAGGCTTACCAAGCCTATTTGATTTCATTTTTAATTTCATTTATTGTTTTCTCCATTCAAATAATATTAAGAATTACTTTTATAATAAGTACTAGTTTAAAAAAAATTGAATGGAGAGGGGCACGATATAGTAAGAACTAATTAGTGCCCTAAATAATATTTAATTATTAATATCGATAACTTGTTGCAAAAAACATACAAGCACACACACAGAGACACACACACAAGGATTATATCATGGCAAAAAACAAGGAGATTAGTACTGAGCAAAATAATATTTGAAAAATGTCTTTTTAAAAAGGATTTTTGATGGAATATTGCGAAGAGAAAAAGGAATTAAGATCATCCCAAAAATATTGACCAATAAAAGTAGGGCAAAATTTTCTTATCTTTGTCCTAAAGTGAGGAGGAATAATTGTTGAGAGGCTGCCGTCCGTGTGGAATTATTTTGTTGCTCAGAAACGAGGGATATCGAGAAATTACAAGACTTGTCATCACAAAGGTGATCATATAGAAATAAACAAGTATACATTTTAACAATGTCACGTAAACCCAAGCCTGACCGCCAAAGTGATGGAAGGCAGCGACAAATTGAAGTCTCCGAGATCACCAAAGAGGTAGAATTAACCGAAAATAATTCTTTGCTCTGCACGTTTTTGTGATTTAATCAATCTTCAGAGACATAAATATACAAACTACCGCCGGTATTCATGCCATGTTTTATCTGTATGTTATCATTGTACTAATCTCGCGATGGAAATCACACTCTGGAAAAGGCAAGTATCTCATTACATGTAGTTGACATGCAGGTTTCACCAGTATAAGCTTACCAAAGGAAACCGTTTGTTACAATGGAATCTTTCAATGCTGACTTTGATCAATATATGTGAGCGAATCATTAACAATCACTTATTCAAGGTTTTTTTAATGAAGCTCCTTTCTATTTCTAGTTAATAGTTTTGCATTACTGAAAAATGTTTCTAGTATCAATAGCTAAGACATTCACGAATAATGATATATCTAAATAATGTTCCTTGACATACCGATCTGTCTCAGAATAACAACTGACCTCGCCTATGAATGGAAACGTGGCTGGCGGTGAGCTTATCTTGATATAGACCTCATTCCTTTTCTCATGTAAATGATGTTGTTCTTATGCTAACTAGTCCACATTTGCATGAGAAAGACAGAGAGGTTTGTATCAAGCAAGGTAACCTCCAGCGTCACTTCTACTCAAAGGACAGGTCACTTAACAAACAAAAGTGTTCGCTGGTATTTCGAGAATATCCTTGACACAACAGGTACTCTTTCGCAAACCTGTTTAACCTAAATAGGGATTCAATGCCATTTCGTCGATTATGCAGTTGTTCCAAACATCACTACGGATATCGAGGCTTACCGCTATTTCCTATCGAAATAAGATTCGGTCACATGCATGTAAAACTAGCCACCATATGAAAATATTTGCAGCCAGCCGGACTCACTTTACAGATTTGAAGGGAAAGGAAGACGCCCATTGAGATGAAACCCAAATGTTGAAGACTCCGTTATTTTCTGTGATTCATTGGCAAGCTTGCCGAGCGGTAGAGAAAACGGAATTTCCATAATATCTCATCGGACTATTGTTTTCCCAAGAAAGGCGACGCGGTCAGCTAACATTTTGTGATAAGTTTATCCTTTGTGAGCTCAATTTGCACCAAAGTCTAAAGATGGTTTTTCCTACCTTACCGCTCTTAGTTAACAATCGATTTGTTCATGTGTAACCTGCGTATAACCCGTTCTGGATGGATCCAGGAAGGTTGAAGAGAGGACAGATACAAAAGAGTTACTTCAGGCAATGGCCTGGCAGCAAACTTAATTTCAATGGTTTTATTTTATATAGATTTAAGGACGCTACTTACAGTGCATACAGCTGGGTATTGTATTCAAAAACGCCAGTGGGTAACTCCTTCAGTTGGTTGTTATGCAAGTACCTATCGAGAATTAATAATAGCCTGACCATAAGAATCATCAGAAATATATTTGCGTTTGTTGTGCCGTTATCGTCTCGTTAACACTCGTACGAATTTAAAAATCTTCACCGTCTGAATGGCAATACCCGTAAATGCTCGAATTAGCGCCCAGCTTCAAATAAGCGCCCCGCTTCGAATTAGCGCCCCTCCTAAGGCTCAAAATTTGAAGTAAGCGCCCACCTTCAAATAAGCCGTTTTCGAAAGTCTTCGTTTTTATCAGCGTTTTCGGGCGTCTTAGTGTGGACGATAGGCGAAAACGCGTCTAAACGTATGCGTTCTCAAACGAAAACGCATTAGTGTGGATGGGGCCTTAGCTCCTACTCTAACGACAAGTAAGAGCACAAAGGCTGATGGGTTTTGTATGATTTGCCCTTTTAATACTTTTGTTTTCGTCATTTTGTGAAAGCGTCCGATAACTATTTTAGCAGTTCCAGCGAATGCAAAAGGAGACTATTTTATCCGAGAGTGTTTTTAGCAAAAGACGGCGAGACCTTCTACGTTCTGTGCACTCTAAGGCTACAAGCCTCTCAAAGTACGCTGAGCAGAATATTCTCATAAAGAGTATTGATTAAGCCGAATTAGCTAAAATAGTAGCTGAAAGGATTTTATGTTTTACTTCAGAAAAAAGTCTTAAGAATCATATCAAGAGGCGCATTCGATGCTCATACTGAACCAATATTTAAGCAGCTAAAAATTCTGAACCTCACTGATAATTATCGATCTCAAATTGGCAAGGTTATGTTTTCTTTTAAGAAAGACCTCCTTCCTGATACATTCAATGAAATGTTTTTGCTGACTAATCAAATTCATCATTATAATACTAGAAACTCCAATGCCGTTTACTTATTTTCCTGTAGAACAAATATCCGACAGTTTGCAATACGCTTTCAAGGACCTAAATTGTTTAATTCTTTCAATACAGAAATTCAGAATGCTGACAGTTTTTCTAAATTAAAAACGTTCCTCCTGAACTGACTTCCCCTTATTTTGTTTCTTTGTTTGTTTGTTTGTGTTCTTGCTTTTTAACTAAATGTGCTTACAAATTAATTATGACACGCCTAAATTATCGTTTTATAGTTGTATTTTTCTTGATGTGCCTGTAGCCCGAATAAGCCCTAATGGTTTCTATATGGGCATCCTCGCCTAATGCTTTTCTTTTGTCAATTATTTAATATCTCTTGTTGTTTCATATATATTTATCTTGTAATTTAAAATAAAAATAAGTGGCAAAAAAAATAAACTGACACGAAACTGAAACTATGTTTCTTTTCTTATCGTTGGCCTAGTTACTCAGCGGCATCCCACAAGCTTTACGTTTTATTGATATGTGGGCACTTGAACCTGAGCATTAGCTATGCCATGCTGATGAGGCCTAACAAGGCAGAAACAGCTGTCATGGTCCAATTGGATTGTTTTGATTTGTTTGGAAGGCCTAGTCCTCCCCCGCCGGCGGGGAACGGCACGGCCTTCCCCCCAATTCTTTGATAAGTTTTATTGTGACGAAAACGTTCTGTGACGTTTTTAGTCATGTCTACTGATGATCCTGGAAGTTGGGCCGATCGGTCCCATAATGCTGTGAATGTTGATGCTCCTGATCCTCGAAGCTACGCTGAGATGGCTCGCCGCCCCCGTCATTCTAGTGTTTCAAGTGTTATGTCTCGTGATGGATCTGTTCCTGAGTTGTGCTGTGCTATGTTCCGTATGACGAATTTTGAACAAGAGCATTTTCACCCACATAATGTATTGCCGGACAGGCCCTGCTCCGCGTTTTTTAATTTGCCACAAAAGGAGACGACATCTAAAGATATCTTCGATGAGTTGGGCAACCATGATACTCCCCCCTCTTCAGTGCGTTGCCTTCAGCGAAACCCGGCTGGGCATGTTTTCATTACTTTCACTAAGGAAAATTACCGTAATCTCTTTCTCTCAAAGTCCTCGTTTATCGTTCATCACGAGCGTCGTGTTACTCATCCTGCTTCTGATAACCTCACTTATGTGGCGGTATACGACGCTCCATATGAGCTTCCTGATTCCGCCATTGAAGCTCGTCTGTCTAAGTATGGTCTGATTCATACCATGCGCCGCTGCAAGCTTCAAAACTACCCTGATGTCTTCAGTGGTATTCGAGTTTTCGGGTGTGAGCTTACGGAGTCGGTGCCTTCCTTTATGCACTTCGGTAGGTTCCAACTTCGCTTTAAGCATGAAGATCAAACGCCAACCTGCAGAAGGTGTAATCGCCCTGGCCACCTTGTTAAAGCGTGCCCAAACACTATATGCTTTAACTGTGATGAGTTGGGTCATATGTCACGTGACTGTAAAGAGGAGTATCGATGCTGTATTTGCAAGGATACAGGCCATATGGCTATAGATTGTGAACATTCCTGGTGTCGTCGTCCTGCTCATGTGCGTGAATCTGATCATGATGTTGTTGATGATGATCCTTCTCAAGATGTACCCTCTGCTGCAGCCCACGATAGCCAGGATGCTCACGTGTAGGAGACTTCTCAACTTCAGTGTCCTTCCAACTCTGCCCCTGTTGTTTCTTCGCATTCTTCTACCATGGCTTCCTCTGCTTCTACTCAGTCATCTCCTCTTCAGTCGCCCACCTCTCAGACGTTGTCCTCTTCAACGCAGTCTTCGTCTTCTTCCCATTCCTCATCTGGCTCTCAGGCTTCCGCCGTTTCACGTGATGAGCCTATGCAAACCTCGGAGTCTTCTCGGGATCATCTTTCATCGCCTTCGTCGCTCCCTAAGGATGTACTATGGATTCCCCTATTGAGTCTGACCTCCCCCTTGCTGCTGCTGTTTCTTCTGCTACTGTTGTTGCTGCTTCTCCGACGGTCTCACAACCGCTTCTAGACTCCCAAGGTCATTTGTTCTCTTGGCCAGCTGCTTCTTCTGGAGAACGCGTTCCTGATTCGTCTCCAACTGCTTGTGATGTTGCCCTGGCGGCTGTTTCCACTCTTGCTCCTGCTGTGTCCACTTCTTCTCGCATTCCTCTACGCCGGCCGTCTCCTCAAGAATCTATACCTCAAGTGATTTCGTATCCTGCTCTGTGTCTCAGCAAGCCTCTGCTGTTCAGCATTTTTCTTCTACTCTTTCAAAGAAATTAATGGGTCGTTTAACAAGGAAGCCTGCCAAAGTGGACTCCTCCTCAATCCCCCCTTCACGTAAGTCTACTGTCCCGTACCCGGTTAGCAACCCTAGGAGGAAGGCTAATAACACGGGCGACCACGTGAATTTTAAGTTACTTTCTTTAAATTCTCGGGGTTTTAATCAACGGACTCAGGATTTTCTTTTTGATCATGCTCGCTCTGATTTTAGTATTTGTTGTTTTCAAGAAACTATGATGTCCGACCCTGATGCTTTTGAGGCGCTGCTGTCTGGTGGGGCCTTGCTTTTTGGTCACCCGCGATTGGCAGACAGACTGGTGTTTTTGTCTTAATTTCGGAATCTTTCCAGGGTAAGGTGTTACACTGGCGTAGAGATGCCTCGGGTAGGGTTATTAGCATTCTTCTTGATTTTAATTCTCATATGTTGAGTATTATTAATAATTATGCGCCCACCAACTTGACTGATCGGAAAGTGTTTTTTAGACATTTGCATGAATACGTTTTGCCGTCCGACACTGTAATTATTACCGGTAATTTTAATTGCTATGAAAATGCTCTTGATAAATTTGGCGGTTATATCTCCCGTGCCGCGTATCTTTCTAACTTCGTAAATCCTTTAATTTAGTTGATGCTTAACGCAAAACCCATCCCAGGTTGCGCCAGTGCTCTTGGTTTGACTTTAATTTTTCGATTGGTTCGCGCCTTGATAAGTTTTTTGTTTCCCGCCTTTTTTTCCCGTCTGTTCTTTCTTGCGAAATTTTTCCCTGTTGCTTTTCTGATCACGATTTTGTACACCTTTCTGTTTAGTTGGATTATAATAGATCCCGCGGGCCCGGTTGATGGAAATTTAATAATTCACTTTTGCTCGACAATGCCTTTTCGGATTTAATTAACGTGCGCATCTTGTCTTCAGCTTTTTCAGTCAGTCAAATTGTGGTGGGACTTTGTTAAATCCTCTATTAAATCTGAAATTATTTCTTTTGCTAAATCTTAGCCTAGAAACCTCTCGCATGAGCGCGTGTTACTTGTCAATAACCTGATTAGGCTTAAGCTTCGTCTTACCTCCGGATATTCTTCTGTTGTTCCTGGAATTACTGCTCTTGAAACTTGGCTAAAGTTGCTTATTTTGAAGGAGTTGGAGGGCTCCAAAATTCGCTCCCTTGTAGACTGGTTTGAGAAAGGCGAAAAACCTACGTGCTATTTCTTTAAGCTTGAACGCGAGCGTCTTGCACGTAATTCTGTTTCTTCTATTTTAAATTCTGATGGTGTCGAGGTTTTTTCACGCGAGGAGATTGCACGCGCGCACGTGCAGTTTAATTCACGTCTATTCTCTTAGGAACCTATTGATGATGCTTGTAAACAACGTTGTTCTGCTTCTCTTGATTCTTTTCTTTCTGCTTCTCAGCGCGACTCATGCGAGGGGGCTCTTTCCTTTTATGAATTAACTTTTTCTTTAAATATCCTTAACTTGGGAAGGTCTCCGGGATCTGATGGCTTGACCGTTGAATTTTATTCGCATTTCTGGGAGACATTGGATCCCCTGTTGCACCGTAGATGGCGAGCTGCTTGATTCAATGAAGGGTAGTGAAGCGTGATGATATTAAGAATTTAAAAACCTGGCGCTCCATCTCTTTGCTCAACGTGCATTATAAGATTATTTCTAAGGCTATAACTTCGCGTCTTTCTAGAGTTTGAGAGTTTATTGTTCATGCTGACCAGACCTGTTCTGTGCCTGGTCGCTCTACTTTTTCGAACGTTGCTCTTTTGCGTGATGTTTTAGACCACATTGAGCTGACAGATGAGGCAGCTATCCTGGTCAGTCTTGACCAGGAAAAGGCCTCTGATCGCGTCAATCGTTCATTTCTTTAGATCTTTAAGGAGCTTATGGTTTCGGTCCCGATTTCTGCCGCTGGATTTCTACCTTTACAATGGTGCTTCTATGCAAATAATTTTGAATGACTGGCTCACTGATAAGATTCCTCTCAATCGAGGTGTGTGTCAGGGCCACCCATTGTCTCCTCTCCTTTATGTTCTTTGTGTTGAGGTTCTTGCTAATTTAATACGGGCTTCTCCAGAGATTGAGGGTTTTCTCTTACCAGGGGCGGGTGGTTATCAAAGTAAAGTTCGTTTATATGCTGATGATACGACCACAATCCTCAAGGATCTTCGTTCTCTTACGAATTTGTTTGATTGCGTTGATATTTATAAGCATGCCTCTGGTGCCAAACTTAATAGGTCTAAAAGCGAGGCCGTGTGGCTTGAAGCTTGGAAATCTCGTTCTGATGAACCCCTTGGTCTTACACGGGTTAAGAAAATGAAGATCCTTGGGGTTACTTTTGGTACGGTGCCAACAGAAGAAGATAATTGGTAACTCAAATTGAACAAACTTGAGAAATCTCTCAATCTTTGGAAATCTAGATCCCTGTCCTTCCCGGGTAAGGCGTTAATCATTAATACACTCGGTTTGGCAAACTGGTGTATCCAGCCAGAGTTCTTACTCTGCCACCCTGGGTTTTGCCCGCGTTAATGCTTCATTTTGGCCATTCCTTTGGGGTTCTAAGATGGAAACGGTCAGTCGCAATACGTGTTTTTTTTCCTGTTAAAGATGGTGGTATTAATTTGACCAATTTGAAGTTGAAGTGTCAGGCTCTGAAACTGGCGGGGATGATTTCTACTCTTAATACTTGTGATGATTCTAGTTTCTTCATGTGTAAGTATTTTGTTGGTAGTCGTATGTCTTCACGTGGCCCCCAGTGGGTCCATCTTTGTGATAATTCTAGTCTTAATGCTGCTTGCCCGACTTCTTTTTACTGTTCACTGCTTATCATTCTTTTTCAGGTCGATCAATGCGAACTTCATGATTATAAGGCTATTTAACGTAAGTTGTTATCTTTTGAGTCATCTCCGCCAATTCTCCCGTGGCAGTAGACCCAGGTTATTGGGCCGCGGTTTTTCTTAAGTAGTCACTGGTCTCTTATCCGGGACACCTTTACTGAGAAATTTAAGAATGATCTTTCTTGGTTAATTACTCTTCGTGCTGTGAAGGTTCGCGACTCTCTGAAAATTTGGGGTTGTATTCCTTCTGAAATTTGTGCTCTTGTCCTCGGTGAGAGACCACTGATCACTGTTTTCTAAACTGTGCTAGGGTTAAAAGAATCTGGGCACATTTTACCCCTACCCTTACCTCGGTGCTAAGTACCTAGTTTGCTCCTTCCTTTTTAACTTTAAACTGCTTTCTTTTTTCGTTGGCCCTCTGTTCCTCCTAAGAGGGCCTCTATAGCTCGTCCACTCATGAAGTCCATTCTCTACGGCGTTTGGTTTGGGCTTTTATAAACAAAGCCACTTTTAAAAACGTTAATTATGACCATCGCGCAATCGTTAGGTTCATTTCGAGTGATATCAAACAAAGGATTTTGCTTGACCACTTTCGTCTCTTGGAGACTCGTTTCCAGGACTGTTGGATCATTCCCAATTTTTGCGTCTTAGAGAATGGGCTTGTTCGTATAAATATTTGTGTGTATTTAAGTCTAATTTGTATAAAGTCCGTGCCCTGTTCGTTTCGTGTCGCCTTTGATCAAGGACTCTTCTCAATGAATTTGCTTTGTTTGACCTCAAGGCCTTTGTTTAGGGACTTTGTTTTCTTTGTGTTTCGCCTACTCCAGAGTTGTACTTCTGATTTTTATATACATTTAATATTGTAAATAGGCGCTTCTTATCTGTAAATAAACGCTTTTTCACAAGACTGGCTGCTAATGCTTGGACTCAATCTTTACTTTGGTAGATTTAAGGGGTAATGCCAGTTACCTTGTGGCCTTAGTGCCCTTAGAGTGGCTTCAGATTACTTGATCACATTAATTTGTAAAGTATCCTTGTCACTCCAGTCACATCCCAGAAGCTTTAAGTTTCCATTGCTATTTTTCCGTTAGTTGAGGCGTAAGGCTCGTCGTGAACTAGCTCTTGTTAAGTGGAAAACACCTAAACATATCTTAAATGATTAAGAGGCCTTCACAGTAAGATTCGCCTTGACAGCGGCGAGTATCGAAAATTCATATTTCTTCAAATTAGCTGAAACTTATCCCACATACAAAGGGTCCCAAACAATGTGAATTGGTGCGATCGATTCTTAATTATTATTATTTTTTTAATTGCCCCAGGAAGCGAATTTAAAGAATGTAGGATAATTGTAATAATTTTTGGGTTAACTTATCTCGTTAATGAGAAACAAATAATACTTCTCGACACTAGTAATTTCTATCGCTATCAAAACTATGCTTTGGCGTTATAAATATCGATAAAACACCATGCGGCAAGTTGTCAACTTCCATATACAATAGTTTCATCAGTTCCTAGTACGATTCATTTTAATGATAACGCAAAATGTGAAATACTTGTTTAAGTATTTGCGCGTGGTCCAACCCACAACTATGGATACAAACTACACACGACTGATGTTAGTACTTTGCTATAAATGGTCAGTGAGTAAAAGCTTTGGGTTTTTAATTTTAAAGGAGTTTAAAGTTAGTCAAAAATGACACAACTGAACCCCCGCAAAGACACATAAAACTATACATTTTTTGTTATACTCAGTTTCCTTTCGCTTACTATGATATGAATGGTTCTATAAATGGGAGCATAGATACAACTGAGCTCGCACAAGTGAAATTTTAAGAGCAAGCTAAATTATCTTCAGGTTTTGTCACTTAGAGATCGCCCAAATACTTGTTTTAAAGTGTTTTTAATCGCTAGCCAACGTGTGGCTTTATGTTTACCAAGTGACGCGACTATTTGACCTAACTGTGAGCTATATATGACCTCATATATCAGGGCCCGCTCGCTCGAAAGCCAATTAGCTCTAATCCACGATCAAACATTAACCCAGGAATTTATTTCTCTTTCCGGAACTGAAGATAACAAAAGAGAACAAAAAGTTAAAAACTGGAACCAAAGTTAACGTTACTGCTGGATTAAGTCAATCAGCTCTCGAACAACCGGTTACAGAACTATAAATATTCATCTGTTAAGCATTTATAACCAACATCACGGAGTCACCAAACATATTTATCTCACGTTCGCAAAGGTCTACAACTGCGCATAGGTACAAAAGGCGGTAGGCCCGATATTTTGTCAGTGTTTTGAATGAAAGGACAAGTTTTGCATCGCGAGCGCGCGCATTTAAAAGTGCCAAGTTGTTCAGTTGTTTTGAATGCGCTTTTAACTAGAAAGCTGCCTACATTTTTGTCGCGTTTGAATGAAATCAGCGGTGGTTCCGAAAAGATTCTAGCAGTTTCTGGATCATTTTGCAGTATCTTAAAGTTATTGAGAATGATGGCTTTCAAGCGCGCTCGCGATGCAAAACTTGTCCTTTCATTCAAAACACTGACAAAATATCGGGCCCTAAGCGATCTGTTAAGATCACTGATCGTTTCACGTGTACCTCCGCAAATTTTATCTATTGCATAACCTGCACATTATGCAAAAAGTTATACATCGGCGAAACAGAAAGACGACTAGGTGACCGATTCCGAGAACATATTCGTTATGTTGAGAAAGATGACAAAGACGCATCCAAACCTGTCGCTCGGCATTTTAATCTCCCTAACCATTGTAAACAACACATGTCGATCTCCGGCCTTTCCCTACATCAAGGTACCACGGAAAGCCGTAAAAATCTCGAGCAAAAACTGATCTTTCAAACTGGCACTCTTAATCCCCACGGTATCAACGAACGCTTTTCATTCAATTAATTTATTCCTGTTTTTCACGTTACTATGTTACCACCAATAGCGTGGCTCCATTTTCTGTATATAAACCATACACAACCCACAATTCCTCGATTCGCTCCGACGAAGGGCTAACGCTCGAAACGTCAGCTAATCGAATCCCTGTACGGTGGCCAATTTACGTTATCAACTCCGTTGATAAACCAAATTTTCGTGTTTCACTCCCCCACCGACGCAGCACCACAGTTTCCTTAGAAACTAATCCCCTTTATTATTGTCTGACACAGCCTGGTTCCAGGCAGCTGAACAGACCACGATCAATTTCTTCATCTCGGGTTCTACAAGCGACGTTTCAGGCTTTGTCGGAACAGGCATTTCTGTTGTCTTGCAACTGCTATCTTGGTCAACACGCTCATGACTTCTATGTGATCCACATTCAGTGATCTTTAGTTAGTTGGTCGGCATGGACAACAGCCTTTTGAAGTCTTGTTCATTGTCTTATGAATCCTTTGTTAACCACACGAGTATGTAAATGAGGGAAGCGATCAACAAACAAAAGGTTCCGTGTATAACACGCAGAGTTCCAATAACAAAATCTTGGGAAAAAAGAGCGAATTATACATGGGTAAATACGGGTAAGCAACAGAGCTAGATTGTAACAAGTAGAAAAAATGCTATAAAAAGTAAAAGATGTCAAGCAAGTAAAGAACAGTTACCACACTTAAAACCTCTTTTCACTGTGGCGCACTCTTGGGGCATTCAAAATGGCGACTGAAGAAAGTTTGGGCGCTGTCCCGTTGATTACGTAACACTGAGCATGCGTATTATGAGCAAAGTCGTTTTGTGCCCCAACTGCATTTCTAAGCTCGGGCTAAGCCCCGAGCAATTAAAGCCTATGCGCGGATGGTATTTGTCACGGAAAAGTGAATACAAAACTCAAAATCCCAAAGTTTTTTCCTTATTTATGAGTAATGAGGTAGACCATCTCAAGACTCAGCAAAGAATCAGCTTGAAAGGTTGGTTGGACCTTCAGTATTGTTCAGTTTTTTTTTTCTAACGCAATTTCCAAGCGGCTGGTACGCTGTTAAAGTTCATTAACTCAATAATTACTACGCAATTATCGTAAAATAACAAGTTTTAAAATCAAACACAAAATAAATCCTATTCGAATAATACTGGTAAAATACCGGCGTAATACAAGCAGCCAAACTCTCATTTTAATTTTTTCTTCTCTCGCCAGCAGAAATTAGGCATTTGGTCAGCCGGAAATAAAGCCCGATATGGGTATGAAATTCAAAGCCTCATTTTGTTTAAAATAAAAAAGTCCCTAAACCAAGTGTTGCAGGAATTGATTTTGTTATATAAACTCTACATGCTCCCGCCTTTCTATCTCGATTCTTACAGTCAAGGTCTCTCAAATAGTAATAATAATAATAATAATAATAATAATAATATTAATATTAATAATAATAATAATAATAATAATAATAAAAGTAAATTATAATTATCATAAAACATTTCCCAGAATCCATTGAGGCTAATTTTTTCAAGCTTTATAATTTTGGCAATTTTATACATAGAGGTGGGTCACAGCAACTAAAGATAACATTTGTTATAAAATATCTGTTAACTCAAAGCTAGGTAATGACGTCATCAGTGACATGACTATCCCTGAATTAACGTTTTAGGCTACTCTCATAAGATTTCTTGATCAATTCAAAGGCGAATGGGATATTTTTAAGGTTCCATTTGTGTGGGGCATTTGAAAATGACCACTTGACGTCTTGCATTTGTTATTTAAGGGGGCAATGCAGATGAGCGAGAAATTTGAAGGACAAGGTCGGTGCGCTTTGTAGACTCAACGATAATTTACAAGAGATCGAAAATTTGACAGAAAGTAAGGTTCCACCTGACAATTTTGGAAATGACCTGAGGCATGGCATGACGCCACCAGTCACGAGGTCAGAGAGTTTCAAATAATTTTGTTTGTTTTTAAAGTACATTAGTCTTCATAAAACGACAAGGTTTGGCTGTGTTAATTTTAAAATCTTCCCATTGTAGCGTGTCTGAGTAATTATAACTCTGTTTTCTAAAGATAAACGAAATAAAAATGGGCCGTAACTTTAGAGATTGCGGAAATTTTAGTGATTTCGGGAGTTTAAATTGAAACGGTAACATTTGTCTTAGAGCCTTAAACTATTCTTTTGTAAGATAATTGTTTGTTTTAAAAACAAATGTCGAGCCTTCGTAAATAAACAAGGACATTTGACGCGAAAATTCTGCATTTGAAGCTTTCCGGGGGGGGAATGAGAGTTTGTCTGTAGGGATCTACCGAAATGTTCAGCAGGTGCCGGGGCCAAGAGTAATTTCATCAGTTCAATGTTGTTTAGGACAATTTCAACCTCAAAATTGCGATTGGGTTGGTTTTCTCAAATGAATCAAGGAAGAAGAACTCTTTTTAGTTGTGTTTACAGAGACTTTGCCCGTCAATTTTCTCGGACTCGCAGATCTTACGTTGAAGCGAAGATACGCGTACGTGACGTCGCGTAGAATTCCCGGTCACATCCGGGGCTTTAATAGGCTAAAACCGCATTTGAGCCATGTGGTGATCTTTAAAATATGGCGGAATTGTAAGATTTTAACGACTTTGAGTGGATCTTTGTCTGTTTTTGCGCTTGGTTCGTAGCGATTTCTAAATGGGTACCACCGGAATTGAGGTGACAAGAAACATCATATTCAAGATCTTACCTTAGATAAACACCAGGTTATCGGATCCCTCTGTTTTTTTCCGCTAAAAATCAAGCTCAATCTCGCCATTTCAGTAAGGAGAAGCACCTTCGAGGACTATCATCGAAGGATTAAGGCCAAAGTTAGCTGAGAATCCGAAGGGTACCAGTGGAAATACTGATGTCTATCGTATACCTTCAAAGCCATCACAGCCTTTCTCCGAGGAATATGATAAAAACTGGTTTTTTGTTTTCCTTTGCATTTAGCCTGAGCCCGTCAGGGGAGGTCCGCGCGAGGAAAACTTTCAGAAAACTTCTGGTAAAGTCGCAAACAATTTTTCACGGGTCGAGTCGCCATCTTTCTTGTTTTTCAAGGTCATTATATCATGTAAGACTCCATGCATTGTCCTTTGATTCATGTATGCTTCATTTAGTGATGTCACGGTGAAAAGCGGCAAAAAACTGACCCCCACCCCGACGGGAAATTTTTTTTTTGACCGCACTGGATAGGGAATTCTACGCGACGATACGGCACTGTTCATGACCCTGGCAGTGGCGTGAAACGTCTTTGAAAGTGCTGATCCCTGAAGAATAAAAGAATCCTGAGGGCGATTAATATTTTAGAGAAGGATTTTTAACGTTCTTACAAGCCTCTAAGGTTGGAGTTGAAACTGAGTATTCCAGGATTCAGGAGGTAGCTTGGTAAGCGATATTTTCAGTTTACAGTAAGTTTGATGTTATTTTAATGACAGTACGCGTGTTTTTAGCGAAGCCCCATACTCATATAGGAACCTGTGAACTGCTTTTCTCATGGTAATACAAGGCTCCCTCTGACCAGTATCACGTGACCATATCGCGGACTCAAGTTTAGAGCTTATCAAGGTCAGCTGTTTTTTTGAAGTTGACCGCTGACCAGGTAGTGGTTTTTGATTGGATCCCAGGCTTAAGCCAGGTTAACTTGCCCAAAAGGAGACACCTCAACGAAAACGAGGCTTAATTTTCGTAATTTCACATTCAGTTGTCTTCTTCATTTTGACCAAAACAACATGTTCTTCGAAGTTTGTCTTTTAATTCGCGTAAGAGGCATAAAAATCAATAACTAGATTACAGATACTCTGAAAGGTGAATTTTCATGTGATAAAAAGGAAGAGCAAAAGATTTGTCTCAGGAGACACTTAAAACTTGGATCGACTTGCATAATCGACGCCCGGATTGTGTGGTTAAAAAACAAAATGATTCAAGGCTTCAAAGACTTTCACTTTACCGCTGCATCTCGCAGCTCACCAACAAAGGTCACTTAACAGTCTACTGGCGTTAATGGGAGGAACGATTTGCTCAAAGTTAGTGGAAGAAGTTCTTTCTTTGGACAAACCGTTTGCTATTTTTTTCCAGATGCGTGTTTTAAATAAAGTGGATTCGTATTTTCAAGTGGTATCAACCTCTACAACACAGGTGACTGAATAAAATAAATTAAAGCTTAACATTTAGTTTAATCGTTGTTACTTTTGTTCAGCAATGCAATTTGTATTTTTCTTTCGAGTGGATATAAATAACAATCATCTCTACGTGTTTTGTAGGCTAAAATGTAGTTGAATTGTTTGTTGTTTTGCATGCAACAGAACGAGTGTTTTTACTCTGCTTTGCTGACTGTTTTCAGTGGTTTTCGACGTCGGTGCCTCAACTGCGTTAAAAAAAGCTTTTGCCCTACCTTACTAACACGTAATCGCAATGAGTCCTCGTAAAATTGAGCATTAAGCCCAGGTTAAACGATCAAAAACTTCATTTAACATCGCGTTGGAAGGGGAGTGTCTAAATTTTCGCGGGTCGCAAGTAAATTGTCGCGGGTAAATTGTCGCTGGTCGCGGGTAAGTATGTGCCTGTAGAAGACTAATTTTTTCAGGATCAGTCTTTGACGATGGTTATCACCGGGTATAAAATAGTTTTCGCAGAATACGACAAGCCTATTGCGCTCCTGTGCGGCAGCGTTCAAAACTGGAAATGTTTGCTTAACCGAATTACTGCGGTTACCAGTCACACACGCCCTCCAACGATTTTTTCCCATTTTTCCCATGTTTTTGTGGACGCCAATCAAGTGTTTCCATGACAATAGTCCTGCTTATTTCTTGTCAGTTTCACGACCATTTTCGATCGCCGTTGGGCTAAGTTATTATGAGGAAGTCATTTCCAATTTCGTTGAGATGGAGGGTTATTATGTTTTTCAACGCCTGGTCTGTCTTTGAATCACATAGCAGAAACACTTTTTGCGAGCAAAACGTTTGTGAAGGAGGCGGCGTTTTGATAGTACGAAACACAGGTGGAGTCGAAAGCTAAAGCGATCCGACAAAGAGAAAGTCAAAGAAACGAAAGATATCAGGTAGCTGCAAAAATTGGCCTCTGATATGAGTCGCATTGTGTGGAGATTGGCTTTAGTTATCAGCTTTTTATGGATGCAGAGTATTTTAGCCGCAAAAATTCATGTCATTCGCCTTGCTATAAGATAATCCAGACCTCTATTTTAACGAGTTGCAAGCGTGGTTGGAGTACCAGACAGGTGAAGTGTATGTAATGCAAACCTTCAGCGGAACTATACGGCAAACGTTGTTGACAGTAAAAAGGTAGTGATAGTCACAAGAGGTTAGCAGTCAAATTGTTGTAGTTCATTCTGTAATAAAGCTTATTATTTAGTTCTCATGTTGTTGTGGTCGTACACTGTTTGTAAATTTGAAGCTTCAAGGCATTGCCCGTGAGCTAGACGAACGAAAAGGCGCCGAGTGCAAACGATTTACTTCTCAGTATCAATAGGTTTCAACCAGAACAGTGTCTGTATATCGACGAGTCATTCAAGTAAAGATGAGAAGGCGTTCGTTTAAACAAACGCCGTTATTGTCATGGATACATTTGATCGACATCCACCAAAACTTTCGAATAAGGAAAAAATCGTTGGAGGGTGCGTGTGACTGGTAACCGCTGTAACATGGATTTAATGTTAATAACTCGTTCGCGTTTCAAGCAATCAAAAATCCCTACGATCATTACCCGAAGCTATGTTGTGGGATATTTTGTGAATTGTTTGACGACTTTTGGGTATATTTAGGAAGAACTATTTTTTTCTCAAAGGATTAGTTAAATTTAAGGAAATAGGAAATATTGGGTTGAAGTTAGAAAATGGTAGACGGTCATCAAACAGTTCTCCAGCAACCTGCAGTGCCCTTCTGGAGTGTCAACTGTCTGCTGGTGTTTCAAAACATTCTTACCTCATTTCCATTCCTTCTTCAAACTCCTCAAAATTTCACTCAAAGTTCACGTGTACCCCCACCTTAACACATGACCTTTTGTTGTAGTGCATGCTAGGCTTTGAAGCTTTATTTGCTCAATTATTTTAGGTACTTTAGTACACTATCTGAGATAGGGATAAGCTGTTTTAAAGGGATAGCGTCACGACAATTCCTGTTATAAGTTTGTTCAAATATCGAGGAAACTGAGGAAATAATTTTTCTATTACACGAATCGGCCACGTAACATGAAAAGGTTGATTTCAAATCATTTCTTGGATGAAAGAAAACTAGAGTATTATTTTACAGTTATTTTACCAAGACACAATGACAAAACTTGAAAACTGTTAACCTAACTTTTTAACAAGTTGCAAGCCATTTCCTCCTCGTCATCGATGGCAATAGCCTGCGTGCAGAAGTGACCCGCGACCCGCGAAAATTAGATTGTCCCAATTCTAACTATGGTTATATCTCTTTCCCCTACGTTCGCTGAAGGACCTGAATGGTCTCGAGGAGAAAAATTGGAAATGACAGATAATTGAAAATGACAGCGTAATCAAGACGACTGAAAATAGAGCGCAATTTATCAAATTCTTCATTAAAAGCCTTTGTTGTTGAAGACAAGGTATAAGCGCGGTGTAACATTGTCTTTAACAGAGTCTTTGTAACGTTTTTCAGTATGACTCTTAAAATGCAAGAGTAAACCAGTGTTTGTTGCCTTTCTATAGACTTGAGCCTCAAGTTTTGTTCCGTTTTTTATGAGATCAACGTCGATGAAAGGGATCCTATCATTCTCAGGAAGTCAACGACTAATTGTTGCTGACTCCTAAAAGACGAAACAAGCAAGCAGCCAAGAAAGCTTAAGCTTGACACGTCATTACAGGATCAGCAGCAAACCGAGTGATATATAAGTATTTTTTTGTCTTTTTTTGAACAGCCCATTTTAATGTGAAGCATGCTAGCGGAAAGGTAATTACGATTTTAATTTATAAAGGTATCCTTTTTTCTGTCTCTATTTCCTTTGCGTGCTGTACGATTCCCGCGTTTTCTGGAAATAATTGTGACACTACGTTTTTTAGTTCGTTCCCCGGTTTCAATTGAACAAAAATCAATTTGGCAATATCAAACGTTTGAGAAATCTTCATGTTTTAACGTTTGATTTTGGCTGCCTGATTTCGGAACAGACTACCTTCAAACGCACGAAATACAGTCTTAGGCCCCGGATGAAAGATGAAACATCTTCGTCCAACTTCATGTTCCCTAAAGACAATATTAGATGCCTATTAAAATGGACAAACAATATTTGATCAAATACTACACAACTGACTTTGACAATGATCAGGGCTGTAAGCCTAGCAAGTCTTGACGCGGTTACTTTACGATCTCATCCACCGTGGTTTAATGACAGTCTTAGAAAACTCAAAACTGAGAAGCGCCGACTCGAACGTCAGTGGATGAAGTCTGGCCTGGAAATTCATAAACAAATATTTATCAAGCATATGACTAAGAACTACGCAGTAGTTAAAGCGACCAAGACAGAATACTACAAGAAGAAGATTGCTGACACTGACCCAAACCGTTTGTTTAAAGTTATAGATAGCTTTTTTCATGTTGAAAAGGCTGTGTCTCTTCCTCGTCATGATTGTGACCTGACGCTAGCAAATATGTTTGGTAAATTCTTCCTGGACAAAATTCAAGACATCCGTAATCAGATAGTCAGTGATTTCACGATCATCGATGCTGATCCAGTGACTACCTGTATTTTCTCCATGTTTACTGAGGTGTCAGTTAAGTCTGTCAAGAGTACTATTATGGCATCGAACTCAAAGACCTGTCCTTTGGATCATTTTCCTACAAGTCTACTTAAGGATTGCATAGATTTTCTGGCGCCAACTATCACTTATCTAGTAAATGCGTCGTTTTCCTGTGGTGTATTTCCGTCAGCGTTGAAACATGGTCGTGTTACTCCGGTCCTTAAGAAGAATGGACTTGATCCTGAGGTTTTCAAGAATTATCGGCCAATCACCAATTTACCATTTCTATCCAAAGTTCTAGAAAAATGTGCTTTGTCCATGGAAATGTATATTTATCTCCTACAAAACGACCTATTCCGTGCAACAACAACAACAACAGTACTGAGACAGCCTTACTGCGTATCACCAATGACATTTTGAAAGCCACCGATAAACACGAAGATACCATCCTTGTTCTACTTGACTTGTCAGCGGCGTTTGACACCATTGATCATGAGGTGTTATTGAATAGGTTAAATCAGAGATTTGGCTTTAGAGATCTGGCTCTTAAATGGCTTGCTTCGTACCTGGCTGACCGCAAACAATCGGTCATTATAAGATCTGCTGTCTCAGTGGAAGGTCAGCTGCGTTTTGGCGTTCCACAAGGATCAGTCCTGGGACCTGTCCTGTTCTCCATGTATGTTGCTCCAATTGAGGATATTGTCCTTTCTCATGGCCTCCGTCCTATGTGCTATGCTGATAATGGTCAGATTTACCTCACAATGGAGCTCAGAAATAGAAATGTATCCATCGGTAAAATTGAAGATTATGTAAGCCACATTATTGGCTGGTACTCCAATAATTTCCTGCTCTGCAACTCAGCCAAGACCAAAGTTATTTACTATTCTTCAAAGTTTATCAACAATGACCCTATCCCTTCCATAAATATCGATGCTAATTCCATCAAATTAGAATCTGCCGTATGCGATCTTGGTGTCGTTTTGGATAAACATCTCGACATGTCAAGACAAGTCAATAATATCTGTAAATCGGCGTCCTTAGCAATGCATAATATTGGGAAGATTAGAAATTACTTAGATCAACCTACTGCAGAAAAGCTTGTCCACGCTTTTGTAACAAGTAAAATTGACTTTTGCAACAGTATCCTATTTGGGCTCCCGAAAAAGCAGCTTGATAAATTGCAACGTATTCTAAATACTGCTACTAGAATTACTACAAAAGCTAAAAAATGTCAGCACATATCTTCGGTATTACGTGAGCTGCATTGGCTCCCTGTCACCAAAAGGATTGAATTTAAGATTCTAACCATGACCTACAAAGCACTGAATGGAATGGCTCCATCCTACATTTGTGATCTTCTACAGGTTCATCACCCAAACCGAAATCTTCGTTCTGCATCCAAGGGATTGTCATTGGTAGTACCTGCTTTTTAGACCCAGGCTTACGGTGCTCGCTCTTTCTCGGTAGCTGCACCTACTCTCTGGAATTCCTTGCCAGTAGACATTAAAAACGCGCAATCTTTGTTTATCTTTAAAAAGAAGTTCAAAACATTTCTATTTAATTAACTTCACCTGTAGTCTTATCACATTATTCTTTTCATTATGTATTCTTTTTATTTCTTATATTTGTAAGTTTATTTGTATATTTCTCATATTTTATTTCTTACATTTGTTAAGCGCGTTGAGATTATGTAGCTGCGCTCTAAAAGAATTTTATTATTATTATTATTATTAATAGATGATGTCATAATGCACATGACGTCATTGTAACATTTGATCTGATTGGTTTATTTCCGACCAATCACATTATTGCTTATATTACAATGGCAACGCTTGCAAGGACGGTTTGTTGGAATTTAACTTCCATGTTAACAGTAACATAGCTCAAACAACGCAAAATATTTGAAATTTTATTGTTGTGAAAGTCGAATCTCACAAGAAATGGCAAACTCCAGTGATTATCCGGAAGATTTCAGACTCTAATCTAGAGACCGGGAGATACTATCCAAAATCTGGAGTCTCCCGGATTATCCGGAAGGGTTGACTGCCCTGAATGATCGCTGACATTTCGACGTTATCTGCTTGAATTGATTGCTTTTTCCCCTCTCGCGCGGGACCTGATGGCAGACGTTGCTAAACGATGAAGTCAACTTTCAAACCGACAAACCGACGTTACGCGAAATGTTGGCTGAAAATGTTTGATTTAATCAAACATGGAAAACCATTTCAATGCCAAGTTGGGAGAGGCGGCTAAAGGGTCAAACACCTTCTTCCAACACGATGTTGGACGAAAATGTTTGATCGTTTAACCGGGGGTTTGTAATTTCAAAATTTCCGCCGATGGCGGTCTAACGAACCAGTTTCCAGGTGGGAAACTCCGGGTAGCTGAAACAATTGCCATAGCTGATGAATGCATGTTTGCCATTTTTAGTGACTTGATCGTCCTGCACATTAGAATAAGAGCTAATTTATGCTCAGCGAGCGAGGCAGGCAAGGAGCAACATAATTAGGAATAAATACGAGGAAGCCTGGAAAAGTTTCCAAACAATCGCTATGAGGACTCTTTGCGACCAGAAAGCACCGCGCGTGCTAACAGAATCCACAGCGTAAACTACCTGTATGAACTGCTAAGCAGGCGATAGTAATTTGAGCGTCGTTTTGTGACAGGTTCATCTCGTAACTTTGTTTGTTCTCAGCAGGTGCTGCGGAGTGAATTAAGCGACAATTTTCCGAAAGCCTTTTAGATGCAGCAGTCACACCCACAACAATGTCGCTAATTTTGAAAACATTGGAGAAGTCCGAACACAATAGTATTGAATCAAGTGAGAACGCAGAAGTAGTCAAGTTCCCCTGCGTAACGTTCCATTAAAACTCAAGGGAAAAGAGAATAAACAACCACAGTTGCATCTGAGCCTTTGCAAACATGCTCAGTATGGACGTCTTGCCGTTAAGAAGTGACATTTGAGTTCTATCATGTACTTAAACGAGCAAAGGAAAATATAATTCACTTGCATAATACAAGATCGTCTTTACAGATTTTTTTATTGTGCATTAACTTTTCCTTAAATACAGCCTTAAGGGTGGCCCAAATTTATCCCGAGTATTTTTGGGCACAGATTTAGCAACTCGACTGCTTCATCCCCTACCCCTTTTCTTGCACATACCTTGTTGTTGTTTTGTTTTGTATCACTGATGGGTAGGGAGCATCAACGTTTGATGTTATCATTATGTTCACCGCGTCCAGTGGTGTATTGAGGATTCTATTGCACGTTTACAATATTTAAGTGTCTCTCCATACTGTTGCTGTCAAATGATACTCTAGACTCGAGATGTTTGGAAAGAAAATAGTGGACAGAAATAGTTTGCGAAACACTTTAGTAAACTATGTCAAGAAAAGTTTCAGAAACCACTAATTAATAGAAATAACGAGCTTCACTTTCGACCAAAACCCATGGATCATTGACACGATTGCTACAAACATTGTTGCGGCTGGCAAGAACTACGCAACTAAAACGAGGTACATAACTCACGGCGTCGGTTCTGTATCAGTTTTCTATTGACATTACTCTCGAGTAGAGGTAAATTTGAACTTTGCCTTCTCTTAATCATCTCTTAACAGTTTGAGTTGTTTTTCACTTTTTCTTTCATTGATCTTTGGTATCTTTGAAACATATACTAAAACAATTACTATTATTAAGGCCCAGTCATTGAATGTTGTTAAATAGTTGTTGTTATTTAGGCCATAGGACAGGAATTGGAGATTTTGTGAGAAGTGTCATTTTAGGCTTAGCCCAAGGGTATTCAAAAACTAAATATCTGCAAAATGACTTTTACATTTTGGTGAGATTCTGGTTTTAAATGCCTCGTGGTTTCAGCCTTAGCTTTGATGCGCAGTGTTACTTCCATTGCTAGTTGGTAGCAATTTCCCATCATGTTGCCTTTCTCTATCAAGACTGACTAATCATGCAAAGCCTTTTACAGTCGAGTCAGGTCAAGCGTACCCCATTAGATTACATTATAATTAATGAGTTGATTATTTGAACATTGAACCGGTTGATGTGAAAATAACTGGAAGCGACTTAACGTAAAATAAGCTGTTTTCCTACATGTACCGAGGCCGGTGTAGTTGAAGCTTAAACGATTATAATTAAAGTGAAAATAGGAACACGTTTTCCTTGTATCCCTTCTATTCAAGAAAGTGACGGGGAGGGGAGGAGGGCGCTTATTCGAGAGAAGCGCTTACTTATTATTTTGGCCAACCGGGAGTGCGCTTATTCGGTGAGGGTGCTTATTAGAGCATGGGCGCTTAATCGAAGGAATACAGTATTTGAAGATTATGAACAAACCTAATGCCTTGTCAAGAATGGGTATAATTCATTACTAATAAAGGCTGGTTTTCACTAACGACGGAGTCGGTGTCGGAGTCGTAATCAGAAGCGTGGAGCCTTATGATCTAGTGAAAATCAAAGCGACGGAGTCGAAGCAAAATACTGATTCCTTTATGACTCCGTCACTTATGATTTAGTGAAAACTAGATTGTCGGAGTTGGAAGCACTATTTTGGTATCAAACTGTAATCCGAGAGCGTGAGAACAAGCATTGTGATTGGTTGGTTCTCCCGCTTCTGCTTCCGACTCCGACAATCTAGTTTTCAGTGGATCATAAGCGGAATCGGAAGAAAATGGAAACGTTCTGATTCTTACAACTCCGATTCCGCCGACTAGTTAGCTCAGTGGTAGAGCATCGGACTACCGTGCGGGAGGTCGCTGGTTCAAACCCAAGCCAGACCAACTTTCAGGGTATTTAAATAATTGAGGAGAAAGTGCTACCTTCGTAATTACATCTGCAAACGGTTAGACTTTCTAGTCTTCTCGAGTAAGGACGATAAACCGTAGGTCCCGTCTCGCAACACTTGTTCCTAATAATCTGTGGGACGTTAAAGAACCCACACACTTTTCGAAAAGAGTATGGGACGTAGTTCCCGGTGTGGTGGTCTATCTCTATCTTTCATCTGTCGTTGACATTCATGTGTGGGTTGGGTGGGTGGGTGTATCGGAAATGAGACCAACGAGTCCGCTAGGTTCCGACACTTCACGGTTTATTTTTTTCTAAGTCAGGTTTCCTTCGTTACAACTGTACTCTCGCTCAAAACGTATTGCTCAACAGAACTCTCCCCGAATCACAGATTCTTTACACACCCTAAAAAATGTCATACGATAGTTGTGTTTTCCATCGCGCAACGACTAATTCATCTGTCAACACGGCGATCCCTAGTCACGAATCAGTTCAACTCTTTTATCACAGAACAATTTCTCACAGGTGGGTGGGTGAAATCAAATATGGACTGATAGCGGCTGCCAGAGGCGCCTTTACAGGCTGACGTCCGATCTCACCCTAGAGAAGAGCTGTAAATCGCCATGAAACTATGTGATATGTGCGGCATAAAAATCCATTACCAAGCCATTACCATTCCGTCGAGCTTATGACTCCGCTTACGACTCTGATTTTTGATTTTCATTGAGTCATAAGCGCTCTTACGACTCCGACTCCGTCGCTAGTCAAAACCATCCTTAAGTCGTGATGACTAGCATCTAAAATCCATGGTATGACTACTCATAACGTTCAATAAAGACTCGAAATCAGTTAATAACCAAGTGGAGATTTTCATGAGAGACGGCGAAATATTTGTTGCTAAACAAATTTATCAAATGTCCAGAAATGTCCAATGCTGTCTGCCTGCATTTCCTCGAGTTTCAGTCTCATACAGTCCTTATCGTTTTGGAGGCAATTGTTGTAAAACAGGAGATACACTTACAGTTCGTTTAGCACTGTATTGTTATCAAAAACACCTTTGGGCAGTTCCCTCAGCTGGTTGGCATTCAAATTCCTACACACGAAAAATAACAAGCCAGTTTTAACTTTCTTTATTTCATGGTACGGTGATAAATTATTGGCTTAGTAAATCTAGCAATTTCACAGGCTTTTTTTTTAATGACTGGCTGTGTGTTAGCCAGACAATGGTTAACAATCGCACTTCTGGTTCCCGTTAGCTTACTAAACACGGCATATAGTATACGATATGTGCTATATCCACCTTAGTTGGCAGAGGTCGGTAACTCTGAATCTCTTAGGATTGCCGCTCTTTTATGTGTATTGCTATTGCCGTTTTATTACACGACCTGAAATATAGTATCAGGAAAGATAGCTATTGGTTCATGATGCACACTAACAGGGCACCGGTGAACAACTAAACAGCATTTAGCTTGACATTAACAGGAAATATAATCCAGTTCTGCTTTACTTGTCAGACAGAACTCTGTATCTCATGATTATCTTCTTTTTGTCACTCTGAGGTTAGTAAAACAAAATTCTGCAGTCAAAACAACAAATTATTATAAAATGAACCCGTCACCTCACGATACCGGTGCGATGCTCTTGCGAGGTCACGGGTTCAAACCCCGTTGAAGTCCTGAATTTTTTTTTTTTCAGGCTTCTTTTCGCAATTGCATAAGTTGTGTTCACAACTGCGAGGATCATTCTTCATTTGATTTCATTTGCGCAGTTCATATATTGTGATTCATTCCATGCACATCACTCACATCATTGTGTTTGTCAATATTTAAGGCAACGCGTTGCATGATGGTAGTTTCTTCTGAATGAGTTTAATTTCGGAGAAAAAGTGTTTTTTTTCTGTAAGACCCCCTTAAGTCGATATGACGTGATAACACTAAATTAAATCTACAATCCTGGCCAATTTTTTTGTGAAAAATAAGAACAGACATGGGTACTGGCCCCATCTTTCCCCTCACCCAAAACAATGTTGTTTCGCTCAGACATTTGACCATATGCAATCGTTTTATTGGCTTGTCCAGTGGGAGGGGGACGCAAGAATAGAAATAAAGAAAAAATGAAATGTATTGAGACTTGTTATGGGCGCATACATGTAAATGACCCAATTTAAGACAAGGGTGTATTCTGTGCGCGCGATTTAACAAGGTATCCCAAGATTGCGTCTAGGAAACACCGCTTTGCTCTTTGCATTACACTCCGAGTACTTTTTTTTCCAAAGTTAAAAAGACGAAAGGCTTATGGGATTTGTTTAGGTCTGGGGCTTAGAAATGTTGGGAACACACAAGAACGATGAAATAAGCAATATCAAGCAACTCATCTTCGAGAGCAAACTATTTTTAAACCTCTTACGCAATGACCTTAGCAGTAGCTTTAGTATAGGCGGAAAAAAGTAGCTCTCTTGTGGGGAGAAATGTTGGCGAAAACGTGGTAAAGTAAACAATGGTTGTTGGATACAAATACAAAGAAAATTCTTATGGCAATTGCATATGACCATATTTAGACAAAGGTATATTCTGACTGCGAATTTAGCAAAGCATTCCAAGACAATCTGCATAGGATTATATATTATCCGCTAAATCTTGGTTTACCAATAGCAGTGCTTCAGAGGGGATTCTGCAAGCTGAAAGAGCTATAAGTCTTTGAAAGATCAATTCTGCTATACATTAAGCGTGTCTTGCTTTTACCATGTCGAAACCCAATGGATGGATGGATGGGTAGATTCATGTTCCTTTTTGTAACTTGCGTTACTTTTTGAGACTTGTATGTGGTTACGAGAAGGAACCTATGTTCCTTTTTGTAACCAAAGGTTACGAAAAGGAACATAGGTTCCTTTTCGTAACTTAATAAGGTTACGAAAAGGAACATAAAAGAAGCGGGGTCAAAGGAAAGTGGGCCAGCTCTTCCCACTGAGACTGAGACGCAGCAGGACAAACTTCATCGCTTGTTCCTGTACGAGAAGTCAGAGGTCATTTCATTAGTGAGCCGTAAAGGAGGAACGACTTTAACAGATCATCAAACAGAAATACATTGGCGGTTGTTTGGAGACCTTATCGAGAGCAATAAAAGAATTACCCAAAATTATGTGAAGACCACGATTGAAGAATATGAAACAAGAGAAGAGATAGTTGGTTTTACGCCGAGCAGCAGCTTGTGGACAGTTGGGACAGAGCGGAGGAAGATTGCGCGTCTTCAAAATAAAACAAACAAACAAACAAAAAACAAAAAAAGAGCAGGTCATCGCCGGTAAGCAAACTTGACTTGTATGCAATACTGAGAGTCTATCGTGACATTAGTTAAACACAGTCGTATTTACCATGTTTCTTTAGCATAGTTTTGCCTTAAAATTTCAGCATTCAAGGACTCAAAGACACTGAGCCATTGTAGCTAGAACGAGCATTTACATTCGTCAAGAAAGCCCATTTCTTAGCTTAATTACTTCGTTTTATTATTTAAACAATATTTTTTTCGGCATTTGCTCTAAGAGCACATAGTGCTCATCAAGGGAGCTTATGCCCTTTACATTATTGTTATTATTATTATTATTATTATTATTATTATTATTATTATTATTATCATCATCAAACAGCATAAAACAAGTTTACATTAATTTGAAAGTTAATACCAGGAACTCCATTTAGAAGCCAATCAATTTTTTTCTTATTAGATGCAGAGAGCCATTTATCCCCCAACAAGTGTGCAGCGGAGGCAAAAAGTATTTCGCGCAGAGCAGCAAAACTCGGGCAAAACAAGAAATAATGTTTGGCATCTTCGACAGGTGCATCGCACAAAGCACAAGCAGATGAAGCAGAACAATTCCTCTTAAAAAGATCATAATTTAAAGCGCTAACATTAAGTCTTATGCGAGTATGAAACATTGACGCTGCGCGATCCCCTGTAAAAAATAAATAATTGCAAGTTGGAAATTTCATAAGCTTCGAAACATTATTCTTGAAAATACTAAGAGAAAAAGACAGGCGAACCTCGGAGACAGACTATTCCACAGTTGTGTTGTTGAAAAAAGAAAGGATTTCTTATGCCTTTCAGTTCGAACATAGGGTAAACAAAGATCATTTCCAGAGCGAAGGCTATAGCATGAAATCTCACTGACGAAAGCAGGACAAAGATCAGATAAATAGCTAGACCATCTTGCACATTACTTAATTACTGTTGCTGTTAATTTAATTAAGTCAAGCTGTTTTAAGGTTAAGTGGCTTATTGTTATTTCGTTTTAATTGCTGAGCCACTGTAGTTAGAATGAGCTTTTACATTCGTTAAGAAAAACCATTACATAGGTTAATTAATAAGATTTCAAGCAGCCTAGTGTGATAAAAAAACATTACCAAAATTTTGGTATTATTATTAGCCAAAAAATGGAAAAAAATGTCTTCAATTAAATTTAAGCACATGCATGCACTGGTCGATAAAGATGATAGCCTGCGTAACAGGCACTTATTCAGCTGAGCGCCTAAGCGGGAGAGATGGAGCGTCAAGCGCAACAACAAGTGTGGAGTGTGAGACGAGAAAAAGAGAAAAATAGCGCCCCCGGGGGGAGGGGGGTACTAAAAAAAATAATACGGGGAGGCTCCGCCCTGAGGTCAGATCCCTTACCCTTTTATATGCCATTTTTGACAGAAAAGGTACCTCTTTCGTATACCTTCCATTGAGAAATGGTACCCATTTCAAATGCCTTTCATTGGAACAGTACAGTCATAAAGTGTATTCGAAATATTTTAATGAAGCCCCCCCCCCCCCAACCCTTATATAAGCACCTGTCACCAGTCTATTTTTCATGCTCTTCCGCCCCCCAACACACCCACAAAATTTGACTAGCAGTTAGTTTTGAATTGACCAATGAAAAAAAGCTTTCAATCATTTGCAGAAAAACTTATCAGATTCCTCGCGCATTTAGTTGTCCGAGCAGAATTTCGAGCAGAATAAGTGAATTTTGTAAGCATTACAGGCAGGCAGAATAAACCAGCTACTTCAAGAGCATGTGACACGAAAATTTTTTTCTCCAATTTAATACTTCAACATGTATAAAAAACGACTTGAATGAGTAGAACTCTTTGAAATTTATGAAAAGCCTTTTTGCGGGTTCACAATATGCGCTATTTTGCCTTGGAAGTGTCCCGTGCATCGCGCAGCCAAAGCATCATGTGACACATGTCTGTGACCTAACACTGTAAACTTTCATCTACAGTCAACAGGGCGGACAAAGAGAAAAAGAGCATCCAATATGATGAGTTGCACTAATAGTGTGACGTTGCTGAATAATTTGTGTTGCTCAACATTTTCATTCAACCAAATAACTGAACCGAGCGGTAGCAGGACATTTTCGTGGCACCCTCTGTGACGTCACACTGGATGCGTGAATGCAGTAAGTCAGATCCCAGTTTCCAAGAGACTTTGGAGGCTAAATAGTGCATAATTAAAATGCGCAAAAATGGCTTTTACAAAGATTCAAGTTTTTAAACCTTAAGAAGTTTCTCATAGACATTAGTATCACATGGTACGAATTGACCAATCAGCATTTTCCGATCACCGGACGATCAGTTGGAAGAGCATGAACAATAGACTGGCGACAGGCACTTATTTTCCTCTTCCTCTCGTCTTGCACTCCGCGCTCGCATGTTGCACTTCGTGCTCCATCTCTCCCGCTTGGCGCTCGGCTAAATAAGCACCTGTTATGCATGCTATGAAGATGATTGACCTATGTTTACTGCAGTGTGACATTGGAGGTTTAACAAGAACAGCTGAATTAACTGGTCCATAGTAACTTTCCAAGGTACTGTAAACATTTTTGGTTGAAATCTTAAATATTTTTTAGCATTTTTTATTTTAACAATATTATTGTTAGACAAGTAGAAAAAATGACAGGTTGTTGTTTATACATGTAGTTTGCATTTTTTAGGCAAAAGGCAGTTTTTTTTTTCATGTGCATAAATTATTGAGTAACAGATGGCACTTGAAAAGTTTGGACAGCACTCAAAGAGGTAGAGTTGCTCTCGCCAAAGTCTTGTGCTTCCCTCACGCTCTCCAAACTTTCCATGTGCATGACAACTTGATATACATGTACAGTATGCAAACTAAAGCATCAACCAATAATTAGTGTTAAATGTAGTCTTACATGCTTCAAAGATCAGCCTGATGACAAATGAATTTTTCTTACAGAATTGCTCTTTTATATTGCAACATTGCTTGCTGTACAAATATTATCATTGGATACAAGAAATTTTTATGCATGCATGAATACCTTACGGTGTTTGAAGGCTATTTAAAGTGATGTTTTCATAAGCTAGAAGAAGTTCATCTGTTCGGATTCTCCAGCTGAAAGTTTAATTGCCCGAAAATGTTAGGGAACAAAATCTTCCTTTGAGAAAATGCAAGCTGAAATGAACTTTCCACAAGCTTTCTAGGGAATTATTTTCTTTCCGAAAATGCCAGCTGACGTTTTTGACTTCCAAAAACGGCAATTACGACCTTCCCGAAAATCTTAGGGGCTATGATTTCCAAATTGCGACTCTCTTAGGCCACGTTTTAGTTACGAAAATCCGAGTGCACTCTTTAATCGACGCCGAAAACCCGAGGCGAATTACCCTCCACCGAACAGATATATTCCGAAACTTGTCGTTGGGTGCTCCTGAGTAATTACGTTGTCATTTAACGCCAAAGTATTCTGTGAAGCTTTCATTATAAATCAAACTGCTTAGAACAAGTAAACCCATGTGTATAGAGCCCAATGGACTCAATGGAATGTCTTGAGTAATGGCTGGCCTAGTTTGTTATGGACATAAAATTACCGGTAATAATTATTTGTTTGCCCTAAACATGTCTGCAGGTAATAGTCCAAGAAAATCAATTTTTGGAGGGGCCATGCCTTAAGATCCAAAGTTGCTTTTTGCGGATAGCCTATTAAAATAAGACTACTCACTAGTACAAAATTACTGTTTCCAACACTTTTGCATTGTATTCTATAATTGCACAGGAAGAATAAGCTTGCAGCTTTATCAAATATTTCATTGGTTTAAAATTCATTGAAAATATTGACAGTTTGTTTTTTCTAAATCACTTATCTCATCACGATGTAAAACTCTGCTTGATTGTGATCTGTACTTTGTTTTTATCTTCTGCACTAAGCATACATGAAGCTTCTTTTTGTAAACTGTATGTGTTTGCTCTCCATTTACAAGGATACATTTTCAAAGGTGAACAAAAAGGCATGCAGTAAGAAGGTGCCCTCTTACTAAAGGACACATCATACTCAAACTCAAAAACTTCCTCAAATTTTCAAGGTATATCAAAGCCAATTTCAGTTTCCCATTGCAAAATTTTGAGTTGGTAGAGTACAAACACTCCTAAAAGTGTACTTGTACAATTCTATGTACTCAGAGCTATTCTAGCATTTCATCAACTTTATACAGTCATGTTTATACAGTCAACGTTTGTGAACAGCTGTGCAAAGAGTATTCTTATTGACAGCTAGAGCACTGGATAAACTTACTTTCTGTCTTCTGACAACAAGATGGCGGCTGGGTCCGCGTGCTGGGTCGTCGTACTTTTTTGCATTTTGCTAGCTACCACATACAGCAGGCTACATGTAGACTGTACAAGCTGTATTGTAAGCCCGAAGGAAAGCAAACAAGGGACTAGTGGATTAACCCTGCACTGTAATTATAATTACACAAGAATATCGGCAAAGTCCTAAATTCGCCCGTCGCAGGTATTGGGGACGACGATGCCCGTATTACAGCAACGCCGTAGCTACCACTCAGTTTCTTTTGCTTCGCCGTTCTGGCAACGTTGAGTTGAATCCCGGGCCCCAGACCGGGGAGAACGCTTCGAAATCAATGTGCTCCCTCTGCGAGAAAGTGATGAAGAGAAACCAAAATGGCGTCGAGTGCTCGGCTTGTGCGAGAGGCTTTCATGTCAAGTGTTCAGGAATAAGCCGCAAAGAGTTGGCTAATTACAGGAACAATGCCATATCATGGACTTGTTTCCCTTGCACCATGCCTCAAATCTCGGATAGTTTCTTTGAGGAAAGCAGTCATAGTCTATCCAACTGTAGTACAGAATCGTTATCAACACAAAACCTTGAAGATCAGACTGACTCGGTTCAATGGTACAAGGACAATATTTGTAGCTACTACAAATCTAACCTGAAGATATCGTACTTGAATATAAACTCGGTGCAAAACAAGTTTGACGAAGTGAAGGCTCTGCTAAATCTAGCTTTATTCGACATAATGTTTATTGCCGAAACGAAAATCGACAACTCCTGTGCGGATATTTTCCACCATCCCGGCTACCGCGTTATTAGACGTGATCGAAAGAAAGGAGGAGGTGGTCTTATGGCCCTTATTCGAGAAGACCTGAGTGTATATCGTAGACGAAAACTTGAGCCTGAATCGGTAGAGTCAATTTGTTTGGATGTTTCAGATAGAAGAAACTCGAGGTTCATTGTATGCGCCTGCTACAGATCTCAGAGACTTTGTAAACCAACTGACTTTATTTCGTCTTTAACATCGGCCATGGAAATGATGTATAGAAGCCGACAGGAGGTCATGGTAATTGGTGATTGCAATTTGGACATGTTGGTAGATAAAACCTAAGGCAGGACCGAAAATGCCTCGTTCAAGGACTTTTGCGAGCGGTTCTGTATTTATGATCAGATATGGGAGCCAACACGCGTCACTGAAAAAACAAAGACATTAATTGACGATGTATTGGCCAGCCATCCAGAGCGGTTTGCGGTATGCGGGAATTTGCAGCTCGGTTTAAGTGACCATGACCTTGTTTACGCCATTCGGAAAAGCAAGACACCTAGACCAAAGGCGCGCGAGTTTGTCTACAGAAGTATGAAGAATTTCAAAGAAAGTGAGTTCCTCGACGACTTAGCGCGTGTCCCATGGGACTTGGCATATGCCTATGACGATGTTAACGACCTTTGGGACCATTGGGGTACTTTATATCGTCAAGTGTTGGACGTGCACGCTCCTGTAAAGAAAAAAAGCGTCCGAGGGGACCAGCTTCCCTGGATAACTCCACAATTACAGCGTGAAATTTCCCACCGCAATCATCTGTTCAAAGTACACGCTAAAAATCCTTCTGATTCATCCTGCGAGGCCTTTCGCAAACAGAGAAATAAAGTGACATGGCTAAAACGAAGGGGAATGAAGTCTTTTTGCACGGATGCCTCAATTAATACTAAACATCATGGAGAGTTTTGGAGGAAAATGAAGCCTTTGCTTCCTAGTAAAGGGAAATCGCGTTCAAAGATCGTTTTGTTGGAAGACGAGCAGTTTATAACAGATCCTCTGAAGGTTGCAGAAGCTTTTAACGATTACTTTTGCGAGGTGGCTGAATGCGAAGGCAACAGGATGGATATGGAGGACTTTACTGGTCACCCAAGTATTGAGAGCATTAGCGAGAAGGCAAAAATGGAGCAGTCGTTTAATTTTCACACGGTAAACTGTGGATACATCATGGAAATTCTGGACAAGCTTAACCCAAGGAAGGCAGTCGGTTGTGACAATATATCACAACGACTGCTGCGCATGTTTGCCCCGGCCATCTCGCAACCGCTGACCACTCTGATTAATTATTTCATTGAACATTGCGTATGGCCAGCGGTTTGGAAGTGTAGTGATGTCTCTTCAATTTATAAGAAATCTGATGAGACAGATAAAGCGAATTATCGTCCTGTGTCAGTCTTAACTGCACCGTCTAAGGTGTACGAGAGGGTCATGTTTGATCAATTATACGGTCCAATTTGCTACATATTGTCCCCTAACCTGTCTGGCTATCTAAAGGGTCACTCTTGCTGTATAGTAGTACTGAAAATGGTAGAAGATTGGAGATTAAGTCTTAACAATAGAGAGGGCGTGGCCGCTGTGGCTGTAGACTTGAGCAAGGCCTTTGATTCTGTCTGTCACTCGTTGTTGCTTGCCAAGTTGAAAGCTTATGGGCTATCGGACGAGGCCATTTCCCTGATGAGCTCTTATCTCCGTGTAAGGAAGTATGGTGTTCCATCCCCGCCAAAAATCAAAGTTGATCACAACATTCAACTTGACAGTTTAACCATTAACTTGGCAAACCTCAACATCATATTTCACTCTTCAACTTTGTACTTTGTATCACAAACATTGAAACTTTCGACATCAACTTTCAAAGTGACGGTTCAACATTCAACTTTATCCATCAACATTCATGTTTACATATCAACAATGGTCTTGGCACATGGGCTGTCAGCAAAAGATGACGTTTGAATCTCGAAGTCGTATGTTGAGTTACCAAAGGCGCTCCAATCCCGCCAAAATTGAACTTCAGAATTCAACTTTCAAGTTGATAATTCAACATCAAATGTTACGTATCAATACCCGTGTTTAACAATGAACATTGCTATTGCTGATGACGCAAATATGCTAGTTCACCATAACGTAATGTTCGATCTCTCAAAGTTGGTTGTTTCGTTATCCATACGTACCAATTCCGCCAAAAATCCCATTGAAGCGCTGTAGGGGAGGGGACGGGTAATTTTGTAAGGCCTTAGCCTATGAAGGTCCGTTCTGGTCAAAATTAAACAAGATTTTTTTTGTCCGCTTATATGGTATTCAGTTATTTTTACTGGCAGTCTATTTTATGTCACTGCCTATAATATATTTTCAAATTTTTGTCTTGACTTTTTTCGTTACCCTCTGTGAATTTTTGGGGCTACCCCCTACAAATTATTTATTATTACATTGTACGAATTATTTTTGGCACCTTTCCGAATATTTTTTTTCGTACTGTCCATGAATTATTTTTGGTTCCCTCTGTGAATTATTTTTTAGTACTATCGAATTAATTTTTGGTTCGGTGATGCATTGCGTGGCTGTGACTTGTATGTCTAACGCGTCAACACTGGATCGAGTTCTTCCCGTCGTCATAAGAACGTTGAATTGCACAAATAGCTCGAAATACACTTCAAGACATCGACCGAATAGCTCAAATAGTCCGCTTAAATGGGCCATCCTTCAGCTATGCTAGAGGTGACCCCTCCTCAAGTTCTACTGGAAATAAAACGCCCTCAAGTTCCAATCGTGCAGGAGGCAGTTCACCGTTTGCGATGCGAGAGACCGCAACGCACTGACTGACTGAATTGAGAAGGAGGTTCCCTACACTTTCAAGTTCAAATGATGCTGTAGCACTAGGTGTCTCGAAACCTCGGACCCTAAAATGGTCTAAAATTAACAAAAATGTACACAGTGTGATTGCTACAAGCCGTCTTGAGTTCGTCGATAATGTCGTAGCCAGAATCTGCGGAGGGAAACAAAAATAGCTCCCGGTAGTAATTGCCTGTACTGATCACAGAAATAATGCTCAACATTCGTATTGATGTTTGGTTGTTTTATTAGTGTTAACCACATTTATCCACAATGTTTTAGAAGCGATTGTAGCCAAGTTTAGTTAATTAGCGCAGGGTGCGTTGCGTGACGGTTTCCCAATATATGCATTTTCATACACTCACTAAGAAGGCGTAAGTTATAAGTCAACATCAGCTGTCAATTTAATATGGTAAAACAAGTATCTGTTCGTAGATGTAATTTCCAAGGCATGAGTTCATTGTCTTTACCATCCCGTTTCTGTAACGTTACGCTATATATTTTTGTACAGATTGCGAAACCATCACACAACGCACCCCGCCCTAACTAAACTTAGCTCGAATCGCCAGTCTAAAACATTGTGGATAAATTTTGGTTAACACTTATAAAGCAACCAAAAATCGATACGAATGCTGAGTATTATTTTTGTGATCAGTGCAGCTAATTACCTTCACGAGCTGTTTTTGTTTCCCCTTCAGATTCTGGCTACAACATTATCGACGAACAGTAAACAAGACGGCTTGCAGCAATCACGCTGAGTAAATTTTTATTAATTTTAGGGTCCAAGGTTTCGAGACACCCAGTGCTACAGCATCATTTGAACTTGAAAGTGTAGGGAACCTCCTTCTCAATTCAGTCAGTCAGTGCGTTGCGGTCTCTCGCATCGCAAACTGTGAACAAGAAAGACTGATCAGTGGATCACTACATAACTGCCTCCTGCACGAGTGGAGCTTGAGGGCGTTTCATTACCAGTAGAACTTGAGGAGGGGTCACCTCTAGCACAGCTGAAGGATGGCCCATTTGAGCGGACTGTTTGAGCTATTCGGTCGATTTCTTGTATTGCATTTCGAGCTATTTGTGCAATTCAACGTTCTTATGACGACGGGGAGAACTCGATCCAGTGTTGAAGCGTTAGACATACAAGTCACAGCCACGCAATGCATCACCGAGCCAAAAATTAATTCGACAGTACGAAAAAATAATTCGCGGAGGGTAACCAAAAATACTTAATGGACAGTGCGAAAAAAAAAATATTCGGAAAGGGTGCCATAAATAATTCCTACAGTAGCCCCCAAAAATTTCACGAAAGGTAACGAAAATATATTATAGACAGTGACATAAAATAGACTGCCAGTAAAAATAATTGAATACCATATAAGCGGACAAAAAAAATCTTGTTTAATTTTGACCAGAACGGACCTTCATAGGCTAAGGCCTTACAAAATTACCCGTCCCCTCCCCTACAGCGCTTCAATGGGATTTTTGGCGGAATTGGTACGTATGGATAACGAAACAACCAACTTTGAGAGATCGAACATTACGTTATGGTGAACTAGCATATTTGCGTCATCAGCAATAGCAATGTTCATTGTTAAACACGGGTATTGATACGTAACATTTGATGTTGAATTATCAACTTGAAAGTTGAATTCTGAAGTTCAATTTTGGCGGGATTGGAGCGCCTTTGGTAACTCAACATACGACTTCGAGATTCAAACGTCATCTTTTGCTGACAGCCCATGTGCCAAGACCATTGTTGATATGTAAACATGAATGTTGATGGATAAAGTTGAATGTTGAACCGTCACTTTGAAAGTTGATGTCGAAAGTTTCAATGTTTGTGATACAAAGTACAAAGTTGAAGAGTGAAATATGATGTTGAGGTTTGCCAAGTTAATGGTTAAACTGTCAAGTTGAATGTTGTGATCAACTTTGATTTTTGGCGGGGATGGAACACCATAAGGAAGCAGAGAGTCAAGCTCGATAATGTGTATTCCCAGTGGAGATCAGTTAACACAAGACTCCTACAAGGGTCTCTGCTAGGTCCACTATTATTTAATGTTTACATGAACGATCTTAATTACTTTGTAAAAGACACTTCTCTTAGACTATATGCAGATGACACGACCGCATACGCTTCTGATGCATCTCCTCTAGTCCTTGAATACTTAATTAATTACTACTTGGAGATTGTATCAAATTGGTTTCAACAGAATTATTTACGTGTAAATGTGAGTAAGGCCCAGGCCATGGCTGTTGGACCATCTTTGTATCGTTATGATTTTCATCTAGATAATACCAATGTCGAAACAACAGATAGTCTAAAGATCCTGGGAGTAACCCTGGATAGTAAGTTGTCTTTCAAGCCACACATATCAGAGCAGCTGAAAAGGGCTTGCGCTTAAGCATACGCTTTGCGCAGGGTGCGCAAGTTCATCCCTCAGACTATTATGATAAGGTTATATAAGGCGTACATATTGCCACAGTTAGAGTACTGTAGCCCTTTATTGCTAGGCATCTCTGATGGGCTGAATAACAAGCTAGAAGACACAAATTATTATATACTGAGAACCATTTTAGGTTTGTCAAAATCAACGGAATATAGCCATCTTCTAAATATAGCACATTTACAATCATTACAGTCAAGAAGACAATTTCAAGCCCTAATGCTTCTGTATAGATGTATGAATGGGCAGGGCCCAAGCTACCTCAGCGAACGATTCAACGTTTTAAACGTCAACTATGATCTACGCGGTGGTGGCACTCGATTAAAGTTGCCACCTTTTTATTTAGAGTACCAACATAAATCATTTTCATATATTTGCGCTAGATTATGGAATGGCATCCCAGTCAAGGTAAGGGAGGCAAGAGACCTCCCTTATTTTAAGCGCGCCCTACGGGCCATTATGGGCCAATAGATTTTTATAATTTTTAAATTAAAATCTACAGAATATTTATATTGATAGATAGTTAATAATTTATAGAATATTTTTAGATTTTACTGATTAATTTTATTTTGTAAATAGTGTACGAATTTTTATTATTGTTATTATTATTTTGTTTATACTTTCTGTAGTATTCTTAGTTCACGTACACGTTATAACGAGCCCCCGGCTCCTTGGTGTTTTACGTGGTTAAATAAACTATTACTACTTACTATAAACTATTACTACTACTTTGAATCATACCGCATTCGTCACGAACCTATTATGCTAAAATTAATGCAACTTACCTCGTTTATTTTTTGTTCATCTTGCCAGTGAGTGAAGCCAGTCCACAATGGGAAGCAAAGCTTTAAAAGTTTCTTGAAAATGATTGTCTTAATTCAACCAATCTCCAAGTTACCACAATCACTCGATAACAAAGTATCACCCAAGAGAAGACTAAACCCACATGGACAACACCGCTGACTAAGTCGTTTCCAGGTCTCAACCAATCTCGTACCAAGAGTCCTCGGCTGTTTGGTCAGCGGGTGGACGCCCGGAGAGACTCTGGGATAATGGGCCGCCATTTTCCCAGAAAATCTGGGGTAAAACAACGGAAGCTGTTACGGGCCAGCCAATCAAAAAAAATTGATTTTTTTCCGTTATCCCAGAGTCCCTCCTGGCGACTAACCGCTGGCCAAAGAGTCTGAGGACTCTGGGTACGAGATTGGGTCTCAACTAATCCGCGATCATGCTCACGAGGAGAAAAGAGCTGGGGCGACGATAAGCTCGATTTCCGCCGCTCACGCCCGGACCCGAGTAAGCCGCTGCTAGGGCGACGACAGAGAGGTCCACAGGCTCCTCGTTTTCATTTATCGGATTAGTTTTAATCTGTCTCTACTGTCTTTAAATTTCATTATTTGTTCCCGCAGAATTTTGGCCCAAATGCCAAACTGTACGGGTCCTCAAATGATCCCAGGACTGCTAATGATCCCCAAATTGGACCGCAAATGATGCCGACAAAAAATAAGGAATAGCATGGATTAATATAAAAATTTGCACACGTAAGAAGAGGGTCCCTTATACTTTTTTCGTGCAACGTGATTGGACCTATTTTAATTTACTCGTTATTTAAGTTTTTATTTATTCGTGATTGACCGTGCCAAAACCATTTTTACGTGAGCGTGAAAGCGGTTTTTGAATTAAGCGTGACACGTTAGGTTGGTTTTCAATTGAGTGTCGAAAGTAATTCTCGTTTTGCTTGGTTTTGCATTGCTTCGCTCTGTGATTGGCCAGGAAAACTCGCGCCACTTTCTCAACCAATGAGAAGCAAAACCAAAAACAATCGTGACTTGCACGCGCGTATTTTCCCGCGCTTTGCGCCGGCTACATGTGATTGCTTCGTATTCTGATTGGCTCATTGCACTGCTTACTTCTGCTGTGATTGGTCAGAGTAATTACTTTGGCTTTGGTTTTACGACACTCAATTGAAAATCGCTCTAAAGAAGACTTTAATTAAACGTGATTCGTGAACGATCATGTTTTGCGTGATTTAATTTAAAGCTATTTTAGTGTTCTGACCCGTAAATGCTTATGAGCTTCCGTCATCTTTTATATTAAAATGTCTTTTGTCCCGCGATGACCTTTGATCTCCGATGGAATTAAGATACTACATAAACCATTTTTGTCTCGTACTTCGTATCTGTGAGACTAGACTAGACTAGACTTCTGTTTCTCCTGTGACGTCAATGACACGCCATCCATCAATGAACTCTACGACCGCTCAGAGTCCGCTCTCACATGCTTGACGTGCTATCATCTCTGCAAGAAGGAAAACTGTTGAAGTGTTTCTCAAACAAGGTGTGCCAAATATGTTTTCTTTTTGAACAGTTAAGATTACTTCGTTATCTCGTTTTGCTGCATGAAATTCTGCGGAAGAAAGCCGCAGACATTTCATAGGAGTTGGTGGGCGAAAATATCCGAGCCACGAAAATATCCACTAGTGGCCATCGACATTACAGGCATGTAGGGAGGGGGGGGGAGGTTGTGACGGGTGCATGTCCTCGGATCACCCTAGAAACTCGCACCTACGGCCCTTGTCAATTCCACTGAGCCTTCGGCGATCAAACGCACCTCCTCACGCAAAAACCTGTCTACGGGCCTGGACAATGAGGTAAATAATTGTTTTAGTATACTAAAACGGTGAGATAGTAGAGCTCAAAAATGGTCATTTTTAACTCATTTATTCCCGTCAACAATTATGAATTTCACGCGCAAACGATCGAACTGCTCCGTGGTGAATAGCACTTGCTATCCCGAGTTTGAATAGCCAATCATTTCGCGCGTAAACGCTATCCACTGTTTTAGTATATACTGAAAGATTCTATAAGATTGTTGGCAACAGTCAGCCCCACGCTATTCGATTTTGATGCTACGAATTTTTTTAATCCTTGTTACTGTACTAAGTCGTCAATCACCTGATAACAGCCGAGTGATTTACAACCCTCAAAGTCAAGTACAGGTTCTGCAGTATTAAGCCTTAGCGTCATTAGGGGTATTGTCTATTATACCCTGGCATTTGTTTGGAAAATCGTCTGCAAAGAGCCGTTTAAAGTCCTCTCAGACCTAGCGACATTGAGATGATGTCATCTGTTTATTGTGTTGAGTATTCTAGAACGTTCGAGGACATGCTTAATTGGATTTCCATTACTATCCAGCATACGTTAGGCCTGTCCCGATAGTGCTCGGAAACTCAGACTTTTGAGCAACTTTTGGCTTTTCGAGCAGCTTTTTACGGTTTTAGCAATCTCGAGTAAGTTTTACCTTTCTGAGCAACTTTTGAGCAAATAAAGAACACATCAAGCGCGAAATAGTGAATAATGTGATAGAAAACCCCATTTCGCGAATTTATTGAATGTTTATCAACTTTTTGAACAAATAACCTGTCAAGTGATAACGTATCACGGGACTATATTGCGATCCTTGTCAGAAGCGAATGATTCGATGCTGTCCTCCATTTTCTGTATATAAACCATACACAACCCACAATTCCTCGATTTGCTCCGACGAAGGGATAACGCTCGAAATGTCAGCTAATCGAATCCCTCTACGGTGGTCTATTTACATTATCAACTCCGTTGGTAAACCAAATTTTAATATTATAACGGATAACCAGCCTCTGGAGAAATAGTTTTTAGTCTTCTAACCAATGCATTTGGCTCACAGCAAAAGTCTTTCCTTCAAGATTAGCTTGGATATCAACCAACATCATCTTCCGCTCTGACAAGACGTAGCTGATGTGCACGAGGCACTGCTCTTTGGCGTAGACCTCATCACAAGCTTCCTCGGGTGACGGCAGGCAAGAACCGTCGTTGTTGACAAATACACCAGGTACAAAATCTTCCACGATTACATGGAGATCATCCAGAACAAAGTAAAATACTTTTCCATACTGGAAGGAATCCCCAAAATTTCAAGGCACTCTCATAATAAATCTTTGAATTGTGTTTCCTGCTACCACGTGCATTTGTACTTGTTTGCGAGTATGGTCTTCCACTGTCGATTTCAAGATGTCTGTGAGGGTTTGATAGGCCTGCGCGACTCCCACTCGCGTGTTTTTAGCCCTGAAGCTATAGTTTTGCTCTAACGAGTATGTCTTTCAGGGAACGCCCTGTCTTGTAGGATGTAAGTGGCGGTTCCTTAAATATTTCTTTGAGCGTCGGTTGTTTCTCAATAAAATGCCATTTGCTCATGAGGATTTCTTTTAAGTTTGGCACTGATGCGTGATATTGCGTTACAAACGGCAAGATTCGTTTGTTTTCTTTCTCTTTTTGTCGGAGGGCTTGTTTCCTGTTTTGAGACTTTACTTCTGAGAGGTTTCTTTGGATAAAGGCTTTAGGGTAACCTCTATCAACAAGGTGTGTTTTGAAATTTTCTACTTTCTCTTCAAATATTGTTTTAGAAGAGTTTGTCCTCAGAAGTCTTAAAGCCTCTCCTTTCACAAATCCCCTCGGCCTAACACCGGGTGGGTGACAGGATGAGAAATGTGTATATTGAAATGTCTCAGTAGGCTTGAAATGGGTTCGCACATCAAGAACTGATGTTGTTTCGAATCTTGCGCCTTTGTATATGATAGTGACCAAGAAAGTTATTTCAGTTTCTGAGACTCTAGTCGTGAATTTAATTGTAGGGTGATGTTTGTTTACTTTCTCAATGAACTGTGTTATATCTCCTCTGTTTGTGTTCCAGAGGGAGAAAATGTCGTCTATGTAGAGTTTCCAAACGAGCGGTATAATCACGCTTTGGCTTATAATTTCTGTTTCGACTTTTGCCATGAACATATTGGCAAAGGCAACAGCCATTTTTGTCCCCATAGCAGTTCCATACGTTTGGAGATAATCTCGTCCGTTAAACTGGGACGAATTTTCTTGTAAAATAAGCCGCTTAGCGCTTGTTGAAGCTGTTGAGTAGGAATAGGAGGTTTGTTTTTATGGAATGCATCATATGCTGCGCACATTGTTCAGATTCCTTCCTCCTCTGGTATATTTGTATATAAGCTCGTTACGTCCATTGAAACAAGAATAATTTCGTTCTCTCTATGAAGTTGATAAAATCACTGGTGTCTTTCAGATACGACTTCTGCTGTTTTGCTATAGGCTGAGGAAGTATGTCAACAAATGTTGATAGTTTCTCTGTAGGGCCATCGCACCCTGATATTATTGGTCTCCCGACTTGTATCGGTTTGTAAATTTTTGCCAGGGTGTAGAAAACCGGAATTCGAGGCGGGTTTGGTGCTTCAAAAAACCATTTTTTAGTTGTTTCGTCTATGTGGTTTTTGTGGTAGAGTCCATTAACTAGTTGTCAGACTTTGCGGCTTGTCTCATCTACCATTGGTTTTTCAAGTGACCTGTAGTGTTCAGTGTTACCTTTTACTTGAATTTGACCCTCCTTTATGTGTTGAACACAGCAGTGGTCGTCCCTTCATCTGCCTTTTTAAGGTTGATTTCGTTGTCTTGCTTTAATGCCTTAAGTGCCCTTTTGTTCGGCTGGTGACAGATTATTTTTTAGTTTTGTGAGTTTGGTTTATTTATTTATTTATTTATTTATTTATTTGCCATTTTCACAATATTTACTTTTAATACACCTAAGTTAGTGGCGAGGAGACCTCAGGAAACCACAAGGCCTATAGGAGAGGCCACCTCGAAGGATAATATATAAGTATAATTTGGTGCTGTGTGAGTGCGGCATGACAGATTCAGGATTGTTTAAATAAAAATTCTAACATTTTTTTCTTGAAGGTAAGAAAACTTGCTGAACAGGTAATTGAAGTAGGGAGAGAATTCCAAATCATAGGACCTTGAAAGAGAATTGTAAATTGCTTAATGTTTGTACGACAGAAATGAGGGCGGTAACATCCAGCCGTCCTGGTGCCATAATTATGAATTTCACTACTTGTCTCAAACAAGTTGAGGAACATAGGAGGCAACAATTGATTATGATAGTAAAACATAAACTTGGCTATTTGAAATGAGTTCACTTGAAAAATATCAAGGATACCCAATTTAGCAAACAATGGAGCAGAATGTGCTCGATAATCGGAATTGGTGATGGCTCGCACAGCACGCTTTTGCAGAATGAAAATCCTATTTAAGTTGGACACATACGTGGACGACCAAGAAGAGTTACAATAGGTGATATAGGGATAAATTAATGCGTAGTACAGAGATAATTTGGTTTTTACTGATAGGTAGAATCGAGCCCTGAATATTATACCAACTGACTTAGAAATCTGTTTAGAGACATAGTTAATGTGGTGTTTCCAAGTGAGGTGCTCGTCCACGTATATTCCTAGAAACTTAGTTACGTTAGTCTGTTCCAGAGAATGATTTCCAAAAAAAAGAGAGAGATTACAATTAAGTTTCTTTTGTCTCGACTTAAAGATGACATAACAAGTTTTTTTTTACATTGACAGAGAGCTTATTACTTTTCAACCGCATGTCATAGTTACACAATTCATCATTTAAAACAGATTGCAACTCAATGGGGTCAGAGTGAGAATAAAAAATACTTGTGTCGTCAGCAAAAAGTAAAGGCTGAGTTAATTTAGAGGCGTTAGGAAGATCATTTATATATAGTAGAAAAAATAAAGGACCCAAAATGGAACCTTGAGGGACGCCACACTTGATGGTCTCCATTGAGGAACAGGCTAGATTAAATTGAACAAATTGTTGGCAGCAAGAAAAATAGCTTTTAATCCACTGCAGAGCCACACCACGGATACCATAATGTTCCAACTTGGTGAACAGAATTTGATGATTAAGAGTGTCAAATGCTTTGGAAAGATCTAAAAACACCCCTGCAGTAGTTTCATGTCGATCAGTTGCGGAGGAAATTTTATTAATGAGATGAGTTAATGCGAAGGAAGTTGAATAATTTTTCCGAAAACCAAACTGATAACAATATAAAATTTCGTATTTTTCAATAAATTCTATTATCCTGTTATACATAACTCTTTCGAAAAATTTCGAAAAATTTGGTAATAAGGAAATTGGTCTATAATTCACAAAAAGACCGGGATCGTCTACTTTATAGATGGGAATCACTTTGGCAATTTTCAGTTTATCCGGAAAAATACCTTTAGAAAATGAGAGGTTAATAGTGTCCATCAGAGGTGCAGAAATGAAGTGAAAAAAATTTTTGATCACGTGCATTGGGATGTTGTCATAGCCCGGGGCTTTCTTCGGTGCAAATGAACTGCAGATATCTTCCAGTTCATTAATAGAAGTTGGAGTTAGGGTGATAGGTGAGTTGTTATTGCCAGTGAGGAAAGAACGAAAGGAACAATTAACTGTGGGTATAGAATTTGCCAAATTGGGACCAATATTAGTGAAATATTTGCAAAATTTATCAGCAATCTCAGCGGGATCCGTTATAGTACTGTTCTCTGACTTAAATGACGAGGGCAAAGAGGACTTACTCTTTCGTTTGTTGATAACTTCGTGCAACAGTTTCCAAGTTTGTTTAAGATCTTTTTTCGCACTCTCAAACTGATTGTCATAATATGAGCACTTGGCGACGCGAATTAAATGATTCAGTTTGTTTTTGTATGCTTAATAGTGCGATTCGCAGGATCTGTTAGATGACCGGATTAATCGTTTGTAGAGTCTATTCTTCTCCTTAATAGATTTGAGGAGGCCAGGGGTTAACCAAGGGGAGCCGAGTTTTCCTAACTGTCTATTTGAAATGGCCTTCAACGGGAAGCAGGCGTTGAAAAGTCTGGAATATTCATTGAGAAAGCCGTTGTAAGATTCATTTGGGTCATCCTCGAGGTTTCCACTAGTTTAACGTTAAACTCTTCTAGATAGCTCTCTAGGGCGATTGATGGTTGTATTGGTGGTTTCCATGTGAATTTAACGTGGAATGGATGTGGCTCTTTTCCTGCCCAAAAACCACATAAAAAACCTCTCTAATAAAGATCTCACAAATGACCAGATTAACCTTCTGGCAAAAATTTATTCCCACACCCGTGACTAACGAGGACCAAATACAACGGCAACTCTTGCGTGACTTTGATAGCTTCGCTGGAAGAATGAGACTACGATACGTTTTTCACGGGCAGGAAAAGAGCCACATCCATTCCACGTTAAATACACATGGAAACCACCAATACAACCATCAATCGTCCTAGAGAGCTATCTAGAAGAGGTTAAGGTTAAACTAGTGGAAACCAAACTCACAAAACCAAAAAAATAATCTGCCACCAGCCGAACAAAAGGGCACTTAAGGCATTAAAGCAAGACAACGAAATCAACCTTAAAAAGGCAGATGAAGGGACGACCACTGCTGTGTTCAACACATAAAGGAGGGTCAAATTCAAGTAAAAGGTAACACTGAACACTACAGGTCACTTGAAAAACCAATGGTAGATGAGACAAGCCGCAAAGTCTGACAACTAGTTAATGGACTCTACCACAAAAACCACATAGACGAAACAACTAAAAAATGGTTTTTTGAAGCACCAAACCCGCCTCGAATTCCGGTTTTCTACACCCTGGCAAAAATTTACAAACCGATACAAGTCGGGAGACCAATAATATCAGGGTGCGATGGCCCTACAGAGAAACTATCAACATTTGTTGACATACTTCTTCAGCCTATAGCAAAACAGCAGAAGTCATATCTGAAAGACACCACTGATTTTATCAACTTCATAGAGAGAACGAAACTATCCTTATTTCAATGGACGTAACGAGCTTATATACAAATATACCAGAGGAGGAAGGAATCTGAACAATGTGCGCAGCATATGATGCATTCCATAAAAACAAACCTCCTATTCCTACTCAACAGCTTCAACAAGCGCTAAGCGGCTTATTTTACAAGAAAATTCGTCCCAGTTTAACGGACGAGATTATCTCCAAACATGGGACGAAAATGGCTGTTGCCTCCGCCAATATGTTCATGGCAAAAGTCGAAACAGAAATTATAAGCCAAAGCGTGATTAAACCGCTCGTTTGGAAACGCTACATAGACGACATTTTCTCCCTCTGGAACACAAACAGAGGAGATATAACACAGTTCATTGAGAAAGTAAACAAACATCACCCTACAATTAAACTCACGACTAGAGTTTCAGAAACTGAAATAACTTTCCTGGTCACCATCATATAACAAATGAATTTGTTCTCAGCATGGCCTTTAGCATTGTTTATGAGCCTGCTGTAGATGGCGACATATCAGTTTCAAGTAGCGTCCATGCCATTTTAGTATGGGGGAAATGCAAAATTGATAGGTTCAACGGTCTGCCAAGATCCAGGTTGAAAATCAAACACTACTTCTGGAAGATCAAATAAAACTGTTTGAGAATCTTAATTAATTAGCTTTGCCGTTTTTACCTACAAATGGTCAAGGATGGCGGCGTCTTCAACAGGGAATATTTAAAGTGCCACTCGAATTGCGTCCCTACAGTATCCGAATCCTAGTCCCTTCCGAATAAATATTAGAAAAAATGCCCGACAATTATTGGATGCTACTACTGGAATGATATTCCCATTTCTATTCGCCAACAACCCTCAAAACAATTATTTAAAAGAGCTCTCTTTCAGTAATATTTTGCTCAGTATTAATTTCTACCATGCGCCTATGTAAAACTTCTTTTCCTTCAGTTTCCCATCTCCTCTACTTGTAGTAAGGTTTCCTCTTTTTATCTTAACAAATTATGTATTGTAATTTAAAAGGGCATAAAATTAGTCTACTATATCATGCCCTTCTCCACTCCTTCTCTATTACTAGTCACTGTAAGAAATCTTGTATGATAATGTGGAGTAAATAAAGAAAATAAAAAAAAAGTGGTTTGGTTGATATAAAAAACAAATATATCAAAAGTATCAGAAATTTTAGGTGTTACCACTTTGATATATTTAGTTCTATATCAACCACACTAGGGGCGTTTGAACGAGGTCCCCATTTGCGGTCTGAGATTACAAGTAAAAATAATATGTTGAATATCACTGCTACGTCAAACTACTAAGTACGGCATGCTGTTTTGGTAATTTGAATAAATGTGCAAAGAAAAAGAATAGGTGAAACATAACTAGGATGGATGCTGTACAATAAAATAAAACACATTATCAATGTCCGCGTTCGTGTTGTATTACTGACGCACTTTCTTTCTTTATTATAGTACTCTCTATCTTTGGATCCCTCCAGCGTTTGTTTGTTTATAAGTTGTTTAAGTCTATTCATGAGTTGTCCTTTCTGGGAGGAAACCGCGCATTGAATAGTAATAGGGATTTGAAGGTCGCCTTTCTTCAACTTCATTATTAAACGCCGGACACCACTCCGTTAAAAGTCGGCTTTAAATAAATTCCGGGACCAAACTGTCGATTTTTTTTAAATAAACGCCGACTAGAGAGCGTTTAATCGAGAAAATACGATACTGCAGTTGAGTAGATACATGACCTGTTAGAATTACAAACAACCAAAATAGTTTACTTACTTTCGTAATCTAATGCGACGTTTAGTAAACATAACAGGTTAGCTTTCATTAAATGGACAAATGACTAGTAAACATCTTACAAAATGCTAGATAGCTTTATGATCACAAAGCTACTTCATTAAGTAAAGTGCGCCAACTGTTAAAAGAAATGACTGCACTGAGTGAGATTTATTAAAAGAGTGCTCGCTCATTTATTCATCCATCGATCCATCCATCCATCCATCCATCCATCCATCTGTTCGTCCGTCCGTCCGTACGTTTGTTCGTTCGTATTTTTACTTATTTATTTATCTATTCATTTATTATTTATTATCTGTACAATAGAATTCATTACGGCCCCAGTAACAGGGTAAAGAAATCCGTTCAATATATCTCAAGACTGAAGAAAAATATCAACATGGATTAAAAACCCTGGGGATCTTTATTTTTCATACGAGAATGGCTCCAAATTTGCCCAGAAAGACTTGCAGTCGTTATTCTCTGCTAGCAGAGATCTCTTTCCTTGTATTTAGCGTGCGGGAGAAAAGATACCTCTGCCTTGGGTCGAAATGGTCGTGGACGGAGGTTTTAAAAAGCATGCTCCCTGTATTGTTTGCTGACCGATCATACGCTAAAAGCATCACGTGATTGTTTGGTCGCTAAGAAACCGCGGCGCATGCTCAACACAGACCGTTTCGACCCATGGCAGAGGACTCTTTTCTCCCGCACACTGAATACAAGGAAAAGAGGCCTCTGCTAGCAGGGAAAAGTCGTTAGCGATAAAAATTGTGAAAAGGTCTAAAACTTTCATCAACGCATAACCCGTATTTTATTTTCCAGGGAGCCATATTTGACGTTTTGAAAGCGTCATGATGACTGGATGGCGTCAGCTGCATTGAGAGGTACAACTAGTACATATCGAGCAGGGAAGTAGAAACCAAGAATAAAAATGGTAGAAGATGTAAACGATCGTCGCAGTAATTAACGCTACTAAAGCAGAAGCGAAAAGAAGCCTGCAGCTGCTAACAGATCAATTATAGTCACTGACCATCCATGACAAACGCTTTGACAACAAACAAGCCACATAATATCCCCTTTCGTTTTCGTTATGTTTCGAAATAAGAGGCTTTCAACTTTAATAGATAGTCTGTTGTGTCATAATATGTGATACGTATGCAAGTAGCCCCGCTGGGGGCCAGTGACGTCATCCAATCTGGGAGGCTTTTTTTAGATTTTTTCACTTTTCAGTTTTGGCTTGTATATCGAAAGAACAGTGGCTATCGAACTTGAAAGGCAAATAGAAAACTAAGACAAAGAAAAAAGGAATAATTAGGCGTACTGTACTCCCTACGGAAGGGGGGGCGAACTTTCCAAGCCAATGGAGCAAAACTGTGGAACAGCATCCCTTTAGACATTCGCAAGAAAGACTCCATTCGCTCTTTTAAATCCTCGGTTAAAAATTTTTTGTAGTCAAGAACGCTTAGCTTAGTTTTCAGTTGTGTATTTCCAGATTTAAGTTGTTAAAAATTTTAACTTTTTCCATATTTTAAATTTTTAGCTGTATTCTATTTGGTAATTTTTTATGATCTCAAAAGTGTAATTAGTAATTTAATTTTTAACTTAAGATAGAGGGCCACTGGTTTGTCAGTTTTTAACTGTTATGTGCTACCCTCTATAAATAAAGTTGTTACTTACTTATTTACTTACTTAATTTATTCGCAGTTCATATCAACATGGGCTCCTGATATCAACCGTTAAACCACACCTCACTTATCATTTAATATTTCCTTTATCTGTGAGGTGATTTTCATCATATTCACAGAAAATTGGTGTCGAAGATAAACAAGGAGGTTCTGAAATGGACAGCCTCCCAGAGAAAATTCTCTTGAAAAAAAAATTAAACAAAAAAAAGAGGGTAGAGCGCATAGCAACCACGCCTTGTACGTCCGAGGGTTAAATATTCCCCAGGGGCCCTCAAAAGGGAAAATTCCTATCAGTTAAACGGAGTCAAGCGAATAATTCGACTCTGCGAAAAATAATATGTTATTCAACGGAAGTTTTAGTCGGATAATCGAGCCCTTTTTAATTTTTAAAAGCAACTAGGGGCCCGTTTCTCGAAGCTCCCAGAATTACCGGACTCGTTAAGCTGTTTTGTTTTCCATTCCAGATGGGAGTTTCAAAGGTTTTGAAAAATTATACAGTGAAGTTATCTGGTAAAGAAACAAAATGGACTTCATTTGAGGTCAGGACACACCTCTCAACCAACCATCCAACGCTTATAGTTTACCATTAAAATTGCGATCACGGCCAAATGGAAAAACAAACCGTTTCACCAAGATACTACAAAAGACTAACGAAAGATGTACAGAAGAGGAGGAACTATTACTTCCTTTTGATAACAAAATTCATGTCTGGGATAAACCGAACAGATAGCACAGGTAAATCTGACCCTACAAAGACTTTTGATGATCCGAACTTACTTCGAATTTGGACCGACACAAATTAACAAAATTACGTCTGTTTACGAACTTAATTTACCGTTCCACGTGCGTTCCTATTACAGTTCCAGTACAAATTCCAGTTCCAGTTCTGAGTAAAACGTCTTAAGTATATACAACGTAATAATTTATGCATGTTCGGCAAAGTTCGGCGTCTAAATCAAAGCCGTTGCAAAGTCGACATTGCCACCTCATACAGGGGAAAACAACGGCTAAGCCGATCCAAATTAAAATAGCCGTTCTTAATTGATTCAGACGCCGAACTTTTGATGTACTTAATGAATTAAGTTCGCTCAATGAAAAATTACGGTGTCTAAATCGGGCCTTAGTCATGCGTAAAATGAAATACAAGTGCCACGCTTCTTCGATTCATAATCACACTTTTCCTTATCATCGCAAGCTCTCTTTAATTTTAACGTCCAGTAAACGAAGGAGACTTTTTTTTTTTCTAACGAACTGAGGTTTTTGTTGTGGTCTAACAGTGGTTCCAGTGACAGTGGCATCTGATGTCTGCAAACGCGTTATCTTGGCCACATCTAAGGAAACTATGGACGTGATTTTCGCTTTGTGTAATTGCCTGAGCTGTATTCTCGAGGTAGCAAAACTGCATTTGAATCGCTGATACAGTACCTCGTTGTAAAATCCTGACAAGTATAGATGGTTTATTTCTCTTCCAATGTGAGATTCTAATGAATATCTCCGGCGGTACCAATTATGCTCACTTGTCTCGTAACATTTCTTATTTCTTCCCCCTGTCCAAAAAGGGAGTGCTAGCAGACTATAAGGCTTTATGGAGATAGAATTTGAAATTTTGAAATAAAAGAAAGCAGTTTTTTATACTCATCTCCCCGAATAGAAGTGGCGTTAGTTCAGTTTCTTTTTCCTGTTATACAATTTTACTATATTCTACTTTCTCCGCATTACGTTTTTCGGGAAAAGGCGTGATCATAAGAGTGCGAATTAAGTTGCATGTAATAAACTGGTTAAAATTTTGAATCAGCTGTGGTCAGACGGTTTCATTCAGAGATCCTGCTTGACCTTCCGATAGAGGGTTTTTACCATACATGACAAAAAAGACACCAGTTATGGAACATATGACCCTTCTTCTTTATGCGTGTTCGTTCTCTCACGAAATTCATGTATACATAACCTTTTGCTGCCACCATCATCAATGAATCGTTCCGAGAGAAAGCGTCAAACGTAGATGAGAAGAAGTGGCACTTGCATCATCACCAGCTCGTCATAATTGGTCAAGTGAAGGCATTTGAAAGTTAAATCAAAATGTATTTCGCGATTCACACATAGAATACCCAGGAGCCAATGACGGCTATGAATAGATCGTGATTACATGTACCGATGCCATATAACGTGACATTTCTGGTGTGGCAACTCATGATGGTGTAAGTCATAGTCAGTTGTAATCATTTGTGATTGTTTAGCGCGTGCACTAGACCGTCACGAAAAAAGGGGAACATTGCTGACAAACAGGATATTATGTCTATAATACTGAAACCCAGAAGAGTTCGAACAAATTGTAGTATAATTATTAATTGTATATTCCACCAAAGGCTGACTGAACCACTTTGGCCTTTACAGCATTTGGTGCTAAGAAATGCTTTACAGCTACCAACAAATGAAGACGAGAGCCACAATTAATGCGCTCATTTGCAGCTTTTAGAGCGACACTATATTAAAGTGCACCTAAAGGCAAAAAACTAGCAGTCATATGGCCCCATGGCCGTGAGGTGACAGGCATGGGCCTATTCTCGATTTTACGTCACAAACTGCTTTGCATTTACGTTTACAAAGAGTTTTTGCACTGCAAAACAGTTTGTGACGTAAAATCGAGAATAGGCCCACGCCTCTCGCTGCACGGCCGTGGGGCCATATGACTGCTAGTTTTGCTCACTGACATAGCTTGTGTGACACATGAAAGCAGAATTTTGAGGTGAAAACGGTAAAATATGTTTCTTATAAGTGAAAGAATTATCTTATCAAAGAAAAATTTTTGCCTTTAGGTGCACTTTAACCAACAAAATTGCATGTAACTTTACCAGACTCGAATACATTTTACGACCAACACGTAAATTTCCATACAAGAGAAAGCTAAATTGGGTTTGCAAACATGTATATCAGTTGTCCCCAAATTTCTGATTACCAACTAATCGCGCATTTCCTGGAGCGTCTTCACCATGCATGTCCTTCTTTTCGCGATAATGGTGATTATTAATGAACAAAAGAAACACTTACAGCAGCCACAGCCATTTATTGTAATCAAAGACGCCTCTGGGCAGCTCTATCAACTGGTTTTTACTCAAGTCCCTACAAACGAATGGTCACACTGTATTAATTAAACGTTTTCACTTTTTATATTGAATGCTTTGGTAACATTGATTAAAGTAATCACAGACATGCAAATTCCAGAGTCCTTATTTCTTAAATGATTTTTTCAGTTAAACAACTGTGTAAGTAATCATGGTGCTGGTTCCAGTTAGTTTGCCAAACAACGCATATAGAACATAATACATGGTATTATGTCCCCTTTACGGTATCATCCCTTGTGTATTTGGAGGGAAAATGAAAATAGCACGTTTTGTGTGATCGTAATCAAGACCTAGGTTTCGCAAATAGAATGCGGTTAAATAACATTCTTTTACTTTTCAAGATGGACAAGAAGAATAACCTTTGAATTGTGTGCGCGCTAAGTATTCCTTGACAAGTGGCTGCAATTTCCTGTAAGTCAGTTGCCAAACGGAAAATGAATGCGTAATGCTTTCCGATGCAGTATTTCACTGCAACAAGGGAAAGTGAACGCGAGCTGTACAGTTCTGTTTCCTCAGAAGATCGCTTTCGCCAGTTTGTCTTTCGTTCTTATGCCATCGAGATAGCGCCAGAAATTTGTGCCCAACTTTCCCATAAAATCATTGTCGGCAAAAGGAAAGACCGTGGAAAAACTGACCCAGCGCACCATATATAAACCTCCAGTGCCTGTTTGAGAAGCCACATCAAAACTTCGTTCTTCGGTTTTCATTAGCGGTGCCATCTCTTTCTCGGTGTTTGGAGCCCCTGATGAAACAATCGCACTCGTTTTTGATATGTTACTTGGATTTAGGTCGGTTTTTCGGTTTTTGCCCCGAAACACTTCGGTTTTTGGTGTTTTGGTGTCTGTTACGGTTTGCAGTTTATTCTTTTATTAGCATTCGGTTTCGGGTTTCGGTCAAAATACAAGCGGTTTTTCGGATCTGGGATCCGACGTGGCTCAGTTCGATTTTTCCTATTTGGTTTTTGGTTTCTTTTCCGACGACACCAGTACCGTTTACACCACTGAGTAGCGATGGCAGCAATTCACAAGGCCAGCAGGATGAGTTAGGGGCATCTAGCTACTTCTAGCTATGTCACATCACGTTCCCGCTGACGACCAAAACAGTAGCAAACTGTGCAATCCCGTGTTAGACCATTTTACAGTCAAAAAAGGTCACAGGTGACTGATTGCTGCAAGATTTCAATCGAATCTCTGATGAATTCACATATAAGCTCCCAGTTTATTATTGATTTTTGATGGAGCTTTTAATAGGATAGCTTTTTGGCCATTTTGCGATTGCAAAATACAGGGAGTAAGAGATATGCCTGATTAGGTCCCACGGGCCGCGAAAGTCCGTTTACTAGATACCGGCGATTAAAAAGAAAGTAAGTTATTACAAAAAAAGGTAAAAGCAAAGTAACTGTAGTACTTGCGTCCTAGCACGCTTGTTGTGTAGTTTGAAATGAAACCCAATTTAATGAACCGTTTTCGTTTTCTGTCCGTTATGCGACCCCCTGCTATGTCGATACTATTAAATTGCTGGAAGACTATTTGGGACAAAGCTCGAAGCTAAAAGAAGGAAGACCCCATACCACTGCAAAAGCCTTGAGGGATTTAAACTTGTTCTACATTTTTTTATATTCCAGCCATCAGCTGCGAATGTGAAACTGACAGAGGAGCTCTAAGACGGCTTCACACTTACAATAGAGCAAGCATAGCTCAAGAAAAGCTGTCTTTGCTTACTTAATACACATTCACTACGATACAGACATCAATTTGGGCGAAGTGGTAGACTCGTTTACCCAGAAGCGTTCAAGGAGGCTTGAGCTTGGCACACTACTCAAAGATTAAGGCCAAAATCCATTTCGACCAAGAGATTTTTCTTAAGTATTTTCGTGTTACGTTTCAGATTCAGTTTATTTATTTGCCATAAAAAATAAATAATACACACCGTATTCAATATATTACAAAAAATTAGAGATAAAGAGACATAAACTGTAAGTAAATTAATTAAAGGTATTTTCCTGGCAAAAAGGCTTAAATTGAAACCTAGGAGCTTATGAGCTCCCTCATTAACCTAAGACTAAATATAACGAATAAATAGGCGGCGAAATCATACTGAAACATAAATAGGATAAAAAGCAAGCAAAACAAAACAGACAGAAAACAGCAGAAAACAAGCATTATTTAGAAGTGGTGATTCACCTAAGAAGAAATGTTGATATTTAACGAATTGAAATATATTGGGACCCTGAAATCTTATACCAAAAAGTCTTTATTTGTTCTTGCAGGAAATAAGTAGAAAGTATTTGAATTTCTGGTATTATAGGAATGAACTTGATTTGTCATTTAAAACATTCCTTTGAATACATTAGGAAGTAGGCCGATTTTATAAGAATATAATTATAAATGTTCCAACTTGAAAAAAGTAAATTTCAGAGAATTTCAGTATCTGCAAACTTTTGAATATATACGTTTGATCTTGACTGTCTACTTTTCTATGTAAAGGCCTTTGAAACGCACAAAATGTAGTCTTGGTAATTTCCCGGAGGAGCATGCTCCCGACCCTGTTGATCTCCGTTGTGTAACAGTTACTGAAGATCTATATCTGTGACGAAAACTCGGACACAGAAATGGAAGTATTTTCCTTCTCCGAAGATCGAACGGGTCCGCTAGTGTATTCAAAAAATGTGCAAGAAGTTCATACCTCGAGATTCAATCACACGTGCAATTACCAATACACCGAACACACAACGTATTGAATAAATTTAGAATAGAATTTGGAAATTAAAACTCTTCTCACGAATATTCCGTGTATCGTCGGAATCAGTCGCACGGCTCACACGTAATTACATACGTAATGGTTTAAGTGCCCAGCGCGGCCTTAAGAAATGTAGCAGAAATAGATAACTTTGAACTAAACAAAAACGTTTAGCACGTATGGAGTCCGTTTGCACGTTTAGATTAGGCTTGCGTTTCTTGATAAAAAAGCATTTGAAACACTAAACAATCAAACTTGCTTTGGCTTTTCTTAAGAATCTTGAAAAAGCTTTTATTCAAAAGATTGCTGCCACCGTGCGCTTCAATGAGATGTTTGCCAATTGCCGTAAATTTGTGCTAGACAACGCGTTGGAAGAGTGCCGGGTTGTGTAACCGACATAATCGGCATCGCAACAGATCACACATGAAAAATTATAAACAACGCACAGCTGATTAACAAGAGACGGCTTGGCTTCCTTTGGCCGTAAGTCTTGCTCTTACTTCCTACTGACAAAATAAAAGTGGCTGCACACTGTGGCCAACCTTATGATTAAGATCGCGCAAATGCCCCCGAACAGCATTGGCAGAAACTTGATCTTACAATACTAATTCTAACTATGGTGGTATCTCTTTCCGTTACTGACGTTCGCTGAAGGACCTGAATGGTCTCGAAGAGAAATATTGGAAATGGCAGATTCAATAAGGACCCTAGGGTAATCGAGACGACTGAAAATAGAGCGTAATTTGTCACATTTTGCATTAAACTTTAGATCACATGTTGCTACATTGCCCTTCGACAAAACGTTTTTGGAACTGTTTTCAAAACTGGTGGAATACAAAAACTAAGTCATCTATCACACTTTCTGACAGTATGATTTTATATGGAGTTTTCCGCAATGTTAAGCACCTATATTCTTTAAATTACGCACTCTTGATAGCAAAGTTCACTATTTATAACAGCTGAAATTCTGTTTCGATAGTTTTCTGCCATTTCTCAATGAAAAAATAAATGTACAGCATGAAATAGCAATCGCACATAACAAAATAACAGCTTTTAACAAAACGTTCGATAATTTATTGTAATTGTAAATGTAGTATTTCAAAGTTAGTGACATAAGCAAATAATGTAATTGTAACGCTGAGCGTGTAAATAAAGGTTGCACTACAAAAAAAATAATAAAATAAAATAAAAAACATTTTGCATTAAAGCCTCTGCTGTAGAAGACGACGCATAAGCGCGACGTAACATTATCTTTAACAGAGTCCTTGTAACGTTTATCAGTATGACTCTTAACGGGAACCTCCACTCTTACAACAAATTGACACTAAACTGTAGGTAATAATTAATAACAGCGAAAATGGGTGATGATGATATCCATTTTTTTGAACACTTTAAAGTTATATCCACGTTTTAAAACAAAATTTGAAATCTAGTAATTAGTACCTACAATTTAGCGTCAATTTCTTGTAAGAGTGAAGGTTCCCCTTAGAATGCAAGAGTAAATCAGTGTTTGCTGCCTTCCTGTAGACTTGAGTCTCAAGTTTTATTCCGTTCTTTAAGAGATCAACGCCGATGAAAGGGATCCTACCATTCTCAGGAAGTCAACAATTGTAATAAATTGTTACTGACTCCTAAAAGACGAAACATGAAAGCAGCCAAGAAGGCTTGAGCTTGACACGCCATTACAGGATCAGCAACAAACCGAGTGATATATAAGTAATTTTTGACCTGTTTTGCACAGCCCATTTTTATGTGAAGCATGCTTGCAGAAAGGTAATTACGATTTTAATTAATAAAGGTATCCGTTTTCTGTCTCTATTTGCGTGCTGTATGATTGCCGTTTCCTTGAAATAACTGCCGACACCCGGTTTCAATTGCAAACAATCCATTTGGCAATATAAAAATTTTGAGAAATATTCATGTTTTAATGTTTGATTTTGGCTTCCTGATTTCGGATCAGACTACCTTCAAACGCACGAAATACAGTCTTTAGCCCCGGCTGAACGATCAAACAATTTCGTCCAACATCATGTTCCCTAAACACAATGTCAGGTCTATTAAAATGGACAAACAATGTTTGACCAAAAAAGTGGCAAGGGAGTTTGACAATGGTCGCTGAAATTACAACGTTATCTGTTTGAATTTGTTGCTTTTTCCCTCTCGCGCCAGCCCTGTTGGCAGACGTGGCGATCGAACCGACTCTTTCAAACCGACAAACCAACGTCACGCGAAATGTTGGCTGAAAACGTTTGATTAGATCAAACATGGAAAACCCTTTCGAAGTTCAAACAACTTCTTCCAACACGATGTTGGACGAAAATGTTTGACCCTTCAACCGGGGCCTTATAATTTCAAAATATCCGCCGATGGCGGTCTAACGAACCGGTGTCAAGATGGGAAACTCCGGGTAGTTAAAACTATTGTCATTGTTGATGAATGCATGTTAGTGACTCGATCGTCTTTCACATTAGAATAAGAGCTAATTGAGCGAGCGCGGCAGGCAAGGAGAAACATAACTAGGAATAAATATGAGGAAGCTTGGAAAAGTCTCCAATCAATCGCCGTGAGGACTCTTTGCGGCCAGAAAGCAGCGCGCGTGCTAACAGCTGCAGAATCCACAGCGGAAACTACCTGTATGAACTGCTAAGCACAAGATAGGAATTTGAGCGTGGCTTTCTGACAGCTTCCTCTCGTATAAAGTTTGTTTGTTCTCAGCAGGTGGACAAAGGGGCTGTTTACATGAGAAAACTCGCACCGATGCGAGGTTCATACCGGGGCGACTGTTGCCCTGGCGCGAGTTCACTCCGGATCCCTCTCGCAGCTCTATATTCGTTTACATGATACCACCGAAAAATGTCGTGTCGCACCGGCACGAGTTCACCCCGGTTCCTGCACCGGAGCGAGAATTTTCGTTCCGGCGCAAGATCTCGCGACGGTATAATGTAAACGAATACAGAACTACGTGAGGGAACCGGAGTGAACTCGCGCTGGGGTGAAAGTCGCCCCGGTATCATGAATTTGGCGACGTTGACTTTCCGAAAGCCTTATTAAGGTTACCGTGTACGTTCAGGGTATAAAATTTTCGATTTTTATTTTTCTCCATAAAAATGAACTTTTTGCTGTGATCTTTCAAGCAAAAAAAACCCAATTCAAAACGAGTGAATAGTCGACGAGAGATTGGGAAAAACCTATATGCACCGGATGTAAACATGGACAATATGTTAATGCGAATGCAGCCAACCGGAGCGATTTGCGCGGGAAATATTGCACGCGAAAAAGTTCCTTTGCTTCATGAAGGTTGTGCGCTTTTAGTTTTTCGGCTATGACGATGGGTCAGGTAAACTTAGTCAAAGCCGGAGAATATGTAACAAAATGATAAACCAGTGAACTGTTTGTAGCATGAGAGTTTGCGTGCAGATAAAATTACGCGGAAAATTTCCACAGTAGGTGACCGGAAGAAAAGTTAGCGTAAATTGATTGGCCGATCGTCGATAGAGGTGTTTGCGGGCGGTGTTTGTTTATGTAGTGAAGATTTTTTTTAAGTGCTGTTTTCGCAAAGTTTATTTTTGTCTTGAAGAGGACACTTTCAAGAGTTACAACTCATGGGCGATTTGTTCGATTTCGATCAAACTTGGACAGTCGCTAGAATAACTTATCTTCAACAAAAACGTGTTGGGGAATTAGATAATTCAAAACCGTTTTTCGCCGAGAGCCATTTCCGTGCCCCCGCTCCGTCTCTTTTTCTAGCGAATTTGAAAATGCTCTGTAACTTTAGAACGCAGTCGAATAAAGGAAAACCCCAACACGTTTTTTTAGCGTCTGGTTTCCAGACTTCGAGAAAAATTTCAATTTCCCTAAACACGAAAATCACATTTAGTTGTAGCTTTCAAAAGTTAATTTACACCTTCGAGTTTAAACTCGACGGAGCGTTCAGTAATTCACTTTCTCACAAAATTAATGAAATATTCAAATAGCTTGTTCAATTAGCTTTAATTTGATATACGGTTTATGGTATCTGGGATGTAATCGGGAGCCGCTACAACACTTAGATTAGAGACACCCTGAAGGTACACGGTAACCTTAATGCAGTAACAAATGGGTTTACATAAAATGCGCGTTTGCCCGCAACACTTTCGCTAATTACGAAAACATTGAGGACTAAGAGGTCCGAACACGATAGTATTCAAGTGAGAACGCAGACGTACTCAAGTTCCCCTACATAGTGTTCTATCAAAACGCAAGGAAAAAGAGAAGAAACATTCTCAGTTGCATCTGAGCCTTTGCAAACATGCTCAGTATGGAAGTCTTGCAGTTAACCAGTGATCTTTCAGCTCCGTTATGTACTTAAACGAGCAAAGAAAAATATAATTCTTTTGCATAATACAAGATCGTCTTTACAGATTTTTATTGCTGTGCATTAACTTTTCCTTAAATACTGCCTTAAGGGTGGGCCAAACTCGACTGCTTCATCCCCTAAACCTTTTTCCGCACATATCTTGCTGTTTTGTTCGATATCATGGGTTGGGAGCATTAACGTTTGATGTTATCATTATGTTCACTGCGGCCAGTGGTGAATTGAGGATTTCATGGCACGTTTACAATATTTAAGTCTCTCTCCATACTGTTGCTGTCAAATGTTACTCGAGACTCGAGAGGTTTAAAAAGAAAATAGTGGACAGAAATAGTTTGCGGGAAACTTATAACTAAACCTTGTGAAGAAAAGTTTCAGAAAACACTAATTAATAGAAATAACGGCCGCTCCCTCACTTCGACCTAAACTCACGGATAATATACACGATTGCTTTACAAATATTTTTGCGCAGGCAAGAATTACGCAACTAAAACGAGGTACCTAACTCACAGAGTAGAGGTAACTTGAACTTCGTCTTTATTTAATCATCTATTTTACCTTACCTGTGTGTTCTTTTTCACTTTTTCTTTTATTGATCTTTGGTATCTTTGAAAGTTATACAAAAAACAATTACTCTTCTTAGGCTCAGTCAATGAATATTTAACAACTACTCACCGAAGTGGAGGTGGCTAGTGGTGGGTATTTACCGAGCCGCGTATATGCTAAAACAGTGAGATAATATACACCATAAAAAATTGATTTTAATTCATACATTCTAGCAAGGATTGCAATATTTTTCCGCGCGCAAAGGATTGAAACAATAAGCCGCCCGTTTTCTCGCTGACAGATAAAATTTCTGAAAACATTTGTTTAGTTCTGATGGCGGCATTTCTTCAACTCTGCATTTGAAACCATTCTGTAAAAAATATCATTCAACTTTGGTTTTCAAGTGAACAAGTCAGGTTACGCAAGATCAATTTGCATTTGTAAACAAAACCCTTCTCATTGGTTTTTATCGATAAACTCCGGGTTAAAACTGATAAACCATTACCTTTAAACACGGCCAAACAAAATTTAGTCGCTTTCTTTGTGTTTTCAGGGACTGTTTCGTCGTTAATTTGGATAATTTCTTCGCTTCTCACGGATGCAAACCGCGACGCCATTTTTTCGAAATTCACACGAGGGAGCACGAAACTCGCGAGTTGCTCGGAAGTAAATAGCAAAGGATATTCTGAGTTTGACTAGCCAATCAGAGTGCGCCTTCAACGCTATCCACTGTTTTAGTATATACTAATGGTAATTATCATCCGATAATTCGATACCCTTCCTTTTCAGTGGCCCAGAGCCTACTACGTGACCTACAAATAACTGCCTACAAATAATGGACTGCTCCTGCGCAGTACCGTCCTACTGTCATTTTGCTGCAAATAATATTCTGCTCATGCGTAGTTGTGTCCACGCGTCCAAGCTCTTCAAATTCAGTGAAAAATCGCAAGTCGTTCCACCCTTCCCAAAAATAAGTATGAAAACCAAGGTCGGTGATCGAATGATAAAACTATTATTGAACTCGGTTTTCGGAAAATATCGTGATTTGCCAGTGTCTCGCAGATCAATTTTTTGCCTCAGCCGAATAATTGAACATCTCGCCACTAACAAATCACGATATTTTGCTCAACCTTGTCCAATTCTTGTTTATTAGTATATACCACACAAGTGAATAGTGCTTTTCGCGCGCTCGTATTGGTTAACTCGGAGGTTATTAGCAAACTACGATTCACCTTCGAGCAGACGGCGCGCGAGATTTTAAAATTTCCGACCGCTTGTCGGTATATTGTCACACATAAAGTAATGTTTTGGTCCGCTAGTTATTCAGCTTGTGTGGTATATACCAAAACAATTATTCACTTCAGTGTCGGTGAAAGTGGTGGATACTTACCTCAAGCGGCTTGGCAAATATCCACCACTATTCGCCTCCACTTCGGTGAATAATTGTTAATTATTATGCAACACATTATGACAATGCCCAAATATGGTCATAGCGCGCTCAATATTCGTCGCGCGCACTCAACTGATATCCTTCGATAGACGTAGTTTTCCGCGTCACAAAGAAACCTGGCGGATTTTCCAGCTTTTTTGTAATAGACATGTAGAGCATTGTTAATTGTCGCTTTTTCATTAATGTGGTGAATAAAATTGCGGAATACTCGGTCTATCGCCTCGTCGGCTAAGTATCAGACGATATTCCGCGCGATTACGCAGGATAATTGTTAAATAGGCCACAGAACAGACAGTGGAACTCCCAACCCCTACCCCACTCCAAACAAATTGGGGATTTTGTTAGACGTGTCATTTTAGGCTTCGCCCGATGGTATTCCAAAAGTAAATGTCTGCAGAATGTTTTTTTTTTTTTTTTTTTTTTAACATTTTGGTGAGTTGCTGGATTTAAATGCCCTACGGTTTGAGCCTGAGATTTGATGTGCAGTGCTACTTCCATTGCTAGTTGGTAGCAATTTCCCACCATGTTGACTTTCTCTATCAAGAGTGACTTATCACGCAAAGCCTTTTAAAGCATTTATTACAGTTCAACATATGTTTTGGAACTAATTTTATTACAGGCTGTCCTTTGGCTCATTACTTGAGGAAAGAATAATGCCTTTCGGCTGCACTCAGACTGCTCAAATGCAAACATCCAGTTTTGGCTCATGAAGGTAAACTCGGTAGATATTCGCCGAATACTGATGTGAATGGGATTACAAATTATTTCCAGTAAGATTCCTTAGCACAACAGAGAAATGGAAGGAAGAGTGACACACAAAACCAAAATGTCCTGCCACATTTTTGTTTGTTTGTTTGCTTGTTTTTGTTTTTGTTTTTTCCCGGTATGTGACGAATCTATATGTACAATATCGGCAAACTTAACAACGAGGGAAAACAAGACATATCTTTTGACCCAAACCTAACTTGCTCTTCACGAATTCTGAGAGAAGTAGAAAATACCAAAAAGCGATAACATAAGTATCCCGTATGGGAAAAGGGTCCTAGATCAGCTTATATACGGAAACATCAGCGGCAGCTGCTAATTTACCGTATTTCTTGGAATAAGCGCACGGGTGCTTATTTAAAGTTTCGGCTAAAAAGGAAGGGGGTTTTTCTAAGGAGGACGCTTAATCTAGCTTATTAAGTTTTTCTTTCAATGAAATGTATCTAACGGAAAAGAAACTGTTTTCCTACATATACTGATGCCGGTGTAGTTGAAGCTTAAGGTGGCTTGATTACATTTTTCAGTACTGACACCTTCCAACTTTAAATATAAATCACAACGCACTCAAACATAATACAGAAGATCGATATCCACACTCTTGCTAGGGATAGACCAAAGTTGCGAGTGAGGTGTATTTTATCGAGATCGGAGTTACCATAGCTACACAATGGCGTCATTATTGTTTTTACTCTCGGTCGAGTGCATGGAGCGTTGGAATTCATGCTAGTATGAAAATTCTTAACAATGGACATTCATAATGAGACAAACAAGCGACCAACAAAAATAATGAGCAGGCGCCGAAAATGTAAAAGCATACTCTGAGCGATTTGATGCCAATGTTTGACCACCTTAAGTTATTTCAATTACTTTGAGATTGAGGTGTCTTTGAAAACAGCACTTTAGCTATAGGATCAACGAGGTTAAAAGAAATCCATTGACCACTTTTTTTAATATTCACCTCAGCAGCCAAGTTTTGACAAAAACGTAAAATAGCCACCTATTCACCTATTGCGCTCCAAATGTGCTTCCCGTCAGCCCAGCGAACTTATGTAGAGTGAATCGATTCGATTTGTTTGATGTTAACAGGCGAAAACTTCAGCCCAAAATGTCTTGAAATCGCTCAAATAGCATTTGTTATCAAACGGTGGGGGAGAGGTGCGCTTATTCGGTGGAGGGTGCTTATTAGAGCGTGGGCACTTACTCGAGGAAATACGTACGGTATTTGAAGATTATGAACAAAACCTAATGCCTCGCCAAAAAAATGGATATAATTCATTACCAATCAGTCCTCATGACTAATATCTAAAATTCATGGTAACAACTCATAACATTCAATAAACGACTTTATAAATCGTGCGACTCGAATAGTTAATACTGCCGGAACCAACTAGAAATTTTCAGGAGAGACAGCTAAATCCTTGTTGCTAAACAAATTTATCAAATGTCCCGAAATGTCCAATGCCGCCTTCATGCATTTCCTCGAGTTTCAGTCTCATACAGTCCTTATCCCTTTTAGAGGCGATCGTTGCCAAAAAGGAGATGCACTTACAGGTATTCCAGCTGTGTATTGTTATCAAAAACACCTTTGGGCAGTTCCCTCAGCTGGTTGTCAGTGAAGTCACTACAAAAGAAAAATAACAATTCAGCTTTAACTTTCTTTATTTCATGGCACGGTGATAAATTATTGGCTTAGTAAATCATTAGTAATTTCACAGTCTTTTTTAAATGACTGCCTGTGTGTTAGCTAGACAATGGTTGTCAATCGCACTTCTGGTTCCCGTTAGTTTACTAAACAAGGCATATAGTATATGATACGTGGTATATCCATCTTAGTTGGCAGAGGATGATAACTCTGAATCTCATAGGATTGTTGCTTTTATGTGTATTGCTATTGCCGTTTTATTTAATTCTACACGACCTGAAATATAGTATCACGAAAGATAGCTATTGATTCATGATGCACACTAACAGAGCACCGGTTAACCGAACAGGAAATATAATCAAGTTCTGCGTTTCTTATCAGACCGAGCTCTGTATCCGGCTCATGATTATCTTATTTTTGATACCCTGGGGATAGTAAATTAAAACACAATTTTACACGCAATCGACAAGTGAACACAACAAATGATGGCAATTTCAGGTGGTCTTATACAATAGAAAATGTAACTGTCGAAAAATCAGGTTTTTTGCTAAAACCGAGGGTGGGGGTGTTCCCGGGGGGGGGGGGAGGGGAGGCACTTCCTAGTAATAGGCTAATGAGGATGTGCCGCTGGATGGGGTCGCATTTTCACGACTGGGCTGACTGTAATGGGGTTGCATTTTCAATAGAGTTACTAGAATGGGGTCGCACATTTTCGGGATTTTGGAGGTAAATGTAGCAGAATATTTGCACTGTAGGGGAAAAGTAAAGTGTGCTACATTCACGTTAACAAATGTGTCAATTCATTTTAGGATGACCTACTTAAAAGGCTTTATAAGGTAGATGCATAAACAGAAAGTGACTACGTTGGGATCACGAAAATTACATTTGCCCAAACGTGACTAAGATGGGGTCTATAATCGGCCACAGGATAGACGATAACGGTGTAGGGGTTCTGAGAGGCCAGCGGCACATACCCAGTAGAAATTGACCCAAATAACCTCCCCGGGGGAGTGTTAAAACTCAATTTTTTTTCCAACGTTTTTGATCGAGGACTGGGTACGTTATCCATGTATACTGTCACAATGTAGCTGGTAACGTGGCTATGCTCGGCTCATTTGATTTCACTTTCTGGTCGGCAAATTCACTAGCTCATCAAGGGCTGATATTAGTATCGCCGAAGTCGTGGGTTCAATTTCCGTTAAAGCTTGAATTTTTGTAAGGCTTTATTTTCACTACTGTTTTTAGTAGAGTTCACAACTGCGATGATCATTCACATATGCATGAAACACTATTTTCTTTCCATGCTTTAACTCTTACCAGCTTTTTAGTGCTCAAATTTGAGACAGAGAAACCCATTAGGCAATGAGGCCAATCTGTTAAATTGCTCCTGCATGACATCAGAAAGATTGATGGTAGGTATAGGGAAAATCGCCGCTTTTAATGAAGTGAAACTTCACTTTAGATTTTTCTCTATGCATTTTTCTTTAGATTTTCCTCTATGCAAATATACAGAGTCAGTCCAAACGTTTAGGTACTGTATACTACCTAAATCAACATAAGCACAACCTGTAAAAATTGTTCCTTGCCTGAGTCAAAAAGTGTTTTAGCCCTTTTATGTTTAAAAAGGAAGCACTTTTATAGTGATCTTATAAAGGCTTGTTTGGTTTCCGTGGAAACAAGGGACTCGAACAATAGTTATAAACGACAGTGGTTCATGTTTGGATGTGCATAAATTATTGAGTAACAAATGGCACTTGGAAAGTTTGGAGAGCACTCAAAGAGGTAGAGTTGCTCTCGCCAAAGTCTTGTGCTTCCCTCATGCTCTCCAAACATTCTATGTGTACAATAACTTGATATACTGTATGCAAACTAAAGCATGAACCAATAATTATTGTTAAATGTAGTCTTACATGCTTCAAACATCAGCCTGATGATGAATGAATTTTTCTTAGAGAATTGCTCCTTGATATTGGAACATTGCTTGCTGTACAAATACTATCACTGGATACAAGAAATGTTTATGCACGCAATAAAGAGTTATAGCTATTGTATGATACAGGTATGACCAGTATAATGTACATCTTTATGATAACAAACATGAAGACATTAGCCCAAAGTATCCTGTGAAACTTTCATAAAAATCAAACTGCTGAACAAGTAAAATACCTACACTTATGTGTATAGAGTCCAATGGACTGAATGGAATGTCTTGAGTAATGGCTGACCTAGTTTGTAGTGGACATGAAATTTATATATGTTTGCTCTAAACATGACTGCAAATATACAGTAGTCCAAGAAAATCAATTTTTTTGAAGGGCCATTGCCTCAAGATTCAAAGTTGCTTTTTATAATTACATGTTGTAGTCACAGCTGATCACTAAGAAGAAACAAAATTAAAAAAAAACGATATTACCAAAGGGCAACTGGAATTTAATTTTTTAAGTATAATGGTAAGACTCTGAATGGTGAATGAAACAGAATGGCCCTCTTTGTAATTTATTTTGTCTATTAGCTGGGTTTCTGTCCACTCAAACACAGGTGCAATCTTAGAAAAATTTATCTGTGAGTGTTGCTACCTGGGTACCAGATTCTAATAAAACTCCCTCAGAGATAAATGAAAGTTCCACTTTGGTAATAATGTGTTGTTTCCTCCAAAATGTTCCACAGTTTTTCATCCCAGTAGGTAATATAGGCAAAATCAGCTTTTTGCTAATTGTTAAAAACTGCACAATGTAACTTGTATGTAACTTGGTCATGATCAGAGTACTACATTTAGAATATAGCTTGAATTAAGACTAGTACAACACTTTTGCATTGTATTCTATAATTGAACATGAAGAAATTAAAAGCTTGCAGCCTTATCGAATACAATGTATTTCATTGGTTTAAAATTCATTAAAAAATTGACAGTATATTTTTACTAAATCACTAATCTCATCACAATGTAAAACTCTGCTTGATTGCGATCTGTACTTTGTTTATCTTACAAACTAAGCATACTGAAGCTTCTTTTTGTAAACTGTATGACTGCTTGCTCTCCATTTACAAGGATACATTTTCAAAGGTGAACAAAAAGGCATGCAGTAAGCAGGTGCCTCCTACCAAAGGACTCACCATACTCAAGAAATACTCAAGAATACTTCTGCAAATTTTCAAGGCATATCAAAGTCAATTTCAGTTTCCCATTGCAAACGTTTGAGTTGGTAGAATACAAATATTCTTAATGGTGTACTTGTACAACTCGATCTATACAGTCAATCATACAGTCATGTAATAGCAGTGCCATGAGTCAGCCATACGCATAACTATTATGCTTTATATTTGTGTCACTGGTTTTGCACCCCAGGCAAGAAGTAATCATTAACCAGGTAATGATCTACTATATTAAAACCACAACTCAGACACTTTCACAGAGGTACTAGAAAAGTTATTATTTTCAGATGGGTGAATTCACATACTACATATCTATAAGTGCTTCAGCAGTTGATTTCACGAATGGTTTTCACTAGAATAATTACTATTTTCAGTTTATACATGAATTCATGTACTACATAGTGTATCTATAAGTGCTTCAGCAGGATTGATTTCACGAATGGCTTTCACAAATGAGGGAAGTATGGTTAATTTTCACCAGTGCTCCCCTTTCTTCTTGTTTGAATATTTTCCAAACCACAAACAAAATTAATACATGTAAGGTATTTGGCTTGTGTACTCTTGGAATTGAAAAGTACATGTATGAAGACAACTGTTGACATTCCAAAGCATAATTTAATATGAGCTTAATTTAAATTGGAAACAGAACAACTTTAACCTTCTAAAGACAAAAACACAAGACTGAGTACTAAAAGTTTGTGTACAGCTGTGCAAAGAGTATTCTGATTGACAGCTAGGGTACTAGTTAAACCTACTTTAAATCCTACCACATTCGTCACTAACCTATAATATGCAACGGCTAAAATTAATGCAGCTTACCTCGTTTATTTTTTGTTCATCTTGCCAGTGAGTGAAGCCAGTCCACAATGGGAAGCAAAGCTTTATAATCAACCAGTCCCCCAGTTACCACAATCACTCGATCAACAAAGTGTCACACAAGAGGAGACTAAACGCATGGACAACACCGCTGACTAAGTCGTTTCCAGTTTTCAACTAACCCGCGATCATGCTCACGAGGAGAAAAGAGCTAAGCGACGACAGAGAGGGCCACAGGCTCCTCGTTTTTATTTGTCGGATTAGCTTTAATGTGTCTCTACTGTCTTTAAATTTAAGTATTTGTTCCCGCAGGATTTTGACCCAAATGCTAAACTGCACGGGTCCTCAAATGATCCTAGGACCACAAAAGATCCCCAAATTGGTTCGCAAATGATCCCGAGAAAAAATAAGGAACGGCATGGATTGATATAAAAATAATTTACACACATAAGAAATGTTGAAATATTCCATAGTTGTTGTTGTTTTTGTTGTTGTTTGTGGAAAATCTGTGACGTTCTGCTGAGTAAAAAAAACCTTTTTTAAGGGTCAAAGATTTTGTTGATTTCAGGACCTTTTGCATAGCCCAATAATTGATTGTGTAAAGATGTACTTGTTGTGATCGTGGACTGGGAGTTTCACTTGATGTTATCTGTTTATCGTGTTGAATATTCTAGAACGTTCAAGGGCATGCTTAATTGGATTTCCATTGCTATCAGGTATATGAAGGCCTCTCCCAATTGTGCTCGGAAACTCAGACTTTTGAGCAACTTTTGGCTTTTCGAGTAGCTTTTTACAGTTTTAGCAATCTCGAGCAAGTTTTGCCTTTGTGAGCAACTTTTGAGCAAATAAAACACACATCAAGCACGAAATAGTGAATAATTTGATAGAAAACCCCATTTTTGGGAATTTATTGCATGTTTATCAACTTTTTGAACAAATAACCTGTTACGTAATAACGTATAACGGGACTATTGCGATCCTTGTCAGAAGCGAATAATTCGATGCTGTCCTAGTCTAATATTATAACGGATAACCAGCCTCTTGAAAAACAGTTTTTAGTCTTCTAACCAATGCATTTGGCTCACAGCAAAAGTCTGTCCTTCAAGATTTCCTTGTATATCAACCAACGTCATCTTCTGCTCTGACAAGACGTAGCTGATGTGCACGAGGTACTGCTCTTTGGCGTAGACCTCATCACAAGCTTCCTCAGTTGACGGCAGGCAAGTACCGTCGTTGTTGACAAATATCACCAGGTACAAACTCTTCCACGGTTACAGGGAGATCATCCGGAACAAAGTAAAATACTTTTCCATACTGGAAGGAATCCCCGAAATTTCAAGGCACACCCATAGTAAATCTTTCAATTATGTTTCTTGCTACCGCGTGCATTTGTACTTGTTTGCGAGTATGGTCTTCCACTGTCGATATTAAGATGTCTGTGCTGGTTTGAATGGACATGACCTTGTATTTCTTAACTACCCAATCACCGGAGAAATGAGATCGGCTGTCGCTGCATGTTGCTTTAAAAGCATTCCTCAATGCCCCGCTCGAGAAAGATTACTCTTCTATTTTCAAATCAATTTTATTGGAAGACCGTCATTCCACTTGCTTTGTTCAATATCAAAAAAAATAAATTAATAGTAAATTAATAATTGATAGTAAATTAATGGTAGATTTTTTTTTAGCGGCTTTACTATTTTTGCAGCCTTTAATAAGTGTGCAACAGATAACGATTTCGGGAAAACTGTAATGCTTAGAATATTCTCTCGTTTAGCGCGTGATGAACTGGGGCGGGTTTCGTAGCGCGGTCAGCAAGCTTCTTCAATCTTCCCACTTCTTGAGGAGTAAAGATGCGGTCGGCATTTTCTTTAGGTGGAAGAAAGCGAATAAAGTATACTTTACGACCCTTAATCTGCTCAAGTTTTGTGCACGAGGGTCCTCTGTCTGAAGCAAGAATGTCGCAAGATCCAGGAGGGGCATTGCAGAACTTTTCACACGCTTCTTTAATGTTCTTCATAGCCTTCGAACTGTACAAAGTCTCTCGTATCCAGTGGCTCATACTTTTTCAATCTAACCGATAATGTAGACGACATCCTCTGCACAAGGATGTCGTTTGGAACTTTTCTACCTGCCTTCTTACTTTCTCTCCGCCGCGTTATGCTCCATCCCAACTCCTTTCTCGAAATCTTCCCACGATTCCTTTTCTGAAGGTTTCCTCCTTTTCATGGCTTGAACTTGATTTACAAACAGGAGAAAATGAAAACTACAACAAACACTACCCTTGATTTACCCTTAGCTTTGAGCGCCACAACTATGTACACAACTACGGGTCTTCACCATTTCTCTATTGCTCAAGTTAAACTTTATTTTAGTATTTTAGTGATTAGACATTTTATTTATTACATTTTATGTATAGTATAATGAGGAACACTAGTTTATCAGTTTTAACTGTTAAGTGTTTTTACCTTCGTTAAATAAAGTTATCATCATCATCATCATCATCATCGTCACAATTAGTCCCAGTTCTTACCGCGTGAAGTGATGATGCTGGGCCGTTCGCATTTTTGTTATTGTTGTTGTTGTTGTAGCAGTGATAACGCTGGTCCCTTCGAGTTTTTTTTTTTTTTGTCTTAAACTTGGTTTGTATATTGTGACCACTAAGTTAGATATTTTTGTTTTTACATCTGAACTACTTAATCTGACTTTGACAAAGCAACCTAAAATCAGAAATAAAATGTCAATTTAAAACAAATATTGCAAAAAAAAAATTAAGTTTTGTAGTAGGAAACAACGCCGAGTTTTGAATTTTGTAGAAATGATTTGGAAATACATGAGACAAGAAATATAAGTGATAGAAACCGACGTTTCGATGCATATCGCGCTATTCAACTTAGCCTTTTCACAAATCGCTTTTTATCATAAATCATGTAACCTTGATAATTGCGCGAGATGCACCGAAACGTCGGTTTCTATCACTTATATTTCTTGTCCTTTGAATTTTATGCTAAAAAAAAAGACATGATAACGGTGGGCCACCATACATAACATTGTGGTAATGCAGAATTTGCAAGAACACACGAATTTTATAAAACTAGTGCGCACTTTATTTCTTGGAAACGTAAACTCAATTTTACTCATGTCTGAAAGTCAAATGAATTTGTCTTCAGCACGGTCTTTAGCAGAGTTAACGAGCCTGCTGTAGATGGCGACACATTTCAAGTATCGTCCATACTATTTCAGGGTGGGGAAAATGCAAAATTGACAATGGGTTCAACGGTCTACCAAGATCCAGGTTGAAAATCAAACACTACTTCTGAAAGATCATGGAAAACTGTATGAGAGCCTTAATTAATTAGCTTTGCCGATGGTACCTACGCATGGTGAAGGATGGCGGCATCTTGAACAAGGACTATTTAAAGTGGTTTGGCTGATATAAAAACAAATGTATCAAAAGTATCAGAAATTTTTCTTGTTACCACTTCGATATATTTATTGTTTTATCAACCATACCACTTTACAACTCAAGTGTCACGTATCTTCGTTGAAATTCCTTGAACTTTCCATTTAAAATTTAATTTGGAAAGGCCTATTTAAAGATGTTATAATCAGTTATTTGCTTACCGTATTTTTTCGATTAAAAGCCGAGCCCCGATAACAGGCCGGCCTCTTATAAACGTCCCGGTCAAAACTGCTAATTTCTAAATAAACGTTAGGGACGTTTGAACGAGGTCCCGGCGTTTGCTCGAGGTCCTCATTTGCGGTATGAGATTGCAAGTGAAGATAATATCTTGAATATCACTGCTACCTCAAACTACTAAGTACGGCATGCTGCTTTGGTAATCTGAATAAATGTGCAAAGGAAAAGAACCGGCGAAACATAACTAGGATGGATGCTGTACAACAAAATAAAACACATTATCAATGTCCGCGTTCGTGCTGTATCAGTGACGCACTTTCTTTCTTTATTATAGTACTCTCTATCTTTTGATCCCTCCAGCGTTTGTTTGTTTGTTTGTTTTCATGAGTCGTCCTCTCTGGGAGGAAATCGCGCATTGAACAGTAATAGGGAAGAGGGTTGGCGCAGTGGTGAGAGCACTCGCCTTCCACCAATGTGTCCCGGGTTTGATTCTTGGACTGGGTATCATATGTGGGCTGAGTCTGTTGGTTCTCTACTCTGTTCCGAGAGGTTTTTATACGGGTACGGGTACGGTTTTCCCCTCTCCTCAAAAAACAATATTTGGTTTAATTTGATTTAATTTGATTTGATTTGAGACTTGTAATTCCACCTCGTGGAAGTACTACTAATAAATCGTTATTATTATTATTATTATTATTATTATTACTATTATTATTATTATTATTATTACAAGTGAAACCGGAAATAACAATATATAATTATATATCCCATAAAAAGGTAGATATGAAGCAAAGAAACAAAATGATGGTCGAAAAGGGTAACTTTTAATGCCATATATTACGGCGAGACATGACTAACCTTCTTCAGGGGCAACACTGAAGCAAAGTAAAAATGGAGAAAACGGTTACAATACAGAAATAGAAATAATAGACGTGTACTGAAGTTGCTACCAAAAAAGTGGTATTCCCAAGGTGGCATTCCCAAGGTGGTAAGAACAATGATAAGTTGTGATGAATTTGCAATTTTGTTAGACTCTGCAACAAAGTTAAGACATAAGTAGATACTGCTACGTAAGGGGTAGAACCAGAAGAAAAAAGTACAATCAGTTGAAGGTTCAGAACCCCTGCCCCACCCATTCATGCACTACTGACTTATTATTTAGACCTTGTAGACATTGTTTCTCTCACTAAACTTCTCATGGTTTTGAAAGTTATTTGTTGCTGAGCCAGCAAGCCAGAGCTTACTAATAAATGTAAAAAAAAAAAAATGGTTGTATTGAAATTTGGGGGTTAAATGTTGTACAGACGGAAGATTGTATTCATATTTTTGTGGATATTTATTATGAATGGGCTTGGATCGAGGCAAGTGTATTTGTACTTCTTTGGGAAAATAGTTGACAATTTTTCTTTATTATTTTTACCTTTTTTAATTTTTTGCATATTAATTCATTCATACCAGAAATCACAAGTGTTAGTTGAGAGAGAGAGAGAGAGAGAGAGAGAGAGAGAGAGAGAGAGAGAGAGAGATGCTCTGAAAACACGCCTATCCGCTCTTGTTCTGACAGTTTTTTTAGTTCACGATAAACCAAATATTAAATGTTTTGCAATTTTTTTTCTTTGGTTAAAATTACGAAGGAAGACATTGCCCGCTATGTTTGTCATCGAATCGTAGATTCTCCACACCTCGCGATTCACACGTCATTTTGTTTAACCAATCACAGAAAGTGAATCGACCTTCTGGAACGAAGCGACGGTTTGCTTGCGACAACGCTGTAGCTGTGGTGAAAGTGGTATTTGCGGTCAAGTTTAACAAAGTAATGGGAAATTTCTAGTCCGAGGCTTAACTACATTCCAAACGGTGAAATGATTTTGAAATTTGGTTCATCCTGTCTCATAAAACCTTAGACCAAGTCAGTGGATTAGCGAGCACATGAACGCTATGCGATACCTCGTTCGACTCTCTCGTTCCGCCACTTCGAATGTGTTAGACTGAAAAGATTTGTGTGGTTAAAGAGCTGTGGTGAAAAGCTGAAAAGGTCGCCAAAATGGGAGATTTGCCGTCAAATTCAACTAAGTAATGGAAAATTTCTAGTCCGAAGCATAAAACCTTAGATCAAGTCAGTGGATTAACGACGTCCACGTCAACGCTGTGCGATACCTCGTTCGACTCCACTCTCCTTCCGCTACTTCGACTAGGTCACCTGAAGATGTGTTAGACTGTGAAAATATTTTTAACTGGCCACTCTGGGAAGAATTATATCAAGGCTTGATGGACGGCTTTTTGGATGTATCTAAAGCGTTGTGAAAGGGATTGTATTCGCGCCGCGAATGCATTCGACAACACATAAATTTTCGCGCTGTGCTGTGAGCATGACTAAAGACGAAGGATGTGCGATTTACGCAGTGGCCCGATGTAGCCTTTTCGACGATTGGAGAAGGTATTTACCGTTGACCTTTTATTTAGTCGTTTTCTTCAAAAAACTTACGGTCAACCGATAAGCCAGATAGGCGTTGTCTTTGTTTATGTGCCCAACTTTTATATGGCTCGGCAAGAAGTTAAGCCTACTCTCAAATTTGGTTTTCAAGTTTATCGTCAGTTTGTTTGTGAAGAAGGTTTTCAGGATTTCTGTGTTGGACCCATTCTTATAACAAACAAAAAATTATGTCCCAAACATAATTGCATTTTTGCGTCGGGATACCTGTTGTTATCAAGCACTGGCTGCGTGAACTGGGTACTAGGTAACATGTGATCGAGCATTGCTTTATAGTACGTTGCGCGAATACGAGGGCCCCTTTCTACCTCTACACCATCGTGTGGCAAGTTATCTGTTCAAATTTTTCAGGCAAGTTCTTTTGTGTTTTTCTTTTTTGTCGGTATGGAACAGCCTCGGGTTCTGATTTTGGGTCACTCCTTTATACGTAGGCTCCGGGATTTTATTATTAGGAATAGTCCCACATATAACCTTAATTTAAACATTAATACCCCGGTTACAATTCATTGGCATGGCGTTGGGGGTCGAACAATCGATAAGGTTAGGCGGTTTGATTTAACCGAAGTAGAACGTTTTAAACCTGATGTTGTACTTTTACAAATCGGTACTAACGACCTCACACGCCGTCGGTCCTCTCCAGCATCTGTTGGCTCTGCCATCGAGGATTTGGTCTGTTTACTTCATAATGAGTACGGGGTTCGTTTAGTTTGTGTTGGTCAAACCGTTAAAAGGCACCCGGTTGGGACGTTCAATGCAAACGTACAAATCCTGGCGCAGTACCTTCAAGGGGTCTTAGAACCGCTCCCCTTTGCCATATATTGGACGCATCGGGGATTTTGGAAGGCTTCCCGTTCATACTTGTCACACGATGGTGTCCACTTAAATACAGAAGGGCAGCATAAACTGTACAGGAGTGTAAGGGGGGCAGTACTGCATTGTTTAAAACGCATAAACACATAAGGAATTTCTCGCCCAACCAGTTTTAATTTTTGGCAAGTTCATAGCCTTGGCCAAGGAGTTGCGTTCAGTGGGCTTTTGGTGTCTTTTTATGTCCTGTCCATGTGCTTTTGTTGCAATTTAATAGTTGCTTTGGGATTCTGTGCATTCCTGTGTGATGCCCATCCCTGATTTATGTCAATCATTGTCTTTGGAATTTGTTGCGTTATGTGCCTGAGTGACAACCAAATCTGGCCGTCGTTGACGTGCCCAATTCACTCCAGCTATTAACGCTTTTACATGTGTCTTTATAGATACCTATGTGATCGGCCCGTGACTGACGCTCTCCCATCACATATGATGACATACGATTGTTGTAGCTGGTTAATGGGCATCCTGCATTTTTGAATTAGCGTACAATGCATTCTGCCCCCCTTGATTCTCCTTGTTGTCTAATCCCGACTTTGCCTATAACATGTCCGAATTAACTCTAGCTAAGTTTTATAGGCCTTATTAATCAGCATGCCTCCACGAAGGAAATCGCGACGAACAGCAGGACCGTCAGACGATACCGTCAGCGTCCAATTTGTTCCTGACTCGGTCGAAATCCCCCCCCCCCTCCCAAGCGGCTGTTGAGGCGTCTGCATCTAGTGTGGGATCGGAGGGCCTTTCTGATGCAATGGTTTCGTCTATTGTCGCTGCAGTGAAAACGGCGATACAGTCGACCAACGCGGCCCAGAATTCTTCCCGTTCCATCAATCTGGTCACCGACGCAGTGCAACGCGATGTGCAGTCCCTTACCAATACTCCAGTTGGGGCCGTTCAGTCGTCAGGTAGCGAGATATTACCCAGTGCGCCTTTATTTTCTAGTATAGGTGTACCCTTAGGTAGCCGCTTGAGTGCACGCCTAAAGAATAAGATCTGGGCGGAGGAATTCGTCAACTTTGGCTCTCTTCTAGATATGTCCCCTAATCCGGATAAGTTCGCATTATCTATCACCGCTCCCACCGCCGGAATTGGGTCTAAAACCCCTAATTTTACATTCGAACCGGTACACAATGCGAAGAAATTGACGTCTATTCACGAGTGGGTGTCGGCCTTCCACTCTTTTGTTGCAGTCTACTGCGAAAAATTCCCCAGAGAGACGCCAAATTTGATGCAATTTTGCGAAACAGTGCGCGACATCGCCACACGTGGGGGGGACTGGAACTATTACGATGAACAGTTCCGGTATCTTCGTCAAGGCAACCCACAAACGTACCCTTGGGGAGTGGTACATTGGGAGTTATGGCATCGCGCGGTGACTTTTCGTGCCAAATCTGGATATTTTGCAACCGACAAACCCAACTCGAGGTTCAGGGGAAAACAATCAATGGTCAGAGGGGTGTGTTTCACGTTCAACGCCGGTCGTCCCTGTGCGGGCTGCAGATATGACCATAAATGCTCCAGATGTGGTGGTAGACATGCAGCTACGTCCTGTCAATCTGCCTCGAACATTCCCAAACCAGCCAGAGATAGAACTATCGCAACTCCATCGCATAATAAACAGCCCGCCAGTAACGCCGGTAAAAGTATCCACCCTTAGCCCCCTTTTACAACAATACGACCCTCGTCTTAAGCAATTTTTGATTGATGGCTTTTCGTTTGGATTTCGCGTTGGGTTTGTTGGTACTAGCCAATTACGTCTTGCTTCAAATTTGCGCAGTGCGAAGGACCAACCTGAAATTTTAGCTGCTTTAACTTGAGAAAGAATGGTGCGCTGGGAGAATTGTAGGTCCATTTTCTCGTCCACCTTTTGATAATTTTATTTCTTCACCTTTAGGCGTTGTTCCAAAAAAAAACCCCAGGGGAATTTCGTATTGTCCACCATTTGTCATACCCAGATGGCTCGTCGGTGAATGATTTTATTCCGGACCAATTTTCGTCGGTTCAATATGCTTCAATAGGTGATGCTATTACACTCATTAAGTCGTTAGGTAGGGGCTGCTACATGGCCAAGACCGATATAAAATCAGCTTTCCGCATTATTCCGATTCACCCTGACGATTACCATTTACTGGGTATGACATGGAATAATTCGTACTTTTTTGACCGGTGTGTGCCCATGGGCTGTTCTTCGTCTTGCGCTATATTTGAAGCTTTTAGCACTGCGCTCGAGTGGCTTGCTAAACATTATCTCTGTGTTTCCGGTGTTTTGCATATTTTGGATGATTTCTTGTTTATTGCTACCTCTCAAGGCAAATGTGCCTCCGATTTAAACAACTTTTTGAGCCTATGTGATAGTTTAGGGGTACCTATAGCACATGAAAAAACGGAAGGTCCTTCAACCACTTTACAGTTTGCTGGGATAACACTCGACACGATTAATATGGAAGCACGTCTGCCGGACGATAAGCTTCAAAAATGCAATGCTCAGTTATTGGACATGCACAGACGCCGTAAAACTACCCTGAAAGAACTTCAATCTTTGATTGGATTATTAAATTTTACTTGTTCCGTTGTTCTACCTGGTCGGGCCTTTCTTCGGCGGCTTGTTGATCTCACAAAGGGTGTCCGTCTCCCTCGCCATCGTATACGGATTACTGAAGCCTGTCGTCGAGATTTATTAGTATGGCTTCAATTTTTAAGAGATTTTAACGGCCGTACATTTTTTCTGGACGATCCGTGGCAGGTTTCACCGCCTCTCAACCTTTACACCGACGCCGCCGGCTCAAAGGGCTATGGCGCACTTTTTGGGAAACATTGGTTTTACGGAGAATGGCCTGCCAACTGGAAATCATTGAACATTGCATTTTTGGAGCTCTTTCCGATTACTATCTCGCTCCACGTGTGGGCATGTCAAATGAGCAATCAATGTGTCTCTCTGTTTACTGATAATGCGGCTTTGGTTGACATTATCAATAAACAGACTTCAAAACACCCCATGATCATGATCTTAGTCCGTGACCTTGTCCTAACATCATATACCCGGTGTTGACAATACCCGGGCGGACTTAATTTCTCGTTTACAGATTGTAGATTTCAGGAAAGCATTCCCAGATGCCGACCCAGAGCCAACTCTTGTTCCCGAGACCCTTCTCCCGCAGAAGTGGTCGATACGTTAAAGGAATTACTACACTCCTCATTGTCGGAGCAGTCTCGCAAACAATACTCACGTGCTTGGGTTGTCTTTACTGAATTCTATACCCGCTATCAGGGTGCCGATTTACATTTGCCTGTTTCGACAGCGTGTATCGCATTATTCATTTCCTTTTTATGTGCCAAGGGCCTTGCTCCTGCTACCATAAACTCGTACCTATCAGCAATAGCATATGTACATAAGATCAAAGGCCACTACGACCCGACCAAATCATTTTTAGTTGACAAGCTTCTTGTGGCCGTTGGCCGCCGTGGTCAAGCCGATGTTCGTATTACCCATTTCACGTCCATTATTGTACGAATTAGTTAGAGCTTTACAGCATACTAGCCCATCTGCCTATCGTAGATCTCTGTTCGGGGCAATGTTCATGACAGCATTTTATGGTTTCTTCAGAATAGGTGAATTATCTTGCAATAGTAAACAGCAAGTTGACACCGTTGTGCAATTTGATCAAGTCACTTTTTTGAAACAATCTTCTCGAGTGACGGCTGTCAAGATTGTGATCACTAAGTTTAAACACAACACGAATAATCGGCCGTTTGTCATAACAATAGAAAGCGAACCTTCCGAACTGTTTTGCCCCGTGCAGACCTTAATCGACTACATTAAACTTAGGGGTTACCATAAAGGCCCCTTGTTCACGTGTGCAGCCGGCGGGGCAATCTCGACAAATAATTTTAACACTGAGCTCCGTCGTGCTTTGAACTTTTGCGACCTTGATTGTTCTCGCTACAAGAGCCATAGCTTTCGCATTGGTGCAGCGTGCCATGCGTCTGCGAAAGGTTTTTCGGATTCGCAAATACGTGCCCTAGGTAGATGGAGTTCGGACGCTTTTAGAACTTACATTCGTCCGCCTTCACTCAAGGCTAACTAATTGTTTTTAAACGTTTCAAAGACACTAGTCAAGCCGCGGTTGGATCTCCGTTGTATAGGTCAGTCAGGAGCTGCTATGCAGTGGTGATTTTCACTACGGCTATTTAAACATCCGTTATGGGACCAGTATTTTTTGTCTTCATCTCTGGTTAGCTTTCACGGGCCACGGTGGATTCTCTGATGCGTGGGTCAGTCAGGGGCTGCCATACTGAAAGGGTTTTTCACTGTGGACTCTTTCCGCTATCACTTACTATGTACTTTACCGATCTGTTCTCATGTACTACTTTATCAATAGGTTATCTGTCCTACGAAGGAGCTACGGTCCTGGCACGAATTGCTATGTTATTTAACCTCTGTTTTCAATGTCAGTTCGCGTGCGGTTCATGACTAGGTCAGCCAGGGGCTGCTGGAAATGACCGTACTTTACAGGATTTTCTTATATCCTCGCTGTTTTCAGTTAAAATATTCCTCGGGGTTCTTAGTTCCGGATCTTGGTTGGGTGGTCACACGCTGTGTGCCTTGTGGCGGTTATTTCTTCCCCACCTTTTCCGAAGAGACATTCAATTACTTAATTTTTTCCATGTCACGTCACGATCTGATTAGTTTGTTAAGCGTGGCGTGACTTTTTATTGTTATATTAATAAATACGTCACAATAGTGGCCAATTTTATCCAGCCATATGAGTACATTGTCTCTTCGTAAAACTAGTGCGACCCGGAGCTAAATACCCCTCGACTACCTAAGTTCGCGAGATTAGTAAATCCGCAATATATTACTTTCGGAAAGGTATCGTGATGTAAAAACAAAAAATTATGTCCCAAACATAATTGCATTTTTGCGTCGGGATACCTGTTGTTATCAAGCACTGGCTGCGTGAACTGGGTACTAGGTAACATGTGATCGAGCATTGCTTTATAGTACGTTGCGCGAATACGAGGGCCCCTTTCTACCTCTACACCATCGTGTGGCAAGTTATCTGTTCAAATTTTCCCACCTACCTCCCCTCTTCGCCAGCCAGTGTTTAGTTCTCTCTCGGAAGGCGGTTATTTCTTCCCCACCTTTTCCGAAGAGACATTCAATTACTTAATTTTTTCCATGTCACGTCACGATCTGATTAGTTTGTTAAGCGTGGCGTGACTTTTTATTGTTATATTAATAAATACGTCACAATAGTGGCCAATTTTATCCAGCCATATGAGTACATTGTCTCTTCGTAAAACTAGTGCGACCCGGAGCTAATTACCCCTCGACTACCTAAGTTCGCGAGATTAGTAAATCCGCAATATATTACTTTCGGAAAGGTATCGTGATGTAAAAATTACATTTTAATTTCCCCTCAATTTAAAAAATAGATTCAAATGAAATTTACCGTAAGCTTAAGCTTATAATTTAAACATTGTTGTAAAAAGGTTTTTCCTCAGACTACCATTGTAAATAGGTGCCACAAACCAGAAGCGTAACACTTTGTAAAACTGCCAAATCTATTAAAACAATTATTTGCTAAACTTTCTTTGTTTTTTTCGACTGGTTCTTGGTCGGTTTTGACATAAACTTAAGTACTTGACGTCTTCAGAGTTATTAAGCTCAGGTACTTTCCGCGTTTAGCGCGCACGTACACGAACTCGCACAAACAGCCGTGATTTTAAAACTTTTCTCTGTTTCTGCTGAATCTTTGACATACAATTTTTAGCTTTATAAAAATTGAATTAAATTATGTGAACCCCCATGCATTACAACCTCTGTGAAAACGTTTTTTGTAGTACAGTAATTTTTCAGATACAACAAAATGTTTCGCCACTCAAATTAAACTTATGTGTCGGAATCGTGTAATTCATTAGGGTAATCCATTTGAAAGCACGAACTGTTCCAGTATTTGTTTATGCGCAACTATTTTTCTTAGGCCAATACTTTGAATAATGGATTTATTGTACACTTTGTTATAATTGTAATAAGGAATTTAGTTCATGGACAGTATAAAATAAAGTTTTGATGTCTGTGCGAATGAAGGTAACGTTTTAAGTTCCGGTTGAAAATAAAGTAATCATTTATTCCGTCACTGTTTAAGATACGTTTTTAACCTTCAAATATCATATTTAGTAAAATTACTGAACTTGCATCGGTTGCCTTAAGCAACTTAAATTGTTTCATTTAATGTTAGCATTAATTTGATTTCATTCGCATTGCCGCAACTTCTAGTTTAAGTTTTATAATTTCAAGAATTAAACAACACTTTTTAGGTGGGAAGTGCATTTAAGTGTACCACAAACGCGCTTTTTTTTGTTTTGTTTTTTAATAAACAGCAACAACTATCTGTATCAACTTACCTTCTCAAGTACACATTGTCCCTGAGCAGACAGCAGCCATAAAAAAAATATATATATATTAAAAAAGTCGTCAAAAGTTCCGTTTAAAGAAAATTCAAGTCCAGTCTGTTGTCCAGTCCTTGGAATTTTTTTTTTCTAGCTAACCTTTTGTGGCGCGGCGTCGCAGTGAACAAAAAGCGCGCGAAAGTATAGCCTCGTTTTCGTTCTTTCCTCCAGGCCCTCTCCTCTGAAAAAAATCTTAAACATCGATCCTCGCCAAAAGTAATTGAAATTAGAAGAAACTGGCAACGCCATCATAAAGAACATACTCTCAAGCCTTAGGCAAAATTTTCTTTTATTCCTACCTCAAATGGTCGTTGAGCAAGAAGCTGACAAACTTTTCAGTTAGATTTTCTACTGCCGCACTTTTTTAGGAAAAAGTAATCATGGCCATTTTTTAAAACACTATTTATTAAACTACAACTTCGCTTAAAAATATTCTTGGAGAAAGGTTCTAGTAAACTTTTAGAGCGAATATTAAACTTCGGTCCTTTCTGGTCACGTGACCGATGACGTCACAGCATTAAAAATGACAAAAATGTATATTTCATAACAATATCTAGCAATATCCAAATTTTTGTTTCCTCGCGTTTAATGCAACGCGAGATAGCACTTGTACCCAGACTCCCACTTTTTGAAAATTGTACATACCTCCCTTAATATTTTTGTTCGGTACCCGGGCAGTCCGAAATGGCTCACACCATTGTGCTTCAAACCACGTAGACTGCTTTTTCAATAACAAAATAATTTCGTCACAGTGAGCAAAAACGCACTTGTGAGCAAAGTCACGTGACCAATGACGTCATCGCCCTTAGTCTTGTACAATAATTAGTTTATGGTAAGACTTATTTCTAGACAACGTGAGGGTCTTGCTGCCCTCAAACTGACCAAGTTATTTGGGATTGACGATTTTCCAGCTGCAAAGGATTCTGGGAAGGTTCTTATTATAATTATATATTGTTATTTAATTATTATTATTATTATTATTATTATTTAAAGGTCACCTTTCTTGCACTCCATTATTTAAAACCTGCGACCAAATCGTCGATTTTTTGAAATAAACGCCAAGGGCGTTTATCGAGAAAATACGATGGTAAGGTTGAGTGGAAACACGACCTGCTAGAATAACAAACAACCAAAATAGTTTACTTATTTTCATAAATCTAATGCGACGTTTAGTAAACGTAAAAGGTTAGCGTTCATTAAAGGGACTAATGATTGGCAAATATTCTATAAAATGCTAGATAGTTTTATGGTCACAAAACTTCTTCATTACGTAAAGCCCGTAAACAGTTAAAAAAAAAAGTGACTGTACTGAGTGAGATTTATTAAAACCGTGCTCGCTTATTTATTCATTCATTCATCCATCCATCCATTCAGCCATCCACCCATCCGTCCTTCCATCCGTCCTTCCATCCGTCCGTCCGTCCGTACGTTCGTTCGTTCGTTCGTCGTTCGTATCTTTACTTATTTATTTGTTTGTTACCTGTACAATAGAATTCATTACGGCCCCAGTAATATATCTCAAGAATAAAGAAAAAAAACCAACTCGGATTAAAAACCCTGGGGATCTTTATTTTTCATACGAGAATGGCTCCGAATTTGCCCAGAAAGACGTCCCACTGGAATGTAAGCCGGCGAAAATGCAGTCGTTATTCCCTGCTAGGAGGGGCCTCTTTTCCTTGTATTCAGCGTGCGGGAGAAAAGATACCTCTGCCTTGCGTCGCAATGGTCTTTGATTAAACCGCCCTCCGCGGTCGTGGACCGAGGTTTTAAAACGCATGCTCCCTTTATTGTTTGCTGACCGATTATGTACTAAAAGCATCACGTCATGGTTCGGTCGCTAAGAAACCGTGGCGCATGCTCAACACAGACCGTTTCGACCAATGGCAGAGGTTTCTCTCGCGCGCCGAATACAAGAAAAACAGGCCTCTGTTAGCAGTGAAAAGATCTAAGCGCGTAAACCTATTTTGTTTTTCCGGGGAGCCATATTTGACGTTTTGAAAGCGTACGCGTCACGATGACTGGATAGCGTAGGCTGTATTGAGAGATACAACTAGTATATATCGAGCAGGGAAGTAGAAGCCAAGAAAAAAATGGTAGAAGATGTAAACGATCGTCGCAGTTATTAACGCTACTAAAGCAGAAGCGAAAAGAAGCCCGCAGCTGCTAACAGAGCGGTTGTAGTCACTGACCATCCATGACAAACGCTTTGACAAGAAACAAGCCGCAAAATATCCCCTTGCGTTGTTTCGAAATAAAAAGCTTTCCACTTTAATAGTCTTTTGTGTCATCTACTAAATGATGTCAATAATATGTGATACGTATGCGAATAGCGCCGCTGGGATCAGGTGACGTCATCCAACCTTGGAGGCTTTTTTTTAGATTTTTCACTTTTCAGTTTTGGCTTGTACTTGTACAATAGCTATCGAACTTGAAAGGGAAATAGAAAACTAAGGCAAGGAAAATAAATAATAAATAGGTGCAATGAACTTCCCTTTTGAACTTAATTTATTTGCAGTTCAAATCAACCGTTAAACCACACCTCACTTGTCACTTCTTATATCTATGAGGCGATTTTCACCAAATTCACAGAAAACACGTCTCGAAGATAAATGAAAAGTTTCTGAAATGGACACTGAAATGGACAGGCTTCCGGAAAAAAATTATCTTGAAAAAATAAAATAAAAAAAAAACCCAACAAACAAACAAAAAAGAGGGAGGGGCGCATAGCAACCACGCCTTATACGTCCGAAGGTTAAATATTCCCATGACCAAATTTTACTTCATGTTGCCTTGCACCTGTCTTCGCGATTCAGTCAAAATCTTTAATAGCCTTTCGATTTAAGGAGCGTTGTGAGACTAACGGCGAGGGTGGAGAAGCGGAATAAGAAGAGGGAAAAGGTACCTGCCCCGGAGGCCCTCAAAAGGGAAAATTCGTATCAGTTAAAGGGGACCGAGGGAATAATTCGACTCTGCGAAAATAATATGTTATTCAACTGAAGTTCTAGTCGGATAACGCGCACACTTTTTAAATTTTTAAAGCATCTCGGGCTCGTTTCTCGAAGCTCCCGGTAATTACCGGGCCCATTGAGCTCTTTTGTTTTCCATTCCAGATGGGAGTTTCAAAGGTTTTGAAAACTATGCAGTGAAGTTATCAGCTAAAGAAACAAAATGGACTTCATTTGAGGTCAGAACACCCCATTCAACCAACCATCCAACGCCCATGGTTAACCGGCAATTAAAATTGCGATCGTGAAAACGGCCAAATGAAAAAGCAAACCGTTTCACCAAGATACTACAAAAGACTAACGAAAGATGTACAGAAGAGGAGGAACTAGTACTTGCTTTTGATAATATATTTCTGGGATAAACCGAACAGATAGCACAGGTAAATCTGACCCTACAAAGACTTAGGCCCGATTCATACACCGATCTTTTCATGAGACGAACTTAGTTCGAATTTGGACTGACACAAATTAACGAAATCACGCCTGTTTATTCAGACGTCGAACTTAATTTGCCGTTCCACAGGCGTTCCTTATACAGTTCCAGTTACAGTTCTGAGTAAAACTTCTTAAGTATATACAACATTATAATTTATGCATGAGAATTTGGCACATGAAAAGTTCGGCGTCTGAATCAAAGCCGTTGCAAAGTCGAAATTTCCGCCTCATCCAGGCCAAAACAACGGCTGAGCCGATCCAAATTAAAATAGCCGTTCTTTATCAGGGGCACCCACTGACAAGTTTCGGTAGATATCTGCTGCTCGGTAAAGGGTAATTCGTCTTGGGCTTTCGGCGTCGATTAAAGAGTGCACTCCGATTTTCGTAACTAAAACGTGGCCTAAAAGATTCGATATTGGGAAATCATAGTCCCTGAGGTTTTCGAAAGGTCATAATTGTTGTTTTTGGCAGTCAGAAACGTCAGCTAGCATTTTCGGAAACAAAATAGTTCCCTAGAAAGCTCATGGAAAGTTAATTTCAGCTTGCATTTTCTCAAAGGAAGATTTTGTTCCCCAACATTTTCGGGCAATTAAAACTTCAGCTAGGGAATCCGAACAGATGAACTTCTTCTAGCTTATGAAAACATCACTTTAAACAGACTTCAAACACCATAAGGTACTTAAAAATGCCTTTCTACAGCTTTTGGTTGATTTGGCTCGTTTGGTGCCCCCTGCTTTATTGATTCAGCTGCCGAACTTTTCATGTGCATTAGGTTCGGCTCATGAAAATTACGGTGTCTGAATCGAGCCTTAGTCATGCGTAAACTCAGTGTGAAATACAAGTGTCACGATTCTTCGATTCATAATCCCACTTTTCCTTATCATCGCAAGCTCTCTTCTTAGTATTTTAAAGTCCAGTAAACGAAGAAGACTTTTTTCTAACGAACTGAGGTTTTTGCTGTGGTCCAGCGGCGGTTCCAGTGACAGTGACATGCGAAGTCAGCAAAAGCGTTATCTTCGCAACTTCTAAGGAAACTATGACGTGATTTTCGCTTTGTATAAATGCCAGCTGACCTGTATTCTCACGATAGCAAAACTGCATTTGAATCGCTGATACAGTACCTCGTTGTAAGATCTTGACAAGCTTAGAGGGTTTATTTCATTCACAATCTGAGATTTTGATGAATATCTCCGGCTGTACAAATTATGCTCACTTGTCTCCTAACAGTTCTTATTTCTCCCTACTATCATCCAGAAAGAGAGTGCTAGCAGTCTATAAGGCTTTATGGAGATGGAACTTGAAATCTTGAAATAAATGATAGCAGTGTTTTATACTCATCTCCCCGAAAAGAAGTGGCGTTAGTTCAGTTTCTTTTTCCTGTTGTACAATTTTACTATATTCTACTTTGTTCGCAAAGCGTTTTTCGGGAAAAGGCGTAACCATAATACTGCGATTCTCTGCGAGTTAAGTGGCATTGTAAAAGCTGGTTACAATTTTGAGTCAACTATGGTCAGACGTTTTCATTCAGAGATGCCGCTTGACCTTCCGATAGAGGGTTTTCACCATACATGACAAAAAGAACATATGACCCTTCTTCTTTATGCGTGTTCGTTCTCTCACCAAATTCATGGAAACATAACCTTTTGCTGCTACCGTCATCAATGAATCGTTCTGAGTGAAAGCGTTGAAGGTAGAAAAGAAATAGTGGCACTTGACCAGCTCGTCATAATTGGTCAAGTGAAGGCATTTGAAAGTTAGATCAAAATATATTTCGCGATTCACACATACTAATACCCAGGAGCCCATGACGGCTATGAATAGATCGTGATTACATGCACCGATGCCATATAACGTGACGTTTCTGGTGTGGCAACTCATGATGGTGTAAGTCATAGTAAGTTGTAATTAGTTGTGATTGTTTAGCGCATGCACTAGACTGTCACGAAAAAAGGGGAACGTTGCTGACAAACAGGATAGTACGTCTATAATACTGAAACTCAGAAGAATTCGAACAAGTTGTAGTATAATTACTAATTGCATATTCGACCAAATGGTAAGCACGCAGGAACTGAGAAATTCGTAGAAACCAATAAACATGGCGAGAAGCGTTTCGCCTACGTCGACATTTCAGGGGCTCTATGGTGATGGCACTTTAAATTCGTTTTGAGGAAATGATTTTTTTCTTTGTTAAACAAACTTTTACATCTTTCCATCTTTAATGGGACATACATTTGCATTAACATGCAAGATTGTTGTGAGTATTTTCAAACGAGCAATTTTAATATTCGATTAAACATGACTGAACCACTTTGGCTTTTAAAGCATTGTTGCTAAGAATTGTTTAACAGCTACCACTGAACAAATTAAGACGAAAGCCATAATTAATCCGCTCGTATTTGGAGCTTTTCGGAGCGACATTATATTAACCAACAACATTACATGTAGCTTTACCAGACTCGAACACATTTTACGACCAACATGTAAATTTCATAAGAGAAAGATAAATTGGGTTTGAAAAAATGGCTATCCATTGTCCCCAAATTTCTGATTACCAACAAATCGTGTATTTCCTGGAGCGTCTTCACCATGCATGTCGTTCTTATCACGATAATGGTGATTGTCACTGAACAAAAGAAGCACTTACATCCCATACAGCCATTTATTGTGATCAAAGACACCACTTGGCAGCTCTGTCAACTGGTTTTCACTCAAGTCCCTACAAACGAATAGTCACAACACTGTATTAATTAACCCTTTTTCACTTTTTATATTGAATGCTTTGGTAACATTGATTAAAGTAATCACAGACATGCTAATTCCAGAGTTCTTATTTGTTAAATGATTTTCTCAGTTAAACAACTGTGTAAGTAATCATGGTGCTGGTTCCAGTTAGTTTGCCAAACAAAGCGTATAGAACATAATACATGGTATATGCCCTTTAAGGTATCATCCCTACTGCATTTGGTCGGAAAATGAAAATAGCACGTTTTGTGTGATCGTAATCAAGACCTACGTTTCGCAAAAGGAATGTTAAATAACACTCTTTTACTTTTTAAGAAGAACAAGAAGAGTAACCTTTGAATTTTGTTCGCGCTAAGTATGCCTTGACAAATGGCTGCAATTTACTGGAAGTCAGTTGCCAAACGGAAAATGAATGCGCAATGCTTTCCGATGTAGTATTTCACCGCAACAAAAGAAAGTGTTCGCGAGCTGTTCAGTTCTGTTACCTCAGAAATCGCTTTCGCCAGTTTGTCTTTCGTTCTTATGCCATCGAAATAGCGCCAGAAATTCGTGCCCAACTTTCCCATAAAATCGTTGTCGGCAAATGCAAATGACCGTGGAGAAACTGACCCAGCGCACCATATAATATATATATATTTAGCCAAGCCTAAAAGCGGAGCTCCAAAAGCATTCTTTTTCTACTGGCATTTACATATAGTCTGCTTGTCATATCACCCATCTGACCTCACTCAAGCTACAGACCTAATACTGTAAAAAATAATATGGAAAGGTGATCTGAGCCAGTGGCACAGTGGATTTGCACCCCCCGCAGATTTGCACCCTCCAGTCAAGATCTGCTTGTGGATCAGATTTGGACCTTCTAGTCCAGAACTGCTAGCAGATATGAACCCCCTCTTACGGATTTGGACCACCACCCCTCCTAAAAACAAGCGTTCTATTGAGTAAGGTAATAAAAACACCTTTGCAAATTGAGTTTGGAGATGTTAAAAAGCAAAATAAAAATATTGAGGTAGGTTTCTTTTTTAATTTTAAATAATCTTTAATACTTTGTGTAAAAAAAAAAAAAAACCTGCAACGCTAGTTTGCATCTATAAATTTTTAAAACAAACATTTCTTAACACCTTAGAGCAATACCTAAGGACAGGTCTGTTTCCCCGTTCAACTATAAGCTACTTAGTTATGGTTTAGAGCCACTAGAAATTGGTGGAGAAGCCTGGTGAATGCTATTTTGAATCAGTATCCGACATCAGATATATAGTGATTCAGATCATCACTTCACAATGAATGCAATTTCAGTTATCCAAAGCCTCCCATGAGACAGTTGGAAATCAGAAATTGTGTATCCTCTGGATATATGTATGCCTCAAAAAAATTATGAAAGAAAGATACATGGAAATCAATAAAAATATTTAGATGATATGCATTAAGACCAAGATATTTCTTCTGATCAGTTACTTCTTGACCTTGCTATCGCAAAAAACTGCTTGCTGGCATTAAGCTCATCAATCAATGCACCTACAGTGTTTTCAAAAAGAAATTCAGCTAGCTCTTCTGGCCAGCCAAGTGCCAGACTAAGCAACTTGGTAATAAAATATTGGGCATTTGGTTGATATCACTATCAAGGTAATTAACAATGTAGTATGAGGATTTAAGGTAATGATTTACCAAAGCAAAAGTGCTGGAAATCCGTGTTAGCCATCTTAACTTGATTTTCTATTTGCAAGAAAGGTAAGGACTAGTCCCACATTTCTCCGTGTACATTTGAAATTGCGCAACATACTTCAACAAACATCAAAAATCCCATTAAACATTAGTGCCAAATGTCATCCAAACATACCACAAGATTGGTGTGACCAGCTATGAATAAAATTAATTGAAAGACTGCATGCAAGAGAATGAAGTCCAAAGGATGTGTACATTGATGAGAAAGAGCTTACTTTAAGTTTAATTTTAAGTTTTAAGTTTAATATTTTGTCATGTGAATACATCTAAGTTGATACAAAAAAATAGTGCATGACTGGAGAATAATTGGGAGAAAGTAAATTCCCATACAAAGAATATTATCTAATACAGTAATAGCCCACGTATAAGAACCTGGGTTTTAATTAAAAAGAACCTGTTAGGCTAAAATTTTCATTTCAATCCCCCTCCGCATAAGAACCTATTAAGGCTTTTATTTTAAGTTAGGTTCTCATCAGTGGGGTTGCTGTAAAAGTGTAAAGGTAGAAACTGCTGAATGAGTTTCTTTGTTATGTTTTGTTAAGGACATATACTGTACCTGCAGTGAACTGCCTATAGGCATTTCTCTATGGTACAAATAAATGATTTATACTGTATTATGAGGTGATATTTATCATATATATATATATATATATATATATATATATATATATATATATATATATATATATATATAGTATATTCAGATAAAATTCATATGAAAATAGAAGAACCTATTTTAAGAACCTTGGTAGCCTAAACTTGCTTTAAGTACCATTTAAATAAGAACCTATTAAGGCTAAATTGGAAAATTCAGGTTCTTATATGTGAGCTATTACTGTATTACACATTCTAAAAAGTTAGAGGTGAAATTTAAACGTGGCCCAAGGCTAACCTAATCAAATTAAATCAAATAATTGTCTCTTATAAGTCACCCCTGCTTTGAGATTGACACTAATAATAAAGAAGTAAAATTGAAATACAGTCCAAAGCTAACCTAATTAAATTACATACTTGTCACTCACAAGCTACATCTGATTTAAAATTGACACAAATAATGTAATAGATAGGACCTAAAACTGCTTAAAGAAGGTGCATGCATGATGCTCGATGGAACACCATTCCAGTCTGGTATGTAGCGATTGTAAAAAGAAAAGCTGAAGGCCATATATATATTTAGCCAGGCCAAGCCTAGAATCGGAGCTGCACACTCTCACCGAGCAACTTCGCATGGCTTTATTTGGGCCAGTTTAAGTTGTGTCCAAAACAATTGAGCAGCAGCAGGGAAAACGAAGAGTTTTCGATAGCAAACGTTTGCAAAAAGATACAGACATTCGTGAGTCCTAACTACTTTCAGATGAAAGCGTAACGGAATTCAAAGTGGATAAAAAAACACTGCAAGTGAACAAAGTACGATGCGAGTGTTTTGCTGGAAGAAGGAGAAGGTGGAGAAATTAAACAAGACTAGCTTGTAATAAAAATAGCTTGTACTAATTAATCTAGAAAAATCGGTATTTATTTTGACATAAATGCCCGTAGAAAAGACAATAAAGGGTAAAAACTGATCGTTAAGAGAAGTCAACAGGAATTGACCGCGGTTCAGAAACAACAGAACAACAAACATAAGTATTACAAGAAAACAAAGCACAAAAGGAATAATATTTCTCCGAAGATTCTTGGAGAAGGTGGAGAAATTAGACAAGTAACAAAAATTGCTTAGCAATTTTGACATAAATGTCCGTAGAAAAGACAAAAAAGAGGTCCACACCTGATCGTTTAGAGCAGTCAACAGGAATCACTGAGGCAGCAATCACTCGGAACGCGACAAAGCTGAATTATAGCGCCATTTCCCACAAAATCTTTCCTTGGCTGACACAAAACGCTAAAGAGCTTTGATAGTTTTACTGGTACCTCCCATGTCTTCCGAAGAACCTTCTTCAATTAATGATTCTCAGTGGCAAAGCGTCATCCAGTTAACGAATTAATTCGAAGAAAGTGCTTGCCAAACCACACCAGCATTTCTCTCGCAGACCCGTCCACTATAAAATTTATCAAAGCTAGCCCAGCCAGTCAACCCATTTCGGTGTTTTTAACATACAAACGCTGATTCTTACCTGTTCAAACGAAACTTAATATTGTTGTTTACAGGCCGCTTTCGACGAAGATCTCTAAAACGTTTTTCAAATGACGAGTGAAGCGCGCTGGTCTTTGACATTTTTGACAGCATTTTGACAATCTTATGTCAGATTTTGAGACGTGCACATGCACATGCATTTGATCGGCTTCTTTTTCTGTTTTGTAATTTTTTTTAACTCGTGTTTGAGTTTCCGCCTTTAATCCTTAATTTTACGAGGACTCATTGTGATTATGTGTTATTAAGATAAGGGCAAAAGTTTCTTAACGCTGTTGAGGTACCAAGATCGAAAAACAGTCAGCCAAGCCGAGTAAAAACACTCGTTCGCTTGCAAAGAAAACAACGTAACAAAAAAAAATTCAACTACTTCTTTGCGTCCAAAACGAGTACAGATGATTGCTATTTATATCCATTCCAGAGAAAAAAAATACAAGTTTCATTCCTGAACAAAAGTAACAACGATTAAACCAAATGTTAAGCTTCTATTCATTTAATTTACCTCACTGTCCTGCGCTGTGTTGTAGAGTTTTCTACCACTTGAAAATTCGTAAGCTTCAGTAAAGTTAAAACAAGCATCCGCAAAAATAGCAAACTGTTTGTCCAAAGAAAGAGCTTTTTCCACAGAGTTTCAGCTATTCGTTCCTCCCATTAACACAGGTAAACTGTTAACTGACCTTTCTTAGTGAGTTGCAAGATGCCGCGGTAAAGCGAAAGCCCTTGAAGCGTTGATTGATACTGTTTTCAACCGTACAATCGATCCAAGTTTGAAGCTTTTCTTAAGAAAAATCGCTCTTCCTTTCATCACTTGAAAATTCACCTTCCGGAGCAAGGAGGATTGGACCCTATACCCAGAAGCCCTTGCACAGCGCGTGACATTGTAATTGCCACGTTTTCTTTTATTTCGATGAGAAGGACGATTTATCAAGCGAAAACATGTCATTTTTTCTCCGCTTCCTTGGTACTTAGAAGATTCAGTCAAGGTACGTCTCTTATATTCATTACATCATTATTCATCTTTCACTTGCTATTCCCGAAAAAGTTTCATGGAAAACTGTAAAAATCAATCTGTCCTACAAGTCGTCTCGATAATATTTTGGCGCGTGGATTACACCGAAAAACAGTGCCTCAAAAAACTCTATTTTGACCGATTTCTTGGGATTTGTTCTCCCTAAAGGCTATTTAAATACAAAGATGAATAATTACTGAGATCAATGAATGGAAAGGTCTCCAAAGGTCGCCAAGTATTGGCCTTTAATATAATCTCCAAACATGCCTTTGTTTGTCGTTATTGATCTGTGAAATGTGATGCGAAACAGAAATCGCGCGCTGCCAAAGCCGAAGATCCCGCATGCCCGGTTTTCACGCTCCTCGATTATTTTCTCATTTTATTGAAATTTACAGCTCTATTATATTCAGAAATACTGTATTCTTAGTTTGCTCCTTGTGCTGTCCAATTATTAAAGGAAAATGGGTTGTTTTTCTCTCTTGATGTTCAGAAATATGTCAACTCCAACATCGACTCCAACGAAGGAAAATAAAAGATGTCATGTTGTTAGCGGCAAAACACCGAATGAAAAGAAGAAGAGTAGGCCTGAACGGACCTCTCGTTCGAGGAAATCACTAGAGTACAAGTCAGCTGATGTTCAAAGAGAGATAAACAAGGTTTGTGATAGGCTTTAAAGCTAAGCTTATTTTGAGAACAGAGTAACTGAATTAAAGAGCTGCCATTTTTATTCTCCACTTTTAGTCACCTTGCATCAGAGGAGTCTTACAGAGACATATCACTATTGTGAGTTCTGCAGGAAAACTGCGACAAAGTCCCAAAAAGGTTCCGTGGAAAGCGGCCGAAGATTATGCTCTTATCCAGTACATTGCCTTACACAAGGATGAACAAGCTACAGAAAACGAGTGGCCCGCCATGAGAGCGGAGTCTGACTATTGGACTAAAGCTGCCGAATATATCCAATCCGCCTCTGGGCTGAAAAAACCTCGAAAAGGTAAAGAGGGAACCTATTAACCTATTAACCAGCAATTATGCATTTAGGGGTACAAAGTTACCTCGTATTGTTCGACGATTATGTAAATATACACCAATACACAGCCAGGTATTTTGTCTAAGGCCTTTTGTGGCAATTTTCTTTTTGTTTTTTTTTTTGTTATTGTTATTATAATTATATTAGGCATACTGCAATGGGTGCATTGATTCCTTGGCAATGTCATAACAATTTCCTTTGCAATGTTATATTAATTTTGTACTCCAAAATAATGAATTAGTATCCTTTTTTTAAACAAAAAACATGCTTGTCAATAATTATTATTGACAAGCATGTTTTTTGTTTTATCATGTTTTAGCAAAGATATACCGGTATTAAAATCTAATGGTACAATTTTTATTTTTGTAGCTCAATCAGTGCGGCAAAGAGTTGTAAATTATCTACGGAACACGTACAAGTCTGTAGATGAAGCAGAGGATGCAGTCGGTTTGACAGTGGATTCTTACTTGGAAAGTGAACATGCAAAGGAAAGTGAACCCAATGTTGAAGGAACAGGGATGCAAGGGGTTCTTGATGGGCTCCCAGATAAAGTGATTTCTCTTGTTACTATGTTGACTGCCAATCAGCTGTCCAAACTTGTTGTCAAAATTATGGGAGAACTCCCTGTCCCTGTTCTCCGTGCTACTCTGCAAGAGGCTTTGCCAAAGGTTGTTCCTGTTCTGTGTGTATCTGATGTAGCAGATCTGCTGACCTCTCTGTCCAAAATCGCATCACGTGAATCCCTACACAGTGTTGTTGATGGTCTTGTCTGCAACATTGCATCTAAGTTGGGTCTTTCCTGGAACTTGAAGGGATTTATAGACATAGCGTGCCGGGCCATGACTGTCCTGGAAAGTCACGGAAGACCCAACTTGGTGTATTACTTATGTAGGTGTATTGCTGATAAAAAAGAAGATGGAAAAACACCTATTTTGCCTATGGACCATATGCCATTTGGGTTGATTCAATATCAGCTGGAGTTCTTTAATGCCACTCATGTTTGCCAGGTAATCCCTGTTCTCTGCGCTAATTTTGTATTGTATTATTCAGGGGTTTCATTAGAAGCCAGCAACTGGCGAAAATTGCTGCCTACTTTGTCAGAATTTACCTCTTACCAACGCCTACTATGTCTGTATTTTCATTCAATTTATTGAAAAAATTAATCAGGTTGCCGCCTACTTTTGTTAGCTTAGATGGCTATTTCAAAACTTATTGAAATCCCTGAATATTGTTGTCCTCTCTTTAATAGGATGGGAAGAGTCAGTGTTAAGTGCATGCTATCTAGATAATAAAGGAGCATTCTTTATCAAAGTACAAAGTCATGGTGGTAATTTATTAGCATGAGGAACACAACTTTGTTCACGAAGCATTTCGTCTGACTTGAGTGTGTATTAATCAAATTATTTGATTATGACTGGCATTATGTTAAGAGGTCAATTGGAAAAATACACTATAAATATGATTTTTTTTGTTCATGTGTGTTTTAAAGATCACTGAGCCTGAAGATTTTAGAATGTGGAGGGAAACGATGGAATCAGAATTTGGTGGGGGCAAGTTCAAACGCCTGTTGAGAGGGCCCATGTGGAGTTCCTGTGAACAGAAGGATATTGGCATTCCACAAAAGGTAAGATACCCCTAGCAGGGGAAATAACGCTGTGTCTAGTACATGTATTTGTTTAAAATTGAATCTCAAGTCAGCCATATCAAACTAATTTGATACATGTATGTATAAATTGTTAAGGATTATGCTTTACAAAGTTAATTATTAGAAATTATTTACAATTGGAATTCGATATAATATACTATAGCATACAGCTGTGTGCCATATGGACTTGCACCAGCTGCATGAAGGGAATTCCTTTCTTTATTATTTACAATGAATTGTATTCATTCGCAGGCCAAGGTCAACGTTGCCTGTGTCAGTACCAGAACACAGAATAGAAGAAATCAGCAGTCCACATTTACTGGAAAGCCAGAAATTCAGGTAAAATCTTTGTGTTGGTTTTTTTTTTTTTGCTTAAAATTGAGCTTAGGCAGGCAACTTTGTTATTAATGTGATCTCCATCTACTATACAGTGAACTGTATTATGTCACTCGTTTGGGAAAAAAACAATAAACATATTTGTTTTTGGAATATCAAAAGGACATTTCATGTATTTCTAAATTACCATAATTTCTGGATTTGTTGCCTTGTTGATGTGTTTAAAATATTATTGTCTTTCTCTAGGTTACAGCCTTAAAGGAATTAAAAGCTGCTAACCCAAATGGCCGTTTCTGGATCAAAATTGATGGGACAGACATCAAACCAGCCCTTCTAGAGTCCATGCGGAAAGAATGGAATGGAGATGTTGACCTTTGCAATGGTGATTTGCTGAACCTGAGAAGGCAGTATGATGAGAGGAATCAAGTTTTTAAAGATTCCCCGAAAGCTGTCAACCGTTCTGCTTTAAAGCAATGTTTGACAAAGATTATTGACTGCATGCAAGATGACATCACCTTCTTAAATGAGGGCTTAGAGAAAGCAACAAAGCTGTTTCGTGAAAAAATGAGAAGAGCAACAACATCTGAAGAAACACTTAGATGTCTCAACTGGGAGGTTGTTGAATATCAAGTGTTACTTGAGCAAAGCAGTAATTGGTTGCAGCTTCTTAGTGATCTCCTTGCGGAAATGGATCCAGTTGACTCCCATCATGCACATGTTGCGTCTGTCTTAAAGGATTCACAGACTGATATGGCCTTGTATCTAAGAAATATATTCAAGAAAAAGCGGCAACCAGCAGCAACTCATGTTTTGGTCATCATGCTATCTGATGAGAGAAGAAACCACAAGCCGTATGCCCTCCCTGTACAATACATCCCTTACTACAGTCTGAGGGATCAGTACGTACGTGATTTCACAAAGGTGCTGAAAAGGCATATGGTCCAGCTTGGTCTCCATGCAGTTGGTAAGTTAATATTGACCATTCCAAAATTTGTTGGGATTCTGGCAGTGCTCGATCTTAGCGGTAGCCCAATAACCCAGGACTTAAGTAAAATATGGTTTGGGCTGGTACAATTTGAGAACCACTAGGCACTTGGCTGCTTTTAATAGAAGAGGTTCTTGGAGCTTGGTTCAATGAACTGATGAGGGGAAATTATACTCGTTTAATTTTGCAGGTGATTGGGACTTTGTAAATCAAAAGAACATTTTAAGATTGCTAATTGTTCCAAGTTTGACAATGTGTTAAATTCAGGTAAAAATGTTTTAACCTAGGTTGAATTCCAAAAAAAATTTACTTCTATATATTTTTTTCCTACAACATATATGTGTATGTTGTTCTAGTTTTAGACCTTATAAATGATTGTTTATGTTGCATGTTTTTTCCTACTGGCACCCCTGTTCCCTGCTGTATGGATCATCTATATTGGATATAGACGATAAGTTAGCTAATCTACAGCATTTACCATTGTAATTCATTAGGAACTGTAACAGATGGAGAATTTGTTACGTTGCGTAGCAGAGGGGAGACAAGATCAGTTCATATCTGGCAGTTAATCCATGATGCAAAGAGCAGTGTCACCAAGTTAAGCAAGCAGAAACTTTTAGAAATGCTTTTGCTTCAAGGAGGTAAATAGTGTAAAATAATTGACTATTATAGTAGATTAAAACAAGGCTGTACTTCAAGAAAAATTTTTGCGAGCCCAAAACTTTGGACATTTGAAATTCAAAGTTCATAGCATACATGTAGTAATTTTGTGCAAAAACATATTTCCTGGTCACCCGAAGGCAAAAGTAAGTGAGCCATTGGGCGCTGCTAGAGCACAGCCTTGAAAAAATCAAGATGTTTGAAGTTAAGAAGGTTGAAATTTATTGGCTATTATTGGCCAACTTACATACAGTGAAACCCACATACAAGAAACTGTGGATAAAGAACCTCATGGTTGAAGTTTGGTCAAAAGTAAATCATATATTTATGAATCACTCCCTGTTTTACCAAAAACCTTCTCCACTGACTGATGAATGTTATGGGAGTTATGCACTTTTTTTTTTCTTAAAATGGCAATCAATTTCACTCTGTCATCCCAGTTGGAACATTTTATTTTGAATTTTATCATTAAATTATTTGTATAGTGTTTTCATTCACATGACTACTGGCCATATTGGTTACTGAAACAAATAAAGTATTTGCCTAAAAATAGAGTTCAATTTCCCAGTGGATTTGATCAGGACACCAACATGGCCACTGTTTCTTTGTTTTGGGACATCAACATGGCTGCCATGACACCATGCGAAAACATGCTATTATCAAATCATACTTTTTACTGTACACCTTTCATTTTCCATTTTTTAAAGTGAACTCAGACGGAACACCATATACGAGAAGAAATAACCCTGCTATCCCAGTTGACGTCATTGCTGAGCTGTTCCAACTGCAGCACCAAAATGGCCTCAGTCTACCAGATGCTGTTGCCAACATCCGGGGTTCACTGGTCCCACATGGTTACACACCCTGGCCTTTCAAGCATGACACCCCAGAGTCCATGTTGGACATGCTCAGATCAGTTGTTGCCACGTACGAGTTCAGACACATGGTGAAAAAAATGAAAGATGAATTCAATGCTGATTTCACTATGCATCTGTATGTTCCCGAAATTGATCCCATTACTGGCAGTGAACACCATGAACGTGGAGATCACAACCACATACTGAAGAGAATAGCGGCATGTACACGCAACGGGAACAATTCGAATCTCAACTTTGAGGCATTTGTGGAGGCCATGAGGTCACCAAATACTGGCCTCACTTACACGGCACTGGCTGGGAAAAGAAAGCAGTCTGTGGTTGATGCTGAGAGGCTCCTCTCTTTCCATGTTGCGGAGTTCTTCAGAGAGAAAGGCTATCAGAAGGAGTATGAATACACCAAAGTCATTGCTCAGTGGCATGAGGCATCTGATGGAAGAGGCGTCTCTCAGTTGCAGAGATGTCGACAAAATTACCACATGCTAAACTACATTCTTGATGAATGGATGCCCTGGCATAGAGAAAAATATGATTTCTCTACTATTGACATCAATAGGTGATTATCAAGATAGCCAAACAAAATTAATTATTTTTGTTTCTTAAGTCAACCTCTAAAGGGGCATGTCAGAATGTCTCATGGTAAAGGGTGTACACTGTACATGGGTCTCACTCCCCCAATCATTTTTATTTGTCTTTTAGTCTGCTTATGTAGGAGTGAAGAATGAAGACATGAGTGGTCGCAGTTATGAGCACTACTTTAAGATTAAAAAGAATGGGCTCGTATGGGAGCATGAATTATTTTCGGGTTATATTTTCACTTACCTACTGCTTACATAGCACTTTTACCTGTGAATATTACTCAAAACTTCAACCTTAGAGTCTGTACGAATTTTCCTCTGTTGCATGATGTGTTGGGAGCAGTTACATATAGTGTAACATAATTTTGGCAAGTTGGTTAGAAAGTATTAGCACTTACCGGCAATATTCTGCAAGGCAGTGTTTGACTGTGTACCGCTTTGTGCCAAATGTACTATCTATTATTTATTACTAAAAAAAGACCAGGGCTGAGTTGCTTGAAGCATGGTTAGTGTTATCCCTTGGTTGAGATGTATTAAAACCTTTATGTTGTCACGGTATTGAACCCTGGTTAGTGCTAACCAAGATTTGAGCGACTGGGCCCAGGTGAGGTGAATGGTGGTTGGGAACTGTTCATTGTTTAAATCCTAACAGATAAAGTTTATTTTGTCACTTTTTGCTATTGTTGTTAACCAGACCTGTGGAGTACTTGTGTGGCTTTACACGAGAAGTGGTGATAGAGGTGACTGCAAATATTGAAAGCCAAGAGTTAAGAAGGGTACAAAATGCGGAGATTGGATATCCTGAACACCCACGAGCTGGATCCACTGAAGACCTTGAGTGCTTTTTTGGTGTAACACATAGCAAATTGGGCACAGTGTTTACACTCAAAGAATTCAAAAATGGTTGGCCCAAAATTGTGAGGTACATAATGCATTGAATGACTAAATCTAACTTCAACATCATGTATCTAAGGTTGTCATGGTCAGGGAAAAATGAAACATTAAACTTATTTGAACATCATGGGAAGTCAGTGCATGATGTGAATTTTGTTTTCTATTTACCTCTAGGTTTGTTAAGACTTTAAACACTCTTCATTTATCAGTTAAAGATTGATTTTGGCCCTCGTTTGTAATCTTTATCACCCACAAACAACAACATAAATGGTACGTAGATGGTTTGAGAAAGAACTGAAAGAACATTTTGAACACAAGGTTAGCACAAGCTGATTGAAGCAGTGGAATTTTTGGTAGTACAGTGTACTTGTTAGTAATAGCAGTTTTGGCATGAATGGAGTCATGGTGACAGTGATGATCATTTTTTGTGGTATTATCTTGCAGGGAAAATTCAAAGAGACTGAACAGTGAAGAGTTGCCCTTTTTCTACTGGACAGAAAATAACAGATTTCAGGAGGGATCTTTAGACAGCTTTGATGTGATCCCTGGTCAAGGCAACAGCACTGGTGATGATGCAGATGATGAAATGCAAGACGATTGCTCTAGAAGGAATCCTTTGCGCTTGCACAGGTTGATCAGAAACCAAAGGGAAAGTGTTGCACATTTTGTTCCTGGCAGAGCGTTCCTCCCAGCAAGAAATGCCAGGACTGTTCGACAACAGCATCACCGACCAAGGGCTGGGGTCCCTCCTCCCTCTGGATTTTTGTTCACTATTGATGAAGAAAGTGAAGTTCAAGTAGAATAAAGAAGGATGTAATTTCATGTGCTGAATCTCTTTCCCTGTGTAACTGTCCTTGGGGGGGGGGGGGGGGGGGTAACCAAACTGTGATTACAAGGACAATTGAAGGGCTTGGGGAATAACTTACCCAGCTGAAGTTTTTGCAGGTGGCCTTTGATTCAGTAGAAGAACATTGCCTAGTAGGTTTTTATTTAGCCAGTTTCCATTTCCTTTCAAGAAAAACCGTTCTACAGTATATCAATTACAGTATATCAATGAAATTGTCAATACTATCACACCCCTAGTGGAAACGAAAAGAAATGCCAGGACTGTGTGACAAGAGCATCACCGACCAATGGCTGGGGTCCCTCCACCCTCTGGATTTTTGTTCACTATTGATGTAGAAAGTGAAGTTCAAAGCACATCCATTGGCTGGGGTACAGGGGATTAACATGGGGATATAATTTTATTTATTAAATGACTGGCTCTTGCAGCAGTCAAGATAAATCAATTTCTTGCTGTGATTGGCTACTCTTGGTCCATGAAAAAGCAAAAAAAGAACTTGGCCATTATCCTCCCATCTTGACCTCACACTTGGTCAATAACCTTTATGTATTGCATTTGTCATGACTTGAATGTGACATTAGTTAGAACTGGGCTTGAGAACTGAATAAAGAATCCTTTCCCTATGTTACTGTCCCTGGGGGGAGGGGGGTGGAGAGTTAAAAACAATTCCCTTGCCCTTTCCTATTCACAAATGACCAATAAACAACTTGTTAGTAAAGAGCAATTGAAGGGTAGGGGCATAACTGACCCAAATGACTTTTAGGGCCTGTTTTGATCCAAATCAGCTGAATTTTTGCAGGTGGCTTTTGGTTCAAATTACCCGTAGTTTTTTTTTTTTTTTGCCAGTTTCTGTTTCCTTTTAATTTCAAGAAAAACCGTATGCAAAACAAAGGTCCTAAAAGTCAGTTGGGTCAGTTATGCCCCATCCCTTCAATTAGCATATATTTATTTGATGTAGTTTATATTTATGGGTATGATTACAGTATATCAATGAAATTGTCAATACTACAGTGGAATCCTGATTTCTCAAACCTCCAGGGGAAGTGACAATTGGTTTGCAACATTGGGAGTTCGAGAAATCAGGAGTAAAATTAGTGTTTGAGTGAAGCAAATCCTGAAGGGAAATGACTTTTGTTCACGTTACTGGAGGTGCAAGAAATTGGGATTCCACTGTATAAATAAGAACAATCACTCAACAGTATTAATTCTTTGAATAACTAGTAAAATGAACACTGAAAGTTTTGGAAAAGCTATTCAGCCCATGCCATCAAAAATAAATACAATAAACTGTTTCATTGAAATGCCTAACTTAAGCAACTATGCAGTGGGCCACTGATGTAAAACATATGCTTATTTATGCCTTGTAGCGAGAACAGCTCTTACAACAATTAACTTGCAGTGAATATTTGAAAAACAATGTTGAATGATAATTTAGTCTAAATTGTCATTGTATTTGTAGTTGTTTTCTGTGGGGAGCCAGTGGTGAGATTTGGTGATCAACACACGAGGTTGATACAACCAGTCGTTCAAATCTGGGATGAACATAAACCCAATAGACTTAAATTCTACTTTGACAATTTGATCCTTTCTTATAGCATCATGTACTTTTCTTATTTTTTCCCTCTGAATATACCCTACTCGCAACCACTTGCCATCCAGGCGAGCCTCAACAAGTATTGCATTTTTGTCTCTGATGTTTGTTGGCTCACGGCTTACTCGAAGTTCAATGTTTTCTTTTTTGAGTTGTTTCTGCTTACATTTCCTCAATGTTTCCTGGCAATCCTTATGATAGCTACTTCCTTTCAAGACAAAGTACTCTGTGAACCTTTCGGGGGTCTCGTCATTGTCATCATCGTCACCACCAAAGTCTTGCTCAAAGTCTTCATTTTCTGAATCACTTCCAGTGATGCCTTCTTCTTCTTCTTTTTCAGTATCTTCATCATCTGAATGTAGATCTGTTGGAGTCACCTGCATAGGGTTTTGTGTATTTGTCACATTCACTATCACATTTCCAATGTTTGGGTAGCGAGAGCAATTGCACTTGCACACTTGAATATCCAACCAAGGTAGTATAGGAAGTGGGTCCTCATTGCCATAAATCTCTTTTGGCTTGACCTTAACAGCATATGAATTTTGTAGCACTTCATATTTGACGACCACTGCTAATGTTCTGCCATTTGACTGCAAGAAAAAAAACTGGTCATTACAACAGGATATCAAACTCATGAATAATTAATTTGCCATTTATGTAGAAACGTTTTTATAAAGAGCGAATGACCACTGAATATACAGTGTATTGCTAGCGTATTTGGATTGTTTAGAACTTGGTTTAGACTGTGCATTTGTACAGCCAAGTAAGCCGAAACAAAGCATTTCTCCTGAACCAAGAACTTGTGAACGAGAGTGTGTACAACGATGCTCTTTGATTCAATGGCTTTGGGAATGACATGTTCTGGAAAGTATATATTTTCAAAGTAACTTATCATTTAAGTAAAATTGCTCTGCTAGCCAAGGACCAACAAAGACCATAGAAATTAGTGAGGTCACAAGGGGAAGCAAAGGAGCTCCAGCTCCAACATGAAAGCAAGATTTGTCAAAATCACGCCGGCCGCGCGTGGTATACGAACTTCGCCTCCACATACCTAAATAGTCAATAGAATGAAAAGGTAAACCGAAGACGAAACTTGTAGCTTACCTTGATATCACAACTGTTCAAGACCTCGATAAGAACAGGAGACCGACGATCTTTGATGCGAGAGATCGCGATGTGTTGGTTGACAAAGGCGCACATTCGTCGTTCATCGAGTTTATCCGGAAAACTAACATGAGCTAAGACCAATTTCACTTCTAAACAGGGAAAATCTTCCAACTGAACGGTTTCTGTTGCTTGAACATCCACACAATGCAGATAAAGAAGCTTTTTCATTAAGAATGGAGTCGCTGTTGTTGACACGACATCGACAAAATCCATAGCGAAATGGCCTGGTCACATGGCAGTCAAGTTGATAATATGAATGGGAGGCAAAGGATTCTGGGTAGAGGGCCCAATCCTCCTTGTTCCGGAGTATCTTTTGAGAAGTTCTTGATTTTTATGCTTTTTACGCGAATTTAAAGACAAACTTCGATCGAAGATGAAGTTGTTTTGCTCAAAATGAAGAAACCAAGTGAATGTGAAATTACGAGCCGCAGGAAGCGCGCGAAAAATTAAGCCTCGGTTTGGGTGTCCCACACCTGGCTTGAGCCTGCGATCAAATCGAAAGCAAGTACCTGGTCAGCGGTCAACTTCAAAAAAACAGCTTACCTCGATGAGGTCTTAACTTGAGCCCGCGATATGGTCACGTGACTCTGGTCAGCGGATACCTTGTTATGACAGGTCACGTTGGCACGCCCAGGCGAAAAATATTCCACTCTGGGTTGGGTGTCACGTGACTTTACCAGGCTGAAACAATGGCGTCTAGGGCTTCGCATCGTTAGTCGCCAGTGTAACTAGAATATAGATTCCAGTTTTCTAGTTAAGAAAAACTTATGCATATTAAATGGTAACCAAAATATCCAACAATTGATAAAACCCAGTTTTGTTCAAGTATTTTACCGCAGGCGTATGAAAATAACACTATTTCGTGACCCTCTTGTCGGCATTTTTCGATTCACACTGGTCTGAAAATTGAGCAAAACTTTATTTTTGAGGCAGGGGACGGTAAGGCAGTCATCCAACTTTGTATTTGACTTAGGTTTCTCCTGTGAGGGTTGATTTCAGGTGCGCGGTGAAATCAAATAGACAAAGCTGGAATGTTATTGGAGTTAAAACACAGAAAAGTTTTCAGCTAAGCAATCCGTGGTCCTTTTGCAAAGCCATATTCAAAGACAAAGCTTTCTTTTAGTCAACTAACAGAAATACGTCTTCCAAAGGGGAAAAATAAAACGTAGAGAAATGCTCGGGAGGATTAGCAATGGCTCAGAATCCAAGATGGCGGTTCTCGACGGTGCAGTACAACAGAAGCGTGCAAGCAGAGCAGGAAATGTTCGAAGGTGGCTGGTCATAGGGGCCGATGCAACTCAGAAAAGCCCATCAATCCGTTCTGGAAGTCATCTTCAGTATATAAATTAAACACACGTGAACGAAAACTGATCGACGAGAAGAAACAATTGTACGAACAATGAGCGAGAAGACACAATCAAGACAACCGAACTGGCGATTCATAGGAAGTTGAGCGAGAAATGTAAAACTCATTACCGGTACCTATGGATAATTTAATACCATGTCATATCATATGATTACAAGGCAAGACAAGATTTTATTTTTAACTTACACATAAGCTTTGTACTTTATTTATAAGAAAATTAAAGATAACTTTCAAGCTTAAGCTTGACAACAAAAAGGAATATATGCACAATTTGAGTGCACCTGAGTTTACATCATTAAAATAGCCCGTCTGAGCTAATCGAGTGACAGTGTTCTGATTTACCATTCTGCTGAACTTACAGTGTGTACTTGTAAATGTTACACTGTACATGTAACAATATTAATATGTGCAGTTAATAATTAATTTCTGTGTTTGTAGTTCCATTTTTGTAATTATAAATCAGTAAGCTTAGGTTGACAACAACTATCCATGCACTTTTTCTGCAGAGAAAGAGTTATGTGGTCTACATGATAAGTTTGAAGTAATCAAAACCTTGGCTGAATCAACAAAGAAGGAGTTATCTGTTGTTACTCAGTAGAATGAACACCTTAAGTCCATGATTTCATCCCTTGGTTTGGATTGGAACAACAAGGCTTATTGGAGCTCAAGCTATAGGACTTGCAAGATATGCATACCGGTTAATTGACAGTTTGCATTCCTCTGGTGATTCAACAGTGCAGCGTGTAACAAGATTGGCACTTGGTAGAATAGTGCCACATCTAAGAGAAGCATGTTCCATTTTCAACAAAGTATCAACAACACAAGCAGATTTACAAGACCCTGATGAGAATTGCAAGCTCTATTTCAATTTGATGTGCCTGTTTTTTCCAACTCATGTTAATATCACTTCTTGGATAGTTGCTTATGCAATTTCATACCATGCCTTCAAGCTGTATGAGATGTATAAGGTTGGCTATGGAATAATTTCCCAGCAAGCAAAGGAACCAAAGCATTGAGGTGTTAAGAATGACCTAGCATTAAGCAACAGAAGTATGAGTCAGGATACTGTACTTCTGGTAAATGGTGGCAAGTAATGAGGGCGAACTATGTTTGAAGCTTTTACCTCCCTGAGCATCAACCAATGCCAAACACTTACAAGTCGCACTTTCAATCTCATGTACCACCCCATTGTCAATCAACTCAAGTTTGTAATTGTGGGAGAGCTAAAGATGAAAAGTCAGACTACTGTGAAACTTGCCTTGAGTGCGATGAAATTGTCAAGTCTGCAGAAAGTGAAAAGCTTTCAGAAGGCTTGACTAAATTGCTTAAACCCATATTGTGCACATATTGTGTTGAGCGTTTTGCAGATGAAAGTATATTGGAAACACGTTTCAACTCACAGCCGAGTCACAGTTTGCAGCAACAAGAACCCCAAAGACATGACTGTGGCAGAACTTAAAAGTGAACTGAAGAAACTGAATGTCATTACAGTTGGAACAAAAGACCTTTTGATCAAGAGACTTGAGATGAAAATCGCTGGGGGTTGCTAAGTCACATGAAATGCTACTGTGCTAATTATCGTTGGTGCTTTCATTTTGAGCTTTGGCTTTTTGGTTCACATAAGCTCATTTCCGATCTATTGACACAGGAAAACACTAATTTGTCTTAGAAATGTTTCCCTGTGGTATAATTTGTATAATTATTCTGTAAACAATATAAACTATTCTGTGACAAGGAAATATTAGAAGAACATGAACGTTTATTTCAGTGTTTACATAGAATAACATCCATATACCTCCAGTCTGGTATAATTGAATGTTGTAGCAGTGAACACTTCACAAACTGAAGAAAATAACTATTTCTTGTTTGTATGTTAAATGCAGTTTATAAAATTATTATGTACTAACCCTGGAAACAACAATCCATTATTCTGACTCAGTTTGAAAAAAAAAAATGAGAATATTATGTGACAAATTTTTAACAGACAAATTTTAAGGGGAAATTATTCTTTGGAGATACAATAAATACATTTGAGCCTGGAAATAAAACATGAGGTTTTCGAGTTAGCCCCTGGCTGCAGTGGTAACGACAAAATTATTGTAAAAATTAACAAATTGTGTTCTCCTTCAATTGAAGGGTTGTATGCATAACCATCCTAAGTGCCTATTTTTTGTATTTTTCGCTATTTTTTAGAAATTAACATTAAACTGTTTTGGTCTCTCTTTATCAAATGCCTTCATTTTTTGCAGAAAACCTGCAACAATTTTTTGAAGAAGTTAGGCCACTTATTGCTGGAAATTAGCCACAATTCGACAAAATAACCAAAATACAAAGAAAAAGTCACTATCGTTTTGTTTATGTTGTAGGTCAAAATGAAATTCAGGTCAAAATGAATTTAACCTAGGTCAAAATCAAATTCCTTTGTCTTTTAACCCTAATTGTTCATGATTCATAAATAATTAGGGTTAGAAGACAAAGGAATTTCATTTTGACCTAGGTTAAAATCATTTTAACCTGAATTTTATTTTGACCTACAACATACACATCAAAACCCAATGAGATGCTAATAGAAATTTATTCCAAACTAAACTTCTTGCAATAAGGGATAAACTGTCTCATATTCTTCCACAGTGTTCTCCTTTTCAGGCGGTAAGTGGTAAATCTTACCGCCTGTAATACCAGTTATTATCGCCTGAAATCGCTTTAAAGCAGACCTAATAAACATCGGCCATGGCTACTCTACCGGTTTGAAAACCTCTTTTACCTATTGTGCTGAAGACAAGGGAGAACACTGCTTCCAAGCTGCTTATTAAAAAAGGTACTGCTAGCATTTCAAAAAACTGAAAATACCTACTGTATGACAGCCCCCCTATATTAATATAGGTATTGAGCATTTTACCCATTAATGACTAGCCAGAAATGTCATTCAGACATCAAAAGTAATCCAAAAAATCATTTCAAATACAAAGAAATAGAATTTAAAAGTATTTTTGTTTTAACATATTCCTGCAAACTGAACATCCCCCAGCCCTCATCACTTTTCTAATGGTCCATCCTTTTGGTGTTTGTTTCTTCAAATATTGGCTTCAATAATGCATACTGGTGCTATCCATGAAATTTTGCAGTGAAGAGGAATGTTATTTGATGAAATAGTCTGGCTTAAGTCATGTTTATTGTCATCCAGTTCTTGGTAGAATACTAAATGAAACACTTAAGCGTACAGTTCAGCCATTCATTAGTGCTTGAAGGCTTGAATCCACTACAAAGTGTTCAGCTGTGTATCTTTGGATAAAGAATGTCACTGTGACACGCTGTGTCTTCATAGCATAGTTCATGCAGAATGGAGTTGACTCTGTCACAACAATTGCAGACCTTCCATTGTACACAGACTCAGTCTTACCTCCAGCCTGGGATGGAACCCTTTTGAAGTGCCTTTGGGCAAAGAAAGTTTCTCCTGAGAAACGAGATGGCGAAAATAACTTCCTAACAGAATCCATCTTGGTTAATGTCAGGACATGTTTTAAACCATCACTGCGTAAAAAGCTAAGTATTCAAGAATATTCTTACTTCGAATACGTGTTCTTGACTCCTTAGAATCCTAGAGTATTCTATACGCACACCACACGTGACGTATTCTGAAATATTCGAATGGAATACGCCCGAATACCCTTTGTCCAAAATCATTCGCAAGTGTTCTTTAAGCCATACGTTTTCTAATGTCATGCGCCTATAGTGTGACAGCGAATCAATCTCTGTAAAGAACCCAGTACATCTGACAACTGTGTAACATCGGGCTCAAAACGTTCAATATGTTTGCAGTAATGGCAAACTCAATGAGAAAACTCGTCCAGTAGTCTATTCGGAAGGGTAAGGGACGTTCTTTACGTAAATTTACCGGTCATCACGAAAGCCGTAACTGATGACTGTGTATACGTTTAGTCTCCTTTACGCGTCTTTACAGAAACAAGAAGAACCATGTCGACCCTCTCGAAGCCTTTTCCGCTTTACGCGTCTTCAAGAAAGTATGAAGAATTAATGAACTCAGCTGTGAATTACTCACTCTGACAGGACGTATTCAGGAACATTGGAATGCAAAACACCAGAATGCCCTTAGTTCAAATCATTCGCAGAACTTTCCCCTTAAAAGCATACTTTGTCTAATGTTGTGGTCCTAAAGCATGGCAAGGAATCAAATCCTAAAAAACGTTTCAAAATCGTGTAACATCAGGAAACGCTTTAATAAATATTTGCAGTGATAGCAAAATCAATGGCACAAGAAAGCATGTATCGATTGTCTCAGAGCGCTATAAATTAAGTACGGGAGTACTTTCGATGAGTAAATTTACAAAAAATAATGTCAAAAACTGAGCTGCATTACCTGAGCTGTACACATTCCTTCCTTACCATTCAACTTTGTTCGTGTAAAGGACCTCAGTCCTTTACGTAAGCAAACGGGGCATCACGAAAGCCGGAAACTGGTGAACTGTCTTTACGCACCTGTACGTGTCTTTACACAAACGTAAAGAACTGACATTAAAACGTACTGGACTCTTCGAAAAAAGGGCGGATTGATTTATTCTAGAAAACGTTTGCCTTCTTCTGCGTTTTGCTCAAGGCTCTAACTCGTTTTCATTATCGCAAAACCGTGCGCGCGATATTCGTGTATTTTGTGTCGCACCCCTGGTCGCGACCCAGATAGCAAATCAAGCAACTTACACCAAGTACCAGACTGCTCGACCGCTGTCTCGTTTGTGTTCTACGAACGCTTTGCTTAGTAACCAGACAACCGTTGCTCCTCCGTTGCTCATTGGCTATCACAACAATCACTGCTCAACTGGACCAATCAAAAGTGAGATCACGATTGCGATCGTTTCTTCGCGTCACTTTTAAAATTTTTTACACGCAGGATGGTTAGCGAGGAGGATCGTTAGGTTTTTACTCGTTTTCGAAGCGCTGCTTGAGGTTGGTGGCTACGGAATTCCAAGTTTATTGTCGTTGATAAAGGTATGTGTGTATTTCTACAGTTAATTTCTAATCCTCTTGTTCTGTTATTAAATCAAATGAGGAATTATCCTCGCAGTTATGAACGCAATTTATGCAATTCCGAAAAGAAGCCTGTTATTATCTTCTATTCCTTTGTGAGTACCCACCTTTCATCGTCGTGTACGAGCCCTGACACTGTAGACCAAGTATAGGTCTTATCTTCCTTGCGATAACTTGTTTGTGATGCCTATGGCTACTGTTTATTAGGAAAGTGAGCAGGGTAGGAACATAGTTTACGAATCTTAACATTATACATGTATGTTTGCATGATGCACAAGGTTACATAAAATTTCACACCTTCTGTTGCCCTTCGAACTGGTTTGAATTGCAACCAATGAAAGTAATACCTATTGCAAATAGATTTTGCCATTACACTATTGCTATGTTTTTATGTGAACTGGTCCAGAATGCAAATTACATTTTTGGATGAGTTGTTCTTAATTAAAAATTTTTTATGACAGTTTTGTCACTCAAGCAGTTGTGATGGTTACAGTGTAGATATAAAAATGACAATATTTCAAATTTCACCAAGGAGGGAAGCTCTAAAAGAAAGTTCTTTGTTATCTGACCAAGGAAAAGTCAAAGCAATTGCTTTCTGCTAAAAAAAATTTGCCATACATAAGCATGCAATTTACATGTACATGTGTGTGTACTAATGCTGGACTCACTAACATTAACAGATTTGGGAATTCTGTTTTCATTTTCTACTTGCTTCTTTGGCTACTTAAAACAGTTTTTCCTACAGTGTTGAATTGGCATATTAGTTGTCATTTGCAAATACAAAAGCTGAACTTCACAAGTGGGAATGACATTAAGAAAGATACAGTACATTGTATCTAATATTTATTTCAATCAACCTCCCCAATACCAACATTTTTAGAGTTGCAATTCAGATGCATAATAAAAAAAATTGTATTGGCAATTTTTAAGTTAAAGGTTGTTTGGCTCGCAAATTCTGAGACGTGTACAGCTGTATGTCACTAGTTAGTAGGCCACTCGATTAACAAGTTTATCTAGAATCCTTTCATGGGAGCCTAGTGACCACATAATTCTCAAGCTCTCAATCTTACAGAGTTTGTTTGATTTTTTTTTTTTTATATTTACTGTAACACAGAAGCTCGAGTAGTGGGAGGCCTACATGTAGTAGTGGCGGCTCCAGGAGTGGCTATTCATCTTCGAGTGGATTTTTTGATGATCAGACTCCTGTATGAAGGTGTGATACAGTGACAATCACCATTGCTGAAATTGGCAAGGTTTTTTGATGCCTTCAATATAGTATCAGCCCAGCTTAAACTACAGGGTCAAGCTTTGGAGAGTGTAAAGAATTCATTGCAAGACTCAATAACTGCTGACTTGCATGGACTGAAAGAGGACCAGAGAGTTCTAGAAAAAGTAGAAAGTCTATAAAAAAATAACGCCATAGATGATGGAAAAATTCCACCTGAAATTTCAGTAAGTTTAAAAGTTGGTTATTTTCACTGATGGTTTACTTGATATTATTTTGATTTTCATTTTCAAAGTACATGTATGTCATCAATCCTAAATAACATCATTTTTTGATTCTCCACGTTAACTGCTACATGTATTGTCAATAGTGTCATAATATAAATAGCCTGTATACAGCTACCCACTCTCCACAAGGAAAAATGTGAAAGACAGTGACTGTTTAACCATTCATAATCATGTTCAAGGCCACATGATTTTCCCCAGAAGGTGTAGAAAATGTTCTCATTGGTTGATGGATTGTTTGTGGTTAAACAAAGTTTAATGTTTGCCAATTGTTGAGAAGTACCTCGTGTTTAACATTGGTGGTGCTGACAAATATTTTGAGCATTGGCTACAGAAACCTCAGTAGAAATTGGTTACATTTTGTGACTGATACATTTAAAATTTTGAAGTTAAGATCCCCAATTAATGGAGGTAAACAGCATTTCAGGGCATTAGGAGAGTGGACAGTCATGCACAGGTTAAATATAAACAGAAGGAATAGAGTCTACAATTACTTTGAAAATATATTAAACTGTTTATTTAATGAGTCAGGAGAAAAAGAATGATGAAGTAAGGTTTCCATTGGAATTAAAGGCCTTTTACATGGCAGAAAAATTTGGTCTGGACCCGATGAGTTTTGTAAAGAAACAGTCAAATTTTTGCAGGATATTGGGTCCAGGCCAAATTTTGCTCCAGTGTAAATAGCCTTTAAATTTGGTAGTTTGTCAGACAATTAGACAATTTTTCTCTTGACGATAGCGACCTTTAGTTTGGAGTAAGAGTTTGAGCACGAGTATAACTTTTCAAGCCTAGTGCTTATGCAGCCCTGTTATCAGGTTTCCAGCAAGAGGGAGGAGTGAGGGCTTTGGGAATGTACACTGTAACTGGATTGAAATCGAAAAGTTGTACTTAATCTTGTACTCCTACTGCTTTCTAAGAGACTCTAATACATGTAGCTGAAAGTTGTACACTCTCTTTCCCTTCAGGCAGATGTTCACCTTCTCTATAAGTTTGTCCTTGGATAAGCTGTACAAGCCTGAGCAAAGGTACATGTGAAATAGCTATTATTATTTTTTGTAAACACATAATTATATACATGTAGGTAATCAATGAGTGATCAGTATTGTAAGTTTTGGAGTAGAAAGGAGACTGGTCTAACTCTTGTCTCTATAAGTTATGATGCACAGACTAAGTTGCAAACTCAGTGTGCAAGTCCACATACATGAACTTATGAAGATTCCAGCTACAGTATGATTTACGTGTACGTTGTATGAGATTGTGCACCATCCTTTTCATAAGGGCTTTATTGGGGGATGGCTTCTAAACAAAATTACAAATTTATCAAGACATTGTATGGTGTATGTGCTTACATGTTAACTTTTACAGAAGGGCACTTGACTGATCGCTCAAGAACAGTCAAATCTCTCACAGTAGACACCTACAGTATGACTTGCACTGTAAGGCAGATACATTGTTACCCCTTTACATGGACATGGCTAGCTGGTATTAAACATTAATGGGATTTTGGCAACTAACAATCACTTGGTACAAAATCCACTATGCTGTAGAGCAAGCTACATTTTGGGGACATCCTAAAGAAAACAAATTCATCCAGTCAAGTATTAATGAAGTTTTTCTGTTTTCTGTTTCTGTGTGTTACTTGCTGTAATCAGCATGACAGATTTGTACCATGTGGTTATTTGCAAAGGGCCCATTTCATGTTAATCCTTAAATGCCCCTTATCAGGGGTTTCAGTAAATTTGATAGTGCATGGTAGGAAATAAACATTGTAGTACTAAAAATAAAACTCAAACAGTGGAGATAAACATGGTAAACCAACGTAAATGTATGTTAACGTAACATATATTTCGTATGCTAGGCAACATAATTATATTTTCAAAAGTGACTGTTACAATTTTTGAAAACTGTTTATATACTTTTAATACAGGGCTCTGGATCCAAGATCAAGAAAAACTATCTTAACAGTAAATAAATTGTGAAAGGATACACCTTATTAATAAAGCAACTCTTTACAACTTCTCACTACTAATGTTTACATTAAAAGCTGGCTTAAATTCTTGGATAAATAAGGGTTCCTTAATTTTGCAATGATAATCGGTTTTGCCCGATGCTAAAAAATGTCTAAATGATCCCACTTGATGTTGTGTCTAGTGGTTTTAATGTGGTCAGCAATAGCTGATGTGTGGTCATTTTTAGTGAGTGCCTTGAAATGTTCAGTTTTCCTGTCATGAAGTCTTCTTTTTGTCTTACCGATTTAAAAATCAGTGCAGTCCCAGCAACCAGCCTTATAAATGACTTTAGACTTCTGAGAGTGGTTTAAGCAGTCCTTATAAGGAAAATAAGACTTGATGTGGAGAGTGTTCTGAAAAACTATCTTAAGGTTGACGCAGGAGTAGACCGCTCTCAGAAGTCTAAAGTTATTTACAAGGCCGGTTTCTGGCCATCCTAGTAACCAAAAAAGATGACCTTGCCAGTGCTGTAACTTGACTCTGTCCTTGAAAAGTTAGCAGTGGGAAAGATGTTATTCTTAGAGACCCATAATTGAGTATAGATCTGAAAGACAGATTTGTGTGTAATTCCATTAAATAGCAATGAACTGCACTAGATATGCAACAATTATTAGCAAATGCACGTGATAGTTATGCAAAAAAGAAACTGGTGTGGCTTCTCGGTAAAATCCTTAGGCATTTGTCACACTTTTCAGTTTTGTCACTAACTTTTGAATTGGGTACCTGAGTTTATCAGACCCCAAAGGCACTCCCCTCTTGGGGGGGAGGCTCTGTGGGAATGCTCATCCAGAAAATTTGGAAATTAAGATGCTTTGAAGTGCTGTTTTCCTCTAAAAATGTACTAGAGTAAGTCAGATTCATTTCTTTGTAAACTTACACATTCAAGAGGAGAATCTTGTTTACAAATTGAGATAATGAATCATTGTTTTACCTTCAATTCTTAGTGCCCTTTCACTACACATGTCTGTGCGACATCATCTTGAGGAACAGATGGCAAAAGAAGATAAGGGATATCACTTAAAGGCAGTAAAATGTCAGCCTGTTTGCCTGGAATAACATGACTTTTTTCAGGAATATTGTTTATCTGCGCCCGCGTAGTGTCATTGCGGCCCCCCATTTACTCTAATTGGTTAAAATCCATCAGATGATGAGGCAAGAACCAATCAGCTGTAGGGCTGATAATGCATTAGCAGCCCGCTGTCCGTCTTTTGCGGCCCGCTGAGCGTGTGTTTTGAAGAGGCCAATTTTCTATTTGGCCGCGTATATTGATAATAATTTTTCTTAATTAGCAAGTAATTGAAGAGTTTTTGGTTAGGTTACATGGTGACTTTCAGAGCTGTCATTAAGTTTTGGAGCAGGCATAACACCTGTAACATCTGATCTTGCTCCATGAACATTCAGTTTGTTAACAAAACAACAATCACCCATAACAACAACTGAGCGAAGCCGTATCAGGTGTTATGGGTTACAGCCCCTAATGACAACCCTGATTTTTATGTTGCATATTATTTCCCAAACTTATTAATTATTGACATGCAATTCGCTTTGTATTTCTGGGCCCAGTTGTTCAAAGCATGATTAGGCTAACCCTGGGTTAGAGTGAACTTTGAGTCCAGTTTAGCTAATGTTCAATACAAACATTACCAAAAGATTTTCATCCTTAAGTTTTGACTAGAATTTAACTTTACTTTAAATTGGCTCAAAATGGACCTTTCGTTATTTTTAAACACCAACTCTTTGATGGGTCGATACTTCCCCAATTTTTTATTTGTTGTCTTGAAAATGGTATCAAAACATTTCCCAATTATTTCTCAACAATTTGCGATCAATTTTGTGACATATTAAGGTTACCATAGCAACAATACAGCTTCTTAGAAATACCCTAAATTTTGGCTTTATGTGCCTTGTAACTCAAAAATGAGTCCAGTGACCTCCGATTTTTATCATTGAATTGCAATCAGCACATGAAGATCCATTTTTCTGCAAAGTTTTAAAACATTCTGTACATGGGGTTCAGAGGCACTTTACATCATTGAAAAATTAAAAATAGCACCAATTTGGGTACAAACTGTCTCACACAGGTCAGCACAAAGGTGTCAGAAGCACCCCAGTATTTAACCAAAATTAAATGGCATCTTTATTTTTTCCAGCTTTTTAGTGCACGATTGAAAGTGGCACGTGGCCAGGAGAAGGACAGGATGAAAGAAATTAACTCTGATTATGTCAGTGATGAGGAGGATGGTACTGAGGGAAAGTGGATAGTGCGAAAGCCATGTTGGAGATCCCAACAAGCTGATAACCTGATGAACAGGCTCCAACAGAGGATTGAGCAGTCGAGAAAGGAGGACATCAGAACCTGTGTCCCAAGAATGGAGGGGCCTCGATCAGTACGATCAATGCCCAGGCTTCAGGTGGCTTGGGCATTAAAAGAAGAAGAGACGCCAGACTGAAGAGATGAAAGAAATGAATCTGAAAGCGCGAGTGTTGAACAGCGAGTTCAGGGAGGTGAAACTCCAAGAGAGAAGAGAAGAAAGACTACTCACAGAAGAGTCCGTCAACTTTCTAGTGATAAAGATTCTGATGATAATTAACCCTCTCATTCTCAAGAGCAACTCTAAACAATTCTCACGTTTCATTTGGTGAATGGTGAAGAACATAAGCATTGTTGAAAACCACAAGCACTACCCTGAAAATGAAACTGAAAATGAAACCACAAAGTTAACCACATCGCATGACTTAAAGTCAATGGCTGTGGAAATGAGAGAGTTATCACTCACCAGTTCAGTATCTTTTTATAACAGGTGGTAATTAGTATTTGTCAGAGTAATCGATGAAATGTAGTTGTGATTTCTTGACCCACAAAAAGATGGCAAAACCTGAACAATTTGAATTTAATTCGAATTTGGACCAACCCAAATTAACAAAATTACGCCTGTCGAGTTTCCATTTGATGTTATATGCATTTCTATCATGTTGATTCAGAAGTCGAACTTAATTTGTGGTTTCACAAGTGTTCTTCATACAGTTCCAGTTCCAGTTCCAGTAATGAGTACAACTGTTTACACATACAATATAATAATTTACGCATTAAGTTCGGCACATGAAAAGTTTGGCGTCTGAATCAAAGCCGTTCCGGATCCAAAGTCAAAATTCCCGCCTCCTCCAGGCGAATTTAACGGTTGAGCCGTTAAAATATCCGTTCTTAATTGATTCAGACGCCGAACTTTTCATGTACTTAATTGAATGCATTAGGTTCGGTTCATCAAAAGTACGGCGTCACTGTCATTTAGGGAGCTTAAGCAACGAAGACGGCAACGGCAACGAGAAGCCACTAAACAATAGGCTTAGTGAGCAAGAACAATTCCTCTGCACGATCTTTTTGCATTTTGGTACATTTCTTTGCCGTCCTCGGCAAAACAACACGTGAAATGACCCAAGTTTTATGTTTTCTTGAGAACGTGAGCGAATGGCGGCAATTGTTTCTTTCTATTTTCTTACTTTGATGTCGTTCATAGTAACTTAATTAGTTCCTGGACATGTCGCCAGCAGCAAAGTTATATTTGAAATGACGTTTTCGTTGCCGTCGCCGTCGTCGCTAACGACATTCCATTGAGCATACAAACGAAACGTTTCCGAGTTTAGGCCGTATATATAGACATTTTATCGTTTGTTCTATCTGTGAAGACGTCTGGAACGCGATTGTCAAATTGAAAGTTATGATTTCGTCACTGTCGACGTTTAACTCGTCAGTGATAGGCATGTGAGTTAATTTGTAAAACTGAAAGTTTCAAGTTTCATACAGCAAAACTTCAGATATAACGTGACGTGGACAGAAATGACAGTTATATTTTTAAAGGTAGCTGTTAATACATGTTATTTAAACCCTCTGTCAAATAAAGTTTTGTTAGATCAATTTTACGGTGTCTAGCCTTTTCGCTTAACTTTAAACAAACTGTTTTGGCCATTCTACCTTCGCATGAAAAGAAGAAAATTACAGGTCAATTGACGTTTCCCAAAAAGGGATCCCCCCTATACTCGAAATAACTCAAAGTTCAGAAAAAATGCTAAAATACCAAAGGATATGCGTGTGTATGTGTTGAATGAACACGCCATTAATACATATTTAAGAACACCGTGTTCAAAGCGAATGCGAGGCACTCGATCAGGATCAGACTTCGCATATTCTTGAACACGAGGATTGTTCAAAGATGTTCAGGCCCGAATACCCCAGGCTACCACTACAATACGCAAAATCATGGGGTCATTCGTCTTGTAAACGTCCCGAATACCATCTGTATGACATCCTGTACGCGTTGGTATCCGCGCATGTTCACGTCCAGAATCCCGTTCGTCAGCATTGCCGTGTTCACCTCGTATGCTGGTTCGAATGCTCCGGGGTATTCTGACATGTTCAAACATCTAAGGATCATCAAACCTCAAATAGTACCTACATTAATATTTTTAGACCTGAATTTGGACGTATGAATTTCGAATGCTTCGACGTATGCAAAAATATTCTAATCGAATTCGGAAAAACAGTCCGGATTCTAATCGGATATTCCAGGCATACGTCGCGTCATGCATCCTCGAATACCTTTGAATACTATCGTATACTCCGGATGTATCGATCCGTATTCGGGTACATTCGGGCCCGAATATCGGCCTTTTTGCGCAGTGCATCGACCCGAGTGTGCACGTCTCCAGAATATCCCCGAACGAGAACCAGTAGGTATCGAAACACTGTCCAAGGGATAAAGGAACTTACTGGATTCACTAACCCAGTTACTTTAGACCTAGATAGCTTGCATTTCATTGATTTCCCTATTTCTTGTAGGTATAAGTCAATCATAGGGCCGACCAATTCAAGCTTGTTCCCAACATCTTCTTCTAGTTGCGCGTCCATATTTAACATGCCATAATTTGGTTTACTTTTCGCTTTGCGAACAGCTTTTATCCACTGCCTTTCCACTGACAGTAAACTTCATTTGCACTGATGAAACATTCCAGAATTTTTCGCCACGTTCTGTATCATCAAACGCCCCTAAATCCAAGTCATTACAACAAATTCCCTCCGCCATATTTGTTGAGTTCTCCTACGTGTGCTATTTTTTGACGAGCACCGCTGGCAGTTACGAGCGCAACAGCCAACGTGGGTGTCAATTGGCTATAAGATGGATGTCCAGTATCTAAGACGTACACTGTAAAGTAGCTGGTCAGCTGCTGGGCCAGGTGGAGTATGGCCGCCATGTTGGATTATTATGATTATTATTAGGATATTATTAGTTATTGGGCAACACCACCGTCGTCGTGCGTACGCGCCCACGAGCAATACCGCTAGCCATTTTTACCATGAGAAAAGCAGTTGACGGGTTTCTATAGGTATGGTGCTCCGCTTGGCGGCCCTTCGGGCCGCCGGAGCTCCGCTATAAACCTTTAGTGTAGTGACAACCCGTACACTTCTGGAAAGCGATTGTAGCTCGTATTAAAACCAAGACCGATGGTTAAAGAAAATGAGAAAGAAATAAACACCGCAAGTCGACCTATATCGCTAGCAAGCAAGAACATTTTCTAGGTTATGATCTTCCTTTGTTTTAGCGAGATGTCTGTCAATCCGAATATATCAAGCTGGAAAATGGTTTTTCCGTCTTTTGTTCTATAAGGCATAACATAAAATAATATTTACCCTTGTAGCTCTTCCTCGAAAACATCGATTGCCAATAAAAAGCAGCTGCATTCATCACTTGCATGAGTTTTGATACCCAATGAAAACCCAGTTGAAAATCACGTGTGTTTTGGATCAGATATCCAAACCAAGCGTGGTATTCATCTGGGTTTTCATTGGGCATCAAGATTCACCCACAAAAACAAAGCAAATTAAACACAAGAGCATTACTTACTGTTAGCTATACAGTGCTAGTTAATATTTTTCTCATGCACAAAAAGTTTTATATCATGATTTGAAAACTTCGCGAACCAGCAGTTAAGAGATACGGCATCCTATACGATATTTCACAATTTCCAGGATTCACTTTCAGTACAAGTCATAATCTTTGTAAAGACCACCAGGATATGATCTAAAATCGGTACTTTCACCTCTCTTACCAACTGCCATTGTCTAAACACATTCAAAGCCCATTTGTTGTATTTTGAGGAAGCTGGAACGGCGGACGAAAACGACTCGCTCCCTCCCTCATCTCCGCCATTACTATGTGTCAGCTACAATGAATGACTGCTGACGCGAAACAAACAATTCACTAAATGTATGCAGGCAAAGAGTTGTGCATGAAAATGCAAAAGAATGTATACGCTGTTACTCTTTAAAACGATTGGATCTAATTGTCAGAGGATATATTTGCCATATTACATTATATTTTTGTGCCTGTTTGAGAAGCCACATCAAAACCTCGTTCTTCGGTTTTCATGAGGAGTGCCATCTGTCTCTCGGTGTTTGGAACCCCTGATGAAACACTTGCACTCGTTTTTGATATGTTACTTGGAGCAGCTACAGAATACAGAGGGAGGCGCTGGGGTTTTCGGCTTTGGCCATTTTTTAGGTCGGTTTTTCGGATTTTGCACCGAAAAACTTCGGTTTCTCGGTTTTCGTGTCTGTTGCGGTTTGCGGTTTTTGCTTTTTATTAGCATTCGGTTTTCGGGTTTCGGCCAAAATACCAGCGGTTTTTCAGATCTGGTATCCGACGTGGTTCAGTTCGGTTTTTCCGGCTATTTGGTTTTAGTTTCTTTTCGGACGACACCAGTACCGTTTACGAATCGAATCTCTGAATTCACGTCTAAGCTCCCCAAATTATCGATTTTTGATGGAGCTTTTAATAGGATAGCTTTTTGGCCATTTTATGATTGCAAAATACAGAGGGTAGGAGATATGCCTGATTAGGCCCCACGGGCCGCGCAAGTTTGTTTACTAGATACCGCCGATTAAAAAGAAAGTAAGTTATTACAAATAAGGTAAAAGCAAAGTAACTGTAGTACTTGCGTCGTAGCACGCTTGTTGTGTAGCACGCTTATTGTGTAGTTTGAAATGAAACCCAATTTAATGAACCGTTTTCATTTTATGTCCGTTATGCGACCCCCAGCTATGTCGATACTATTAAATTGCTGAAAGGCTATTTAGGACACAGCTCGAAGCCAAAAGAAGGAAGACCCAATACGACTGCAAAGGCCTTGAGGGATTTGAACTTGTCTTACACTTTTTATATTCCAGCTACCGGCCGCTCCACGCTTACAATAGAGCAAGCATAGCTATAGAGGAAAGCTCTCTTTGCTTGCTTAATGCACATTCACTACGATACCAACATCAATCTGGGCCAAGTGGTAGCCTCGTTTACCCAGAAGCGTTCAAGGAGGCTTGAGCTTGGCACACTACTCAAAGATAAAGCCCAAAATCCATTTCCACAAAGTAATTTTTCTTAATTATTTTCATTCGTTTTACGTTTCAGTTTCAGTTTATTTATTTGCCATAAAAAAATAAATAATAAATACATACAGACATTCAATATATTACAAAAAATTAGAGATAAAGAGACATTAATTGTAAGTAAATTAATTAAAGGTATTTTCCCGGCAAAAGGCTCAAATATAAGCCTAGGGGCTTGTGAGCTCCCTCATGAACCTAAGACTAAATATAACGAATAAATAGGCGGCGAAATCACACTGAAACATAATTAGGATAAAAAGCAAGCAAAACAAAACAGACAGAAAGCAGCAAAAAACAAGCATTATTTACAAGTGGTGGTTCACCTAAGAAGAAATGTTGATATTTAATGAATTGAAAAATTTAGGACCCTGAAATCTTATGCCAAAAGTTTTTTATTTGTTCTTGCAGGAAATAAGTAGAAAGTATTTGAATTTCTGGTATTATAGGAATGAACTTGATTTGTCATTAAAAACATTCCTTTGAATACATTAGGAAGTAGGCCTATTTTATAAGAATATAATTATAAATGTTCCAACTTGAAAAAAGTAAATTTCAGAGAATTTCAGTATTTGCAAACTTTCGAATATATACGTTTGATCTTGACTGTCTAATTTTCTATGTAAAGGCCTTCGAAACGCACAAGATATAGTCTTAGTAATTTCCCGGAGGAGCATGCTCCCGGACCCTGTTGATTTCCCTGGTGTAACAGTTACTGAAGTTCAAAATCCGTGACGAAACTTCGGGGACAAAAATTGCAGTATTTTCCCTCTCCGAAGATCGAAGGAGTCCGCTAATGTTTCAAAAAATGTGCAAGAAGTTCATACTTCGAGATTTCAATCACACGTGCAATTAGCAATACGCCGAACACACAATGTATTGAATAAATTTAGAATAGAATTTGGAAATTAAAACTCTTCTCACGAATATTCCGTGTATCGTTGGAATCAGTCGTACGGCTCATACGTGATTACGTCATTACATACGTAATGAGTTTAACTGCCCTACGGGGCCTTAAGAAATGTGGCAGAAATAAATAACTTTGAACTACACAAAAACATTTAGCACGTATGCAGTCCGTTTGCACGTTTAGATTAAGTAGGTTTACGTTTCTTGATAAAAAGCATTTCAAACAATAAACAATCAAACTTGCTTTTTCTTAAGAATCTTGAAAAGGCTTTTATTCAAAAGATCACTGCCACCGTGCGCTTTGAGATGTTTGCCAATTGCCGAAAATATGTGCTAGGCCATGCGTTGGAAAAGGCGTCGGGTTGTGTAACCGACATAATCGGCATCGCACAGATCATACATGGAAAATTATAAACAACGCACAGCTGATTAACAAGACACGGCTGGCTTCCTTTTTGGCCTTTTAAAAGTCTTTCTCTTACTTCTACTGACAAAATAAAACTGGCTGCACACTGTGGCCAACCTTATGACTAACATCGCGCAAATGCCCCCAAACAGCATTGGCAGAAACTTGATCTTACGATACTAATTCTAACTATGGTGGTATCTCTTTCCGTTATGTAGCAGTCAATTCCAAAAGCGCCCATCCCCCCCCCCCCTCCGGGCATACCCCGGGTATTTGATCCGAGATTTGTCCCGCACGGTAGGGCATTTCACTTTCGGCTAAACATTGTTCGGCGGTCGCCAGCTAAAGGGTTTCGCCCGTCTTTCGCGCGCAAATATTCGTTCATTCACCACGGGAGCCGCTTCGCTCCCTTCACTTCAAGATTTCGTGTAGGTTTTCTGTTGTTTACTAAATATACAGTTGATATGCTTTTATTCTAAGTGTGAAGTGTCCACAAAAGAGATCGGAAAAGAGTTTGGCGCACAATTTTTTCGGATTTGGTTTGAAAAACGTAAGCGATTTGAGAATAAAATATTTATTATGAGCGGGGAGCGTGCCAAAATGCTTCATGCAACGAGTGATTTGCTATAGATTTGCACTTGTGTTTCGCTTTTTGAGGCCTTGACAGTGGGGCATTTGACCGTCTAAACTGGAAACACAGCGCGGCATTTGATCAAAATTTTTCAAAAAAGTAAAATGCTCGGGTGTTCGCCAGGAACAGGGGGGGGGGGGGAATTTGAATTAAATAAACCGGGAAGGGGGTAGATGGGCGCTTTTGGAATTGATTGACGTTCGCTGAAGGACATGAATGGTCTCGAAGAGAAAATTTTGGAAATGACAGATTCATTAAGGCCCCTAGGGTAATCGAGACGACTGAAAATAGAGCGTAATTTGTCACTTTCTGCATTAAATCCTCTGCTGTAGAAGACGACGCATAAGCACGACGTAACTTATTATTTAAGTGAGCTACTTCCTAAACTATCTAGTGAGCGAACACATTATCGTCTTAGGTCAAGGGAAAACCTTACACAATTTTCATGTAGAACTTCTCGCTTTCAAAAGTCTTTCTTTCCTTCCGCCGTTACTAGCTGGAATTCCCTGGACCTAGATGTTCGAAACTCTGTATCTCTTCCCACTTTCAAAGCTAAGTTAAGGTCAACTCTCTTTCCCCATTGTTATAACAAGTTATTTGATTTCTCTTTTTCTAGGCGTGCATCTATTTATCACACCCGTCTAAGACTTGGTTTTTCTTGTCTAAGAGAATATTTGTTTAAAATTAACCGTTGTGCATCACCTTTTTGCGAGTGCGGTCTTGACATCGAATCAGTGAAACACTTCATTTTGTTTTGGCCCAGGTATGCCGCCCAACGTAATCTTCTCCTTACCTCCGCTGCTAATATTCTAGGTGAAACGTGGTCATCCAGCAGCGATGCTAAAAAACTTAATTTTCTTTTGTACGGCGTTAAATCTGCAAATTATGATATCAACTGTGCTCTATTTCGCGAAGTCCAGACTTTTATAATCAATACTAATCGCTTTTCGATGGCCACTGTTTAACTGTTTAATTAATACGTTTGTAATTATGTAAATTTATTTGTTGTAACTTAGTTTTTGTGTGCTGTTTGTGTCTGTCTGTATTTTTTAGCCTGATTATTGTATCATTGTAAGCCCCCTTGATAAGCCTAGGTGCTTTTGGGGCAAACAATAGAAAATATGTTTAAATAAAAAAAAAACAGTCTTTAACAGAGTCCTTGTAACGTTTATCAGTATGACTCTTAAAATGCAAGAGTAAAGCAGTGTTTGCTGCCTTTCTGTAGACTTGAGTCTTAAGTTTTATTCCGTTCTTTCTGAGATCAACGCCGATGAAAGGTATTCTACTATCAATTGTAATATATTGTTACTGACTCCTAAAAGACGAAACAAGCAAGCAGCTAAGGAAGGCTTGAGCTTGACACGCCATTACAGGATCAGCAGCAAACCGAGTAATATATAAGTAATTCTTGACCTTTTTTGCACAGCCCATTTTTATGTGAAGCATGCTAGCAGAAAGGTGATTACGATTTTAATTAATAAAGGTATCCGTTTTCTTTCTCTATTTGCGTGCTGTATGATTGCCGTTTCCTTGAAATAACTGCCGACACCCGGTTTCAATTGCAAAAAATCCATTTGGCAATATAAAAAAGTTTGAGAAATATTGATGTTTTAATGTTTGATTTTGGCTTCCTGATTTCGGATCAGACTACCTTCAAACGCTCGAAATACAGTGTTAAGCCCCGGTTGAACGATCAAACATTTTCCTCCAACATCATGTTCCCTAAACATAATGTCAGATGTCTATTAAAATGGACAAACAATGTTTGACCAAAAAAGTGACAAGTTAGTTTGACAATGGTCGCTGAAATTACAACGTTATCTGTTTGAATTTGTTGCTTTTTCCTTCTCGCGTCAGCCCTGTTGGCAGACGTGGCTAAACGATATCGATCAAACGGACTTTCAAACCGACAAACCAACGTCACGTGAAAGGTTGGCTGAAAACGTTTGATTTAAATCAAACATGGAAAACCCCTTCGATGTTCAAACACCTTCTTCCAACACGATATTGGATGAAAATGTTTGACCGTTCAAACGGGGTGGCGGTCTAACGAACCGGTGTCAAGATGGAAAACTCCGCGTAGCTAAAACTAATGTCACTGTTGATGAATGCATGTTAGTGACTCGATCGACCTTCATATTATAATAAGAGCTAATTGAGCGAGCGCGGCAGGCAAGGAGAAAATAGGAGTAAATATGAGGAAGCTTGGAGAAGTCTCCAATCAATCGCCGTGAGGACTCTTTGGGGCCAGAAAGCAGCGCGCATGCTAACAGAATCCACAGCGGAAACTACCTGTATGAACTGCTAAGCTCAAGATTGGAATTTAAGCGTGGCTTTCTGAAGGCTTCCTCTCGTATAAAGTTTGTTTTTTCTCTGCAGGTGGACTAAGGGGCTGTTTACATGAGAAAACTCAGAGCGACGCGAGTTTCATACCGGGGTGAGGCTCACACCGAGGCGACTTTTGCCTCGGCGCTAGTTCACTCCAGATCCCTCACGCAGCTCTGTATTGGTTTACATGATACCATCGAAAAATGTCATGTCGCACCGGCGCGAGTTCACCACGGTTCCTGCACCCGAGCGAGAAGTTTTTCGTTCCGGCGCAAAATCTCGCGACGGTATCATGTAACCGAATACAGAACTAGAGTGAACTCGCGCCGGGGCGACGTTGACCTTCCGAAAGCCTTTTAAATGCAGCAGTAACAAATGGATTTACATAAAATGCGCGTTTACCCGCAACGCTGTCGCTAATGACGAAAACATTGGGGAGGTCCGAACACAATAGTATTCAAGTGAGAACGCAGAAATACTCAAGTTCCCCTGCATAATGTTCCATCAAAACCCAAGGGAAAAGAACACAAACATTCTCAGTTGCATCTGTGCTTTTGCAAACATGCTCAGTATGGAAGTCTTGCAGTTAAGCAGTGCTTTTTCACTTCTGTTATGTACTTAAACGAGCTGTCACGAGGATTTTATAACCAAACTTTTAGTACTTTTTACAAACTCTAACAAACTTTTAATTTTAATACCAAACTTCACCACTGAAGCTGAGCCAGAGCAGTTTTCTAAGATCTACGATGATTACACATTCCAAGCGAGTACAAAGAAGAGTGCAGGCGTGTTCAAACTTCTCCTACTGGCATTAGTTTGTCTCGTTCTATTCCGGTTCACAGCATCCCAACCAAGCATGGCAGCCAGCAACAAGCCTGTTGCTCAAATGATGCTAAAGAATTCGATTTACCAAGAAGGAGATGGGGACAGACGTAATACTTAGGAAGGATTACAAGGAACCATATAAATCTAAACAAGACGACGGGGAGTCCCACGAAACAAGAAACTTGATCAACCCTGCCAGAAAGGAAATCTTGAAAGGGTCAATCTCTGCAGATCCAGGAAGCAGTATTGGAATACCACAGAAGGGAAATACCTTTCGACTGTTAGTCCACGACAGCACGTTATCCGTTGTTCAAAAAGTGTCCAGAGAAGAAATTAGAATACACCCAAGTCCCACGTTGAAGTTTTAAAATGTCGCCCATGGCCAGTTACACGAGATATAGGTTCGAATAATGAAAATCGATAAGGGCCTTATAGTACCTATCCTATTTACCTTTGAACGAGAAGATTTAGTTGTCATTTTACGTAGTCGAGATTTGTGCAATAGTTATCGTGAAGCCTAATAGAGGTGCTTTTCCAGACACACTTTGCTAGACGAAGACGTCTAGATTTATGGAAGGGCGTATGTCACGAGGATTTTATCAGTTATTTCGTTAGGTTTATTCTTGGTATAAAGTTGTAGCGGAAATGTTCTCAATTGTTTTGGCTTTATTGGGGTTTCGCTGTTCTGTTATTAAAAGAATCAGCAGTAGTGGTTTATTTAGCTCTTGGAATTCAGCAGGGACGCTGTTGTTTTAGGACGAATGTTACTCAAGCTTTACGTGTACGGGTAGTCAGGTTAGGTTCAGTTATGGAGTTTTACCATTGTCGTGCAGGTCAATTCTGGTACAATTTGTACACCTGCCTGATACTTTCAATAGTCGGAATTCTGGAAAGGAATATTTAGTGGTTGATTATCCTTCTATGCAAAAGCAACTCAGCAAATCTTTTGTTACAAGTTCACCTGTCTTTGCTCGTTAGTCGAGCCTATTCATCATTTCCTTCCACAATATTAAAAGTAATTTAGTTTCTTCCGTAATGTCAACTTTAATTTTAAAATAGTAAATTAGTTCCGTCCGCGGTGTAAAAGAGCAATTTAGTTTTTTGCAGCAATAAGAGTTAATTTAGTATCTGCCAATAAGAATAAGATTTGTTGTCGATACATCTCATACATAATTATAATCTCGCTCTGAAGCTGTTCACATATAATTTAAATGCTAATTTAGATCTTTTGTTTCTATCACCTGACGGTTGCCACACTGTACCTTGAAGACAAAAGGAAGCTGTACAAACAAAGAACTCTTGTACAATATATAAGAAACTTAGTTGAGCTTGTAAGATCGGTTACATTTTCGGTTACATCAGAAGTGGGTTACATCAGCAGTAACATCTACGCTATATGATGCCTACATAGTTGGTTACGACTTGAGACAGAATAAACTTCTGCCGCTGAAGATCGTGGTTTCTTTGCTGTTCGACGAGTCCAGTTAGTCGGATCCCTGGTCAGACGTTGAGACGAGCTTCACTTCGCCCGCAAGTGAGATGCTCAAGAGTTAATTTCCCCCTCGTTATTGAAGTTTCGCAGTAGCAAACGCAAGTTGTCTCCGAGAACAACAATCCTCCCTGGTAAGAGAAAAACCCTCGCTGCACCGAGCAGAAACTCTCGTCACACTGAGAGGTACTACTGGATCGCCCCGAAGCCGATTCGAAGTAAGAGGCCTTAATATCAGCTGGATATTCGCCGGTGATGTAACCCCTTGAACGCCTGACGAGTAAAGACGCCGTTCAAGTCTGTGAGTACGAACATTTATTTGTCTATGAAGTCAGTGAAGAAAGCATTGAGGAAGAACTTGCCTAGATATAATTTGAGAAGTAGTCCAATAGACAGTACTGGTACAAGTACGCCTAAAGTCAAAGTTAGTAAAAATATTCAAGTTGATTTATCCGACGAGGAAGATAGCCTTACACGTACATTGTTTACCTAGTTACCTTTTTGCACATCGCCGTTTAACACCGCGTCGCCAGAAAGCAGTCCACGTCCTAGCGAAGAGAAAACGTCTTGCGCCTCGAAGCCCAGAATTTCGACAGCGTATTCCACGGCCGATCAAGCCGACGCGACAACCAGAGAACCAGTAAATATTAGCATCGATTCGCACAGTGATTCCTTTGTTTAAACAAGTGTAAAGGACAACACTAGGGTGTCTAGAAAACGAAGACCGAAGAAGACCGAAGGCCCCCTAGAAAACGAAGACCTAGAAAACGAAGACCCCCTAGAAAACGAAGACCTAGAAAACGAAGACCCCTAGAAAACGAAGACCTCTAGAAAACGAAGACCCCCTAGAAAACGAAGACCTCTAGAAAACGAAGACATGAATCCTAAGACCCCGATCAAAACCGTCGGCAAAATTAGCTCTGAATACGACATTTAATGGAATCATATAATACTCCTGGATTATTTCGTTTACTTCCCCAATGATTGGGTGCCGTTATTTGACAGGAGGTCTCGCCAACATTTAACCTTGTCCTATTCTCTGCTTAACTGGCAACTCACTACATTTAAAGCGTAGGACGTCTTTACGAATTTCACTTCCAGGTGACCCTTTTCTAAACAGCTGAGGAAGCTTAAAGCCGCGAAACATGGACATAGCTGGAATCTTTCGATCGCTCTAAAACACAATTTTCGCGCCAAAATTTTACATTTGTCTCATGTGCGATCGCCGACCTTCGACCTCAAGGCAAGCCATCGTTTTGTCACGTCACCATTGTATCTAAACACAGTCTAAGACATCTAAGTTTTGCAATGAGCTTCAATAACACAAAACTGTTTAACGCAGATTTCTGAGCTACCCTCCCTCGCCAGATGTTTGAATCTTTTCACTTACATCATGCGAGACATTCAAATCATGATAAAAAATGTAATAAAACGTTCTTTCATTGTTCACTTCCGTCACGCAATATTAGGGCAAATAAGATCTTTATCCGGGTCGCTTGATTTGATTTAAAGTTGGGGATTAGATATAATCGGGCTATGGAACCTTCGCGAAACAAAACAAAGCAAAGTCGGTCCACCAGGAGCCGAAGGCAGTGACGAATAAAGCTCAACACGGCGCGCAACGCTGGAAGTAATTTCGCCGAATGTTTTGGTGTTCGTTTCGTGAGGGTCTTACCTTTTTTAACAGCCTGGCACGACTTCCATAAAATTTATCGTTTATCAGGTTGTTTCCACACTACATGACCGAACAAAATGTTGTGACATCGATCTTTCGCCTCACGGATAGAACTTCCAGGGGGTCTTCGTTTTCTAGGGGGTCTTCGTTTTCTAGACACCCGACGACACTAGCCTCCCGGATAGTCTCTGTTCGTCTCCGCTGAGTGACCCGCATTCTCAAGAAGACTCTCTCAGTATCTTACGCCAATTCGGCCCGGAAGATACCAGCCGAAACGTAGACCAAGCCATTGATCCTGAAGAACAGAGAGCTACAGTAGAAGGCGAAGCTGAAAACCCGAACCGTGATCTTCCACCACCGTCATTTATAAGCACGCCGGTTGACTTAGTGTATTTAGTGTCGCCGCGAAACAGATTTGAAGCCACCGACGAAAACAGTGATAGCAACGAAGAGGCAACAAGTGAAAGTAGCGAAATTTGCGACAGTAGTGAAGATAGCATAACATATATGAATCGAGATCTCCTTGAAGAGCACCAACGGTTGCTTACGACCCTGACCGGGCGATTGGCTTCCAGAGAAGTGAAAATAGATAAATACCATGGATATGAGAACGAGGATATAAATCGTTGGTTTGAAAAACTAGAACTCCAACTAGAATCGACGCACATATGAACCGATGACCAAGCTGCTGTCTCCCAAGTGGTAACTAATTTGAGCGGTCCTGTTGTGCGGGAAAGTGTAGGGGTAAATCGACGGCGAGGAACGGCCCGAGCGAACAATGAACACCCAGAGAGAGAAGCACAGTAATCACATATATTCAAGATGGCGTTTTTGCTCTCTTACATCATTTCCATTTGACTTGCGCGTGAGCCTAAAATCATAACAACAACTGCATGACACAAGTACCGCGGTTACACTCATGAAATATAAGAAGCAAAACAAAACCTGGAAAAGTTCAAAGTTCATAAGGACTATTCGACACCCTCCGGGGGGGGGGGGGCGCGGATGCATCTTGCCCATTCGGAGATTCTTCTCATGGCATCCGTAGCTGCAGCTCGTCTCGGTCGAGTTGATGTAACTGCAGTAGCTTGCTGTTCAGAGTGGTCCTTTGGTTAGGGTCTCACATCAACAGCGACACTGGTAGAAATTTCAAGTGGGTACAGCTTAGTGACCGGTCTGTTGGTGTGTCCAGTACTTGCCCGGATATCTGCTGCCCACACAAGGCCACCACCTCCTCGAATCAGGCTCTCTACAACGGCTAGCCTCCATGTTGATCTGGCGTCCTCATTGTGAATAAGTACAATGTCTCCTTGCTTGATGGACCTTTCATTGGTTCCTGTTGTTCGGTGGAACTCGCGAAGAGAGGTAAGATACTCATGTCGCCATCTGTTCCAGAAACGTTCGAGTATACAAGCTTGTTTTGATGCTCTTCGCCTCATGTCTGATGCACTTCCATAGTCAGGATCTAAATGATCATCGTCAGTAACAGGATAAGGCAGTGAGGTGATTCTCCTCCCATTCAGAAGATGGGAGAGCGTTAATGGTTCTGGGTCTGCAGCATCGCTTGATACGTAGGTGATGGGGCGATCATTTAGAATGGCTTCCACCTCAACAGTAAGGATTTGGAGTTCCGTAAGTGTGATGGATGCTCTGCCTAGTGTCTTCTTGATGGCTCTCTTTGTCAATCCGACGAGTCGTTCCCAGAAACAACCGTACCAGGGGGCTCGCTTAGGGATGAATTTCCATTCAACGCCTCGTCGGCCAAACAGTTCCTTTAGTGAAGCATATTGGAATAGCTCGTTCAGTGTTTCTGCAGCAGCGAGGTAGGTAGAAGCATTATCAGATATCATGCGCAGTGGCAGAGATCTGCGGCTTGAAAAACGGCGGAAGACTTGAAGGAAGGTTTCCTCTGACAGGTCGCTCACGACTTCCAAATGTACTGCCCTGGTTACAGCACAGGTGAAGAGACAAATGTAGCTCTTGGTCTCACCACTTTCTGAACGTACATAAAGGGGTCCCGTGAAATCCACTCCAGTAACTGTAAAGGGTGCTGCTTCTTGTACTCTCAACTTGGGCAAAGGTGCAGGATCTGGAGTTCTGAAAGCTGCTCCTTCCAGTTTCCTACAGGTCACACAGCAGCGAAGTAGCTTCCTTACATACTGGCGTATTGATGTTATCCAGAAGTTTTCACGCAGTGCGGTCACTGTCGCATTGACATCAGAGTGGAGTTGTTTTCTGTGGGTTTCGTAAACGGTTAGTGTAGTGAAGGGGTGGCTGGGGGGCAGCAGGTTCGGAAATTTTGCTGATTCAGCAGGTGGAGCATTATGGATCCTCCCCTCACAACGAAAAAGTCCGTCAGCATCAAGGAACAGACGAAGCTGTCGTACTACTGATAAGCGGGTAGTCGATCTGGACTGCAGGTTGGCAATTTCATTTGCATAGGTTAGAGCTTGAGAGTTCTGGATCCACTGGTGTTGGGCTTCTGGCCTCTCATGTACCGATAGTGGTCCCACCGCTCAAGGCACATGGTTCCGTAAGTTCTTGAGAAATCGGAAAACGTATGCTGTTACAGCAAGCAGCTTGAAGAGTGCGCTGTATCTCGATGCGTCAATTACATGGTGGATGCCTGGTTCTTTCTCCACAGGGTCTGACTTAGTAGCCCTGTCGGTTGTGGCGTTTACCTTGGCGGTCACAGTATCGGTGTAGTCCATATCAGTGGTGTCAGATAGTTGCAGGTGAAGAATCCTTGAGTGATTCCACGAAGGCAATTGTTCTTCGAATGGTAATCACGGTGGACCATGTTTCCAAAGAGAGAAAGCGTGAAGCTGTGTGGTGTTGATCCCACGAGTCAACAGATCAGCAGGGTTGTCGTGAGTCGGGCAATGATTCCATACAGTAACGGGGAACAGCTTCTTAATTTCTTGGGTGCGGTTTGCTAAAAACTGCTTTAGGGGCTTTGTGCTGTGTAACCAGTGAAGAACTATCTCACTGTTAGACCACATCTTGACTATCAGGTTCGAAAATCTTGACTTAAGGGCTCCTGAGATGAAATGGGCAAGTCGAGTGCAGATTAACACAGCCATGAGCTCCAACTGAGGAAGCGTTAATGTCTTTAACGGGGCAACACGTGACTTCGCCATGACAAGTGAGGACTGATCACCAGTAGAGATGTAGGCAACTGCCCCGTACGCCTTGGGGCTGGTTTCAGCGAACACATGTAGGTAGATTGGGTGTGTGTCTGTCCGGCAGTGTGTGAAGAAGCACCTGGGTAGGACTAGCTTGCTAGCTTCTAGGATATCGCCAGCAATATCGTTCCACTTGATGGCGAGGTCAGCGGGAAGTGGTTCGTCCCATTCAAGTTTCTTCTGCCACAGTTCTTGGATCAAAAGTTTGGCTTTCACAGTTACAGGAGACAAATACCCCAGTGGATCATAGGTCTTCGATGAGTGTTGCAGTACATTGCGTTTAGAGACGTGTTGACTTGGTGGTAGGATTGTTTCCTTGGGTGCAAGATGGAGGGTATCGTGAAGTGGATCCCATCGGAGACCAAGAATGTTTACAACAGTGTTCGAGTCAGAGGTTTGGTCTTCCTCAGTTTGTTCACGGAGTAGTGGGCTATTGGTCGCCCAGGAGCGCAAATTGAAGTTGGCTTCATCCATGATTGATCTGGCCTCTTCGTAATAGTGAACAACTTCGGTTTCTCGGTCACATCCTGAGATAACATTGTCCACATACATATTGTCCTTCATTTCATTAGCAACAGGTGAAGTATAGCTTTCTAGGTGGCGATGCAACGTGGCGTTCAACGTGAAGGGAGAACTGGCGGAGCCAAACAGGACAGTCTTGAAGCGATAGACATGGAACTTTCTTTCTGGATCTATAGGGTTTGATAACCAGAAAAATCTGGTAAAGTCTCGGTCCCCTTCATCGAGACCGACATGAAGAAATGCCTTTTCAATGTCCGTGGAGAGACCGTAGGTGAAGGTGCGGAACCTGATGATGATGGAGCACATGTCATTTAGAAACGGGGGGCCAACCATGAGACAGTCGTTTAGGCTTGGAGAGTTGCTCGAGGAACGAGAGCTGCAATCGTACACAACTCTGATGGGCGTGGTGGCTGAGTCCTTCTTGACTGCATGATGCGGGATGTAGTGTGCCCTGTCAGTGAAAGCCACATCGTCAACTCTTTCGATGAACCCATGCCTTTCGTGCTCGTCAATTATGTTGCCATAGAATTAAGAAGCTCGGGAGTCTGGGCAAGACGACGAACCATAGATCGTGTGCGGCGAATGCAGTTACCATAGTTAGTGGGTAGTGGCGGAGAGTCCTCCTTCCATGGAAATTTGGCGCTGTAACTGCCATCAGAGTTTCTTGTGATTGAAGAGCCTTGATAGTCTTGAAGAAAGAGTTCATGTTCATCCTTATCAGTAGGTGGAGAGATGCCTATAGACTCCAAGGACCAAAACTGTGCGAGATCAAATTCTGCTCAAATTCTGCTTCCTTTGTAGAAGACAGTGTTTGAAACAAGTTAACAACAGTGTCAGCTGGATTCAAAATGTCGGTCTTTAATGGCCCTGATACGAGGTAACCGAGCTTGGAGGCCACAGCAGTTAGGCCCTGTCCACAGATGATAGTGTCTTCCACCAAATCCCAGTAGTGATCTGCACCAATTAAGAGAGAGATTGCAAAGTTCTAATCCGAAGTCACAGGGTGCGCAAGGGTAAGACCCCTGAGGTGAGGTATGTCATGGATCTGTTGACCGAACTGGTTCTGAAGTGGTGTGGCGATCTGTTCAACCACCAGAACACGTACTGGGACTTCTTCACCATAAGCAGTAACAACCTTGACAGTGGCAACGGGTAACTGTCTGTTGGATGAGGAGTGTGCACCAAAGGCTGACAAGGCAATAGACTCGCTCTCTGTATAGGGTATGCTCAGTTGGTCGGCCAGTGTCTGGGTCATAAAGGACCGCTGTGCACCTTCGTCAAAGAGGATGTTGGCTTCACAGTGAGTATGGTTATGGCTGATAGTGGCCACAGCTGTTTTTAGGACTGAGATTTGGCCACTGTTGACTGAGAGGTTGACAGCAGGGTTGATTGGCGCAAGCGAGGCATGTACTTGATAGGCTGGTTCTCCAGTTAAATTTTGAGAACTCTGGGTGGGAGCAGCAGACACAGTGCAGTTGTAGTCTGAGAGCTGTGGGTGGTGACATTGGGTCCCAAACAAAGACTGGTGTGATGCTTGCACTTACACGCGTGACAGCGATATCGTGATTGACACTTGAAAGACTTGTGATTTCCCAGGCAGTTGAAGCAATATCCCAGTCCCTTAGTAATAGCCCACCTCTCACGACGGTCGGTGATTTCATTGCAGTTGTAGGATGGGTGGAGACCCTTACAGTAAACACATCTTTTAGGGGCTTTTAGTTTGTTGCGTCTTGGGGGATATGACTGGTTTCCTTGTGTTTGAGTGTGAAAAGAACTAGTAACTGTGGGTGAGGCACTATAGGGTGGTCCATTTGCAGGCCTTAGTTGGGCACCAGCCTCGAGGATGCGAATTTCCTTCAGAATGGATTCTCTCAGCTCCTGGAATTTCCATTCAGGGTTGTCATGTTCCCGAGATAAGTTTCTCCTTAACTCATGGGGTAGTTTTCCCAGGATAATTGCCACAAGAAGATCTCCATAAGTTTCATGTGATCTCCCAAGTGATTCAAGGCCTCTAACATGATTTTCCATTGTGTCATAGAACAGTTGCAAGTTCGATAGCTGATATTTAGGGCTTTCAATGTCTAGTAGAGCTTGCATGTGGGCACTGATGATCTTGCTTGGTTGCCCAAAACGTTCCTTAAGTAGTTTTACAGCCTGTTCATAGTTGCTGTTGGTTAGTGGGAAGCCAGCGATGGCCCTTGATGCTTTGCCCACTAGTTGGGCCTTTAAATAGCTGAATTTTTGCACGCCCCCAAGAGTGGTGTTACAGTGAACAGCTGCCTCAAAGGAGTCGCAAAATGTAAACCATTGTAGCGGGTTTCCAGCAAATGTTTGTAAGTTTAGTTTGGGAAGACGACTAGAAGTGGATGTAGTAGGGATGTTTTGTACGTTTGGCAAAGGCTGGGTGTTCGAATGAGGGAGCGGTAGCTGTGGCGATGATGAACTGGAATTCGAAGGGCTTTCTGACTCATGGCCAAGGGTTTCGTTGTTGGGAGATTCTACTATTGATTGTATGATAACTTCCTGATGTGATGGAAGAGAAGGCGGGAGATTCTTACTAGACACAGACAAATCAATAAGTCTACTTATCTGGGACTTTGTCTCGTCGATTTCATCCTGAATTTCTTCCGAATCGAAGATTTCCTGTTCGATCTCACCCGGATCTTCGAGTAGCGCAGCGATTTTTCATCCAGTTCCGTTAGAATGGCCTTCTTTCGTACAAGTTGCTCCACGATATTGGTAAGCGAGACGACATCCAGTTCGGTAGGCGATCCCTTTGTCCATGATGTCTTTTGCCTTTTTAAGTGTCTTCGTCAAATGAGATCGATAGCCCGCACGAGAAGAGTTCAGTTTAGATAAATTCTCCGCCATATCCTGGTCCCGGCACCAAAAATGTTGTGCGGGAAAGTGTAGGGGTAAATCGACGGCGAGGAACGGCCCGAGCGAACAATGAACACCCAGAGAGAGAAGCACAGTAATCACATATATTCAAGATGGCGTTTTTGCTCTCTTACACATTTCCATGTGACTTGCGCGTGAGCCTAAAATCATAACAACAACTGCATGACACAAGTACCGCGGTTACACTCATGAAATATAAGAAGCAAAAAAAAAACTAGAAAAGTTCAAAGTTCATAAGGACTATTCGACAGGTCATGCTGAAACGTTTCTCTTCGAACTGCCTGCCGAAGAACGAAGAGATTATGACCGGTTGAAACAAGCATTAAAGCACAGATACTCCACGAGGACAGGACCTGGGTAAAATGACAGCTATTAGTTTCTCGAAAACAAGAACGAAATGAAACCCTAGCTACCTACATCAACGGCATGCATGAACTGTTTAGTGGCCTCGACTGTTCCGAGCCAGAAAAGGTTACCTATTTCACTGAAGGATTGAGATCGCCCGTTAAGATTAAAGTGTTAGAGCGAATGCCCGAAACACTCCTCGAAGCTGAAGAATGGCCAGAACGTTTAACTCGATTTCTCGACGCATTGGTGATAACGGCGAGAACGATCCCTTGGAGAAAATATTGAGCGCTCTCCTGGCACAGAATCAAACACCAACCGCGACATTCATCCCTGAAAAACCCCAGCATGGGTTGACACTCTACTAGACAAGTTAACACCAAGAACTGCTCCCGTGAAGACCACAGTCGCCGCAGTAGCTAATCCACACGGCGAGAATTCTGGCATAGTGGATAAACTCCGCGGTAAATTACAGCAGCTAAGAGATATCATCCAAACATTAGGACGCGAAACCGACGCTCGCATTCGCGGCCTTGCCAGACGTTATCAAACTCCACGAAACGATCCACCCAGAGAAAGAACACGTGATGGCAGACCAGTCTGTTTTAGCTGTGGACGTGTTGGTCATTTCCAAACAAGCTGCCCAGAACGAGGACACCCAGGTTTCCGTTCCCAGCCACAGTCACAGCAAGCCCAAAGGACGAACATTTCGCCAAATCCAAATTATAATCAGCTGCGTGATAATTACAGAAATCTCCCAGCAAAACCGACACGAACAGCGCTTAGCCACATTTGGAGAACACCTGATCAAGGACGAATTCCTGGCACAGATGAAAAATAAACCAGATGAACGGATCACAACTCTTCGTGGAAAAGAAGAACAACGCGCTGATAAACAACTTGGGTCCGTTGAAACTATTTCCAAAGATTCTGTTGTATTTGCAAAACAAAGATGCGAAGAGTGTTACCGTTGGCATGACGACCCAAGCTCTACTACTTCTCAGGTCACCGCCGTCGTACCAGAAGTGATGTCACCTTATACATCGGAACCATTCCCCCTCAAAGGTAGTGACGCTCAGATTAATGGTGCTGACCCAAGCAGTTCTCGCATCGTACCGGAAGTGATTTCAACCAAGGAGCGAAGCCACACTGGCCAGTTTATCCCGAATGGACAATCGACACCCTCTAACGCTATACCACACGTGTACTACAGCCAACCAACCATGAAGATACGTATTTGTGTCGGAGATCAGGACTCCAACGCCGTGAGAGTAATGCAGTTTCCGTCCCAAAACCACAGCAGATGATCGAACAACAGGAAGCCGTTTCGCCTAACAACCAGTCAATCGCTATGGTCACATCTCCTCAAGAAGTAATTGATCATGAACAGGTCCCATCATCCAAGTGCAGACAAGCATCCTCTGAGCCAATCACAGACCAAGTATGCATTCGGCCAATATCCCAGTGGAATTTAAGCCTGCCCTTGACCTCTTCATACGCGCGATAGTACAATCGCAGACTGCAAGTACCACTGGACACAAACTGGTACCTGAAGTCTTGAATTTACAAGCTGTGGCCAAATCTTCTGCAAGCTCAGCCCAGACTCCCGTTGAATTACCTCACACTCCTGCTTGTCCGAAAACCTTACAAGTTCCAGAGAACTATTCCAGTGACAGGAGTGAAAAGCGAACAAAACGTTCAGAAAATCCTAAGAAGACAGCCACCACAACACCGATTACTCCGGAGAATGAACGAGAACAAGAATCTCACGTAGATGCAGATCTTCATCCTAGAGACTTGACCACTACTGGCAAAATTGCAGGACGAGAAGTTCAGTTACTCGTGGACACCGGAGCATGTTTATCCGCAATAGACGAACAGTTTATCAAGACGACTTATGGCCAGGTTCTGTCTATGGTGACTGAAGGATTGCCGCGTTCTGTTCAGACAGTCAATGGAGAAAAAGTTCCAGTGTTAGGGAAGATCACTATCCCTATCAAGCTGAAAGGTCGAGAATATTTCTGTGATTTTCATGTCATGCCAAACTTTGCCTACGATGCTATCCTCGGACGAGATTTCCTACAACAGAACGGAGCCTTGATAGACATAGAAAGTAGAAGTATATTTTTGAGAAATTCCACAGTTCCGAAGAGGAAGCAAAGAAGAATAGCAAAGTGATCCGTGATGGGAACGTTCCTTTCCCGGAAACCCTCCGTAGAACCAAACTTCACCACTGAAGCTGAGCCAGAGCAGTTTTCTAAGATCTACGATGATTACACATTCCAAGCGAGTACAAAAAAGAGTGCAGGCGTGTTCAAACTACTCCTACTGGCATTAGTTTGTCTCGTTCTATTCCGGTTCACAGCATCCCAACCAAGCATGGCAGCCAGCAACAAGCCTGTTGCTCAAATGATGCTAAAGAATTCGATTTACCAAGAAGGAGATGGGGACAGACGTAATACTTTGACGGATATTTCCACTAAACGAGATTGGCAAGATTGGAGAGCCAATTACAAGGAACCATATAAATCTAAACAAGAAACTTGATCAACCCTGCCAGAAAGGAAATCTTGAAAGGGTCAATCTCTGCAGATCCAGGAAGCAGTATTGGAATACCACGGTAGGGAAATACCTTTCGACTGTTAGTCCACGACAGCACGTTATCCGTTGTTCAAAAAGTGTCCAGAGAAGAAATTAGAATACACCCAAGTCCCACGTTGAAGTTTTGAAATGTCGCCCATGGCCAGTTATACTAGATATAGGTTCGAATAATGAAAATCGATAAGGGCCTTATAGTACCTATCCTATTTACCTTTGAACGAGAAGATTTAGTTGTCATTTTACGTATTCGAAATTTGTACAATAGTTATCGTGAAGCCTAATAGAGGTGCTTTTCCAGACATACTTTGCTAGATGAGGACGTCTAGATTTATGGAAGGGCGTATGTCACGAGGATTTTATCAGTTATGTCATTAGGTTTATTCTTGGTATAAAGTTGTAGCGGAAATGTTCTCAATTGTTTTGGCTTTATTGGGGTTTCGCTGTTCCGTTATTAAAAGAACCAGCAGTAGTGGTTTATTTGGCTCTTGTTTTAGGACGAATGTTACTCAAGCTTAAAGTGTACGGGTAGTCAGGTTAGGTTCAGTTATGGAGTTTTACCATTGCCGTGCAGGTCAATTCTGGTACAATTTGTACACCTGCCTGATACTTTCAATAGTCGGAATTCTGGAAAGGAATATTTAGTGGTTGATTATCCTTCTATGCAAAAGCAACTCAGCAAATCTTTTGTTACAAGTTCACCTGTCTTTGCTCGTTAGTCGAGCCTATTCATCATTTCCTTCCACAATATTAAAAGTAATTTAGTTTCTTCCGTAATGTCAACTTTAATTTTAAAAAGTAAATTAGTTCCGTCCGCGGTGTAAAAGAGCAATTTAGTTTTTTTGCAGCAATAAGAGTTAATTTAGTATCTGCCAATAAGAATAAGATTTGTTGTCGATACATCTCATACATAATTATAATCTCGCTCTGAAGCTGTTCACATATAATTTAAATGCTAATTTAGATCTTTTGTTTCTATCACCTGACGGTTGCCACACTGTACCTTGAAGACAAAAGGAAGCTGTACAAACAAAGAACTCTTGTACAATATATAAGAAACTTAGTTGAGCTTGTAAGATCGGTTACATTTTCGGTTACATCAGAAGTGGGTTACATCAGCAGTAACATCTACGCTATATGATGCCTACATAATTGGTTACGACTTGAGACAGCATAAACCTCTGCTGTTGAAGATCGTGGTTTCTTTGCTTTTCGACGAGTCCAGTTAGTCGGATCCCTGGTACAGAAGTTGTGACGAGCTTCACCCCGCCCGCAAGTGAGTTGCTCAAGAGTTAATTTCCCCTCGTTATTGAAGTTTCGCAGAAGCACACGCAAGTTGTCTCCGAGAACAACAATCTTCCCTGGTAAGAGAAAAACCCTCGCCGCACCAAGCAAAAACTCTCGTCACACTGGAAAAAAATCTCGTCACAGAGCAAAGAAAAATATAATTCTTTTGCATAATACAAGATCGTCTTTACAGATGTTTATTGCTGTGCATTAACCTTTCCTTAAATACTGCCTTAAGGGTGGGCCAAACTCGACTGCTACATCCCGTACCCCATTTTTCGCACATATCTTTCTGTTTTGTTCGATATCATGGGTTGGGAGCATTAATGTTTGATGTTATCATTATGTTTATCGCGGCCAGTGGTGAATTGAGGATTTCATCGCACGTTTACAATATTTAAGTCTCTCTCCATACTGTTGCTGTCAAATGATACTCGAGACTCGAGAGGTTTGAAAAGAAAATAGTGGACAGAAATAGTTTGCGAGACACTTATAACTCAATCTTGTCAAGAAAAGCTTCAGAAACCACTAATTAATAGAAATAACGGGCGCTGCCTCACTTCGACCAAAACCCATGGATGATATACACGATTGCTACAAGTATTTTTGCGGCAGGCAAGAATTACGCAACTAAAACGAGGTACATAACTCACAGCGTCGCTTCTGTATCAGTTTTCTGTTTACCTTATTCTGGAGTAGAAGTAACTTGAACTTTGTCTTTTTTTTTTTATTTAAACATATTTTATTGGCGAAGTTTGCCCTAAGAGAAAAATAACTCATCATGCAAAAAAAATTCATTAATTAATAATTAGTCAAAGCGGCAGCAAAACAGACAAAGAACATTTAAGCAATGCTAACAGGTGGTAAATACACACTTACGTACATTTATAAAATCTCTTGGAATCAGATATAAGAGACTGGACATGAAAAAATAAATCACTATTTTTCTTCGGAGAAAGTAACTTTGATCCAAACAGAAAAACTGATACAATTTGTGCTTTGGACAAGAAGACCACCTGTCAGCAAATATGCGAGCAGCAAAGGAGGGCAAGTTAGTCCTTGGGGCAGAATAAAGTGGACATTCAAGAAAAAAATGCTTAACTGACTCATTGTAAAATCCACAAAAACACGCAGGGCTTTCTTTGCAACCTATTTAAAAAAGATAATAGTTAAGCGCGCAAGTGTCTAAGCGTAAACGAGTGTGGAAAATTGCATTAAATCTATCAATAGCAAAATCAAAAGTAGGGTTGTGACTAGGTACAGTATAAAAGGAGAATAAAGCTTTCTTAAAAGAACTAATGGAATCAAGACAACGTATATGACACCCGATGTCGTTCCACAAGCTAGTAGTTGAGGGAAAAAAAGATCTTTTAAAACGATCAGTGCGGCTTGCAAAGATGGAGTAATTTGATGCCGTACGTAAGGAGTAATTTGTTCTTTCACTTACTAGCAAGGGTAATAAATCAACTAAATAACTGGGGCAAAGATTATTAACGATCTTAAAATATAACAACAATTTGTGAATGGCTCTTCTAGTTTTGAGATCTTCCCATCCAATTTCTTGCATAAGACGATGCTTACTGGTCCCTTTCATGGCGCCAGTTACTATTTTTGCTGCCTCATATTGCACATGCTCAAGGAGATCGCTCTCACTATCGGTACACCCATCCCATAATACGTCAGCGTATTCCATTAGAGGACGTACCAACGATTTATACGATTTTCTTAAGGTAGTCCTGTCAACCTTGTACCTAACACCTTTTAGAATATTAAGAGCAACTTCACTTAGGCAGTGGGTGAGAACCGGCACATGAGTCAGAAATCACCAATACTGATATTGGTACCCAGAAACAGCCTATTGTATGGCGAGTGTTGTGGTGTATTTTTTTTCCCTCAAGACTTTTTTTTTCCTTAAAATTACAAAATATTGAATGCCACTCACATCGGCACAATGTCCATGTAATCAACACACATTTTAGGCTGAATAAATTCCTACCTCGCACATTCGGAACAACACATTTGAGAAAAATAAGTTCAGATCTGCAGAAAGATCATTTCTACGAGTATTTTAAGCCCAAAGATCACATTTGTAGTGCAAAAAGAAAGTTCTGAGAATTAAGTAAAGATTGCCCATATTTCGATGCTTGAAAATTTCAGTTTAAGACTCTTTTTGAAGATCTCTGTTCGATATCCGGTATAACTCCGATTTCCACGAAAAACAGGTATGGTTTCTAAAAGTGATGGTCTTTAAAAGAATACAAAAATTTCTTTGGTACTTTTATTTAATCAAGAGAAATAACACGAAAAAGTTCCGTAAAATCGTGATAATAACGCGCGACAAACAGGCAGCGGTCGAATCCTTCATCGGCTACTACTCCAACATAAAACTTTCAATTGGCCGAAAATCTCGATTAAAGACTCTAGAATAAGCTCACCTTTCAATTCAAGTAGATGATGATTGATAACTGGGATATTTCTTTCAGCATGGTAACCTTGAAATCTGTCATCAACCAAGTGAAATGACCCGGATCGATACAGGTCATCAACGACTTTTCTCACAGATCGCTACCGGTCATCAACGACTTTTCTCACTTGTTTCAGTTCGATTCTTCATCTCGCCTAAAATTATCTCTCGTTAATTGTCCAGTTGCCCAACTAAAAGACAATTGCCATTTTCTTTAACGAAACCCCCAACTTTGGCCAACTTTCCACATGAAAGTTTTCTTGAGTTTGTCACGCAATCTACGTGGTATATACTAGCACATACCCCCGCATAGTATTGTCACGCAGTCTCTTGACCCGTCCAACAGTCATTGTTTGTTTGTCTAACTAGCCCTACAAAGTAACTTATTTATTTTCTTTCCACACGTTCTTCCTTTTAGCACTTGAGAGATATTCTTATTTAATGGATCATTGGAGCAAAAGATTGCAAACAAAGCAACACGCCTCTTATCCAACTACATTAAATATAACAGTCTAAATAGCTCGTAATTGTTTCATGTCATGCCCTCAGAAAGCCATGACTAGGAGCGACCAACTCCCACACAAGGACTATGTCGCAGCATTCTATTGTTAGGCTAACAGAGGCGGTTCCGGTTCGGTGACGCTATGATGTCAAGTTATTTTCTCGTGTTTGGTAATCGGGCTCCTCATTCATTCGCGGGAAATACAATCTAAAAATAAACCTGTCTGTGACAGGAATATAGGGCTGTTGTTCGTTCCTAGTCGTGGACTCCTGTTAATATCCAATGAAAGCAAATCAATTTTATAGATAACCAATAACTGGTAACACATGCTTGGATAATTACTGCTGACAAGTGCAGTCCTGACAAAGTGACGAAATTTTCTCAATATATGGTTGTTTACGTCGCATTTTAATGTCACTGGTGTCAATATGAAAAGCAATGCAAATTTCATTTAACAAATTAACCGATAATTTGTTAAGACTACGGTTTGAGCACATATCACACAGTTTGTAGGTGTCAAAACTGATGGGGTGTACGAGTCCAACCTCTTGTGTAGCCATAGATGTAAGTTCTTCCAGTTGAGCTTCGCTTGACGCACCCTCAATGTCATCAATATCAAGCAGATTGTCATCATCCTCGCCTTGCAATCTTTTCTTTGATGCGAGACGTGAAAAAAACCCAGCAATCTGTGACTGTGATAGATACTCTTCACTAGTAAAGAGGGGATTGCCACTTGTATCTTTGGCTCTCATCATAGCTCGTGCTACAGACACAGGATCAGCTTTCTGACCAGATTGTTCGCCCAATGTAAATTTGGTTGTAAGATAACGTTTTTGACTGGCCGTAAACCTAACCCGAGAAGCTCCAGACTTGAGAGCCCATCCCATTGACAAAGTGGAACTGCAATGTGGGCCAGCTTGTTTTGAGGCGTGGAATCCCTGCAGTCTGTCCCTCGAGAGATACTGAATAGGCAATTGCTGCTCGGTCTAAGAGTGTTTCGCGTTCAAGTACTCTTAGATGTTTGCCACAGTCTAGATGCCTCTGCAATGAAGAATGTCTTAGAAAGGTCTTCACGCATCCCTCATCAGGGCAAGTGAAGATTGAGTCTGTAGCGTCTTCTTCTGCAGCTGACTCACAGTCTTCATTTGGCTGTTTTTCCGATTTCTCCCCTCTTTTTTCTGTCGGTCTTGCTTTGACAGATGCAAAGCTATTGGGGTGAGCTGAAGTGATAACAACAGTTGAGATCTCTGAAGAAGGAGGAGACTGCAGTTTGTTGACTGGAATCAATTTCCCAGGGCCAATGCCATATGCTTTCCAGACGCGAACCCCGCCATTTCCATACTCCATGTTGTTAAGGAAACTGATGCCATCGATCTTTAATGGTGGCAATTTGGATGGTGTCAAAGGTTCACATAGGGAAACAGCAACTGCAGGAATTCCACCTGATGACAGAATTGCATCCTTCATTTGGACTGGTGTTTCCACATCATTCCCAGAATTAAGGTGAATTATTATGTGTGACTTTATTGTTGCGGCTTTTCTGTGACAGCATCCTTTTCCACCTTGTGGGTCAGAAAAGTCAAGACGTTTAATTGTGACATCATTGAGCTTGCCTAGGATCCTAGCGCAGGTGATGGTTGCCCCAGAGTGATAGCAACCTGCATTATCTTGGCGGTAATATGCAGATGTAAGCGTAGGCATAATTATCTTTAGCTGCTTGATAACATCTGCCATGACTGCAATCACAGCGGGACTATCCTTGCTACATGATGGAAAGATGTGAGTAAAAGTGAGCATCTCATATTCAGAACCTTTCTTCCTGGCAGCAACAGTAATGTGCCATGGTCTGCCACAGTCGAACTCTTGGAAACATGTACCTGTTATGAAATAAGCAAAGATTGAAATTACCATCGACACCAGGGAAAACGTTTAGGTGTGCATGAATTTTATCACATTCACAGCAAAGAACTGAAGAGAGTTTCACTGTGAAAAGAAATGTTTGTTTTCCCTGAGTATTAAAAAAACATCGCAGGTATACTCTGTCGAGGCGTGAATGAAATCTTATTTAAGTGTAATGCTGTAGAGTGCATTTACATGCGTTTTTATCCCCTGCTACCTCAGCCCCGCTCCAGTGAGCTTTGGAGGCCCATTATTTATGTGGCTGTTCTTGTGTGGATACCAAATGCATACTACTTTATTTTACCTTATAATCGCTTTTCAGATATCGTTTGCTTTCACGAAGTCGCTGTTGTTGTGTCTTGACCCAACCCATTCGTTGTCCAGCATCTCCTAACGCCTCTACAACTTCTGATAATTCATCAAATGCTTCCGCTCCTGACGAACTGACATAATCGAGTCCTTGGAGCGATTTTCTTACACATGCGGCACAGGTCTTTAAAATGCGTAAAAGTGTAGTGCGTCCCAAGGGATTAAATCCTGACTCCTTGCAGTAAGAATCATACTGCTTAACTATTCTCTCAGGCAACAGTGTTCTTATAATGTTAGGAACTTTGATGTTTCACTTGTTGACAAAGTTATAGTTCGCTCTCCAAAAGGCAGATCTTGCACAACATGATTACTTGTTATGAAGTCGATGAAATGGTCAATTTTGACGGTGGGAACTCTCATCCTCGGTGAGGGATCTAACTGTATAGGTGCTCCTCTCCCGTGTACAAGGCAATGTCGTTTAGCTTCAGTGTAGCGGTGTTTAGTCAAAGCTGGGATCCACCGTTGCAGTTGTTTGAATGAACTTTTGTTAGCCATGACCGAAAGGATCTGTCTTCTAATCGCCACAGATTTCTTGTGTCCAGAAATATCTTTCTTGCATGATAGAAGTGGAATTACATTTGACTCTCCTTTATCTCGTTTGTCAAGGCCGCAGTTACCACCAACTAATTTGCTAAATGAGCACTTTATTTCCATGATTAAGATCGACCGTGCCAAGTTGCGTATCAAGGCCTCACGAAATGCTGCACGACTTCAACTCTGACCTCTTGCTAGAACTGTCAATCATCTGTATTCACATTTAACTATTTTTGCATAAGACATGCAGTATCCTTGACTGAACAGTGTAAATTTATGTTTAGATGTATTATTAAAAATAGACAAAGGTGAAAAGGAAGGATGCAAGAAAATCTTAAATTGTTTTGAAAAATAGTGATTTTGCTATTTTCGTAGACTATGTAGATTGCGTGACAAACACAAATACTGAACATAATCAAACGCCAGTTAACCCTTCTCGTGGACAGGGAATCCTTCGTAATTGTCCAACTAAGAGGGACTTTCTTGCACAGAAATGCGTGATCATGTAGGGGAGATGAAGAATCGAACTGGAACAAGTGAGAAAAGTCGTTGATGACCTCTAGCGATCTGGGTCATTTCACTTGGTTGTTGACAGATTTCTAGGTTACCATGCTGAAAGAAATATCCCAGTTATCAATCATCATCTACTTGAATTGAAAGGTGAGCTTATTCTAGAGTCTTTAATCGAGATTTCCGGCCAATTGAAAGTTTTATGTTGGAGTAGTAGGCGATGAAGGATTCGACCGCTGCCTGTTTGTCGCGCGTTATTATCACGATTTACGGAACTTTTTCGTGTTATTTCTCTTGATTAAATAAAAGTACCAAAGAAATTTTTGTATTCTTTTAAAGACCATCACTTTTAGAAACCATACCTGTTTTTCGTGGAAATCGGAGTTATACCGGATATCGAACAGAGATCTTCAAAAAGAGTCTTAAACTGAAATTTTCAAGC
>JAEMWC010000490.1:577500-646867 GCA_016490735.1 Pachyseris speciosa
TTCGGAGAGAAGTAGAAAATACCAAAAAGCGATAACATAAGTATCCCGTATGGGAGAAGGGTCCCATCTCAGCTTATGTACGGAAACATCGGCTGCAACTGCTGATTTACCGTATTTCCTGGAATAAGCGCACGGGCACTTATTTAAAATTTCGGCTATAAAAGTACTAACGCCGTTTATAAAAAAAATAGTCCCTGAATAGTTCGCCAGTATTTTCCAAGTTAAACAAATTGGAATAATGGCGAAAGCATTACAAAAACGAGAAGTTAGATTTTGATACGACGTTTTCGCTGCCGTCGCCGTCGTCGTTGCTAAAGCTCCCTAATGAGGACGGCAAAGGCAACGAGAACGCCACAAAACAATGGGTTTAATTAGCAAAAACAATCGCTCTGCACGTGCTTTTTACATTTTGGTACATTTCTTTGCCGTAAACCAACAACGTGAAATGACCAAATTTTAGGTTTTTTTCTTGAACGTGAGCGCATGACGGTATTTTTTTTCAAGTTTCTTTTTCCTTATTTTAACGCCGTTCGTAGTACATGTAATAAAGTCCCTGAAGAGTTGTGCAGCATTTTCCAAGGTAAACAAATTGAGTTAGAAAAAAGAAAAGTGAGATTTTGAAACAACGTTTTGGTTGCTGTCGCCGTCGTCGTTGCTAAAGCTCCCTGATCATTTTGGCCGAGGGAGTAGGACGCTTATTCGGGGGAGAGTGCTTATTAGAGCGTGGCCTCTTACTCGAGGAAATACGATATTTGAAGATTATGAACAAAAACTAATGACTTGTCAAAAAATTGGTATAATTCATTACCAATAAGTCGTCATGACTAGCATCTAAAATTCATAGAATGACGACTCATACCATTCAATAAACGACTTTATAAATCGTGAGACTCGAAATCAGTTAATAACCAACTGGAAATTTTCGTGAGAGACGGCTAAATACTTGTTGCTAAACAAATTTATCAAATGTCCCGAAATGTCCAATGCTGTCTTTATGCATTTCCTCGAGTTCAGTCTCATACAGTCCTTATCGCTTTGGAGGCGTAAACAGGAGATGCACTTACAGGTATGTCAGCCCTGTATTGTTATCAAAAACACCTTTGGGCAGTTCCCTCAGCTGGTTGACAGTCAAGTTCCTACAAACGAAAAATAATAATAAATCAGCTTTCACTTTCTTTGTTTGATGACACAGTGATAAGTTCTTGGCTTAGTAAATCATTAGCAATTTCACAGTCTTTTTGAAATGACTGCCTGTGTGTTAGCTAGACAATGGTTGTCAATCGCACTTCCGGTTCCCGTTAGTTTACTAAACAAGGCATATAGTATACGATACGTGGTATATCCATCTTAGTTGGCAGAGGATGATAACTCTGAATCTCATGGAATTGTCGTTCTCTTTTGTGTATTGCTATTGCCGTTTATTTAATTCTACACGACCTGATATATAGTATCACGAAAGATAACTATTGGTTCATGATGTACACTAACTGGGCACCGGCTAACAACTGAACAGCATTACGGTTGACAGGAAATGTAACCTAGTTCTGCTTTTCTTGTCAGACCAAACTTTGTATCTCATGATTACCTGCTTTTTGTCAGCCTGAGGTTAGTAAATCAAAATTTTAAAGGCAAACGACAAGTCAACACAAAAAATAATCGCAATTTAAGGTGGTCTTATACAACAGAAAATGAACCCGTGACCTCGGGATACAGGTAGTGAGAAATGTTGGCGAGAAACGTGGTCAAGTAAACAATGGTTTTTGTGTACTGAATTTTAAGTAATAACACAATCGGTGACGCTGTCTTAAATCATTTCTTTTTTAATCCCTCTCTGTTGACAAAAACGAGAGGACGAAACGGAAACGAAAGTTTATCCGGATAACTGGTATCTAATATCTAATATCTAATATCCCACCACTTAAATAGGATGCCTTTATTTGGTTCTAAATCCCAGAATAAACAGTAAGGAAAAAAGCCACTTGTTAAATTGACACAGATTTGTACTCCAAAGCGAAACTTAAGACTGGAAACGCACCGACAAAGTAATTTGTTCAGGCCCTAAAATAGTCTCAAACCATTTCACGCCTCTCAGTTGTTCTACAAAAAAGCGCCGGAAACTTGAGGAATGTTTCTTTTTGACTAAAAGAACTTAAAAAGTTAAAAAAAAAACCGAACGTTTTCCGCACTAAGCCATCTTCAGGATCAAGATAGAAGCAACCCAGTAAAGTGCCCAGAAATGATCAAATTTTAAATATATGTTATAACACCGATTTCGGTTAATCATCATGAGCCAGACTGTTCGGGACACTTGCGCAAAACAATCACGCTAAAGAATAGATCACTAACCCCACTTTTCCCTAACCCTCCTAAAAATAAAACTGTAATGTTGATCCACTGAAGCAATTTTGACGATGTACAATTGTTTTATTCGCTATCAACATTCTCCAGTGGGAGGAAGGGGGGAGGAAACAAATATGAAGAAACTTATTATGGGTAATTGCATACGACCATATTTAGACAAAGGTGTATTCTGTGTGCGCATTTAGCAAAAAGTCCCGAGACAATTGATTCCTGGATTATTTATTATCCGCTAAATCTTGGTACACCGATATCCGAGCTTCAGAGGGGTTTCACAAGCTGAACAGTCATAAGCCTTTGAAAGAACACGGTTTTTCCTGCTAACTTAGAAGACAATTCTGTCATGCTTTTCCTAGATCAAAGCCAAAGCATGGATGGATGGATGGATGGATGGATGGATGAATGGATAGAAAACTTTATTTCATCACGGTAGTTTAGTTCAAAAATTTACAATTCTTGTTCTTCACAAGAGCCGTGCATCTTGGTAAGAAAGCAAAGGTAAAATACATTATTTACAGCTAAAATACAATCAATGTTTAATTTATACAATATTGAAAACGGATGGATGGATGGATCAGTTACGCCTAAAGTTGCGATTACTTAGTTCAAGCTATTCCAATTCGATCGTTCTTTCGTTCGTTTCTGCTTGCGTTCATGCATGCTTGTGGACTCGAGGTTGGTTAGAGGCGCTTTCAAGAACCCTGAAAAGCTTTCCTTCCCATCCTTTACCATCGCCACTCTGTTATATGTGCGAATACAGTAGGATCAGTTCAAAGTACATGTAAGGCCCGGTTCAAACGTCGAACTTCTCATGTACCGAATCTAATTCAAATCAGAAAAATCTATTCTTTTCGCTCATTTGCATTGGGTTCGGCACATGAGAAGTTCGACGTTTGAACCGGGCCTAACTGGTACCCAATTAATTGAATTACGTCTGAATTTGAATCAGTCTGCAAGGCCGTAGCAAGGGGAGCCCTCCACTCCCCCGTTTTTTTGCCCACCCAAACTTACCTGCGTTATGATCAAAAGTTTAAAATAAAATTTGAATCTCCCAGGGCTTTGAAACAAATGCCAATCACTCTTAAAGGAATTATTTTTGATAAACTATACTATCCATTTCCCCATTTAATGTTTCTCCTTTTCTATGATGGACAAGCGCTGAACTTGGCTGGAAAACTCGCCACCAAGGGTCATCTCGCCACCAGTGATTGATTGGAAACAAATTTGCTGATCTAACCATAATCAACCATAATCTAAGAAACATTCAACACTTTCATTTCGAGGTTATTTATTCCGCGTGAAGTACGTGCGGTGGGCAGGTCACGCAAGTAAAAATTTAAGTCACGAACCATTCAATAAATAAAGTCGAGAAATTGACATAATTTATTATTTTTGGAATCGTTATATGAGTAATAATCGTGTCAAAGTGCGTCCTTTTTTTAAAGTTTAACAGTAGCATTATCTATCACAAAAAGGCCTGACATCGACCTTAATTCTGAACTTAGTTCAGAGCTGCTTACAAGAAGGCATACTCATAAATTATGCTTTAAGTTCAGCTCATGAAAAGTTCGCCGTCTTAATCAAAGCCGTCTGAATCGGACCTAAAACCACTATAAACCGTAAAAAGTCGTCCCCTTTTATGAGCGTCATGAACGCTCGCCCCACTACCGACCTTGACTACTTATTGATGGCGAGTTCTCTGGTTGCGAGTCTTCCTGGTGGCGAGACGACTAGTTACCGCTGACGCAACGCAACAGTTTGCGACAGCGACAATTCACTGTCCATTCCTCTTTGTTTTCTTTGCGACAGCGACATTTTTCCCTACGAAACAAGCGACAGAGTCGTAATCGAGCGACAAAGCGACACCAGACCACCCCTTGGAAGGCCTCGCGACTAGCCATGGAAAGGAAATTCAATCTGAATCCCTGGTGGTATGCATTATTGAGCATCACAATTATCCTGCAGGTAAGTAACAGCAATGCTTGATAGCAGTTTATGTTTCTCCCGAAGGTCGTAGTTGTTGTGTTTCGGCTGAAAAATTTACGTTTAGAACAGTGCAATAGTGATGTCTGGTTACACATTCAAAACAAGCACAAACTGGTGCACATCTACATCTACAACTACTTTATTGACTGATACAGCAGAATCACTGCATCACATCAGTTTCACTTATAGTATACATGTTTCATTTGAATCGCCATTACTGTTGGTTTGTAAATTGAGAAAGTTTCTCCATTTACAAACCAGCAAGTAGGCATATCATAAAAACTAAACTTAAAATGTATGCTAGCAGTGAAAGGATTTGGGTAAATAATGTTCCTGTTTCAATTATTCTGACTTCATCTACGGTCAGCCTGCTGAAATCTTGGTCTTTTTGCTTGGATGAGAATTAAAAGTCCACCAAAAAGACAGAATGTACAGGTACATGTATGCGTCAGACCTAAAATTATTGGAATTTTCAAATGTTCAGGTAAGTTTCTTATAATACATTAGATGTCTAGATGCACAGTTTATGGAAGCACATTATTTTTACATGTATATCGAGAAAGCATGACATTTTTACAGATTGAAGCGTATTTATCGCTGTAAACTGTATAGCCTCAGTTTTCGTTTTGAAATCCAGTTGCTCTTGTAGTGGCTCAGTTGTGCAGATGTATCTTTTTTCTGTGAATTAATGTATCCTGACCAGCAGATACTTCTGTACAGCCTGCAAGTAATGTATTGGAGTACTGGTTGATGACCAACCAATGTAAGCAAAATGTTTTCATCATGTTTAGACCACAAAGCCCAAGAGAAGTCTCACAAAGGACCTTCAACACGTCAGTCAGAAGGTAACATGGGTTTAATTAATTCACTGGTCCCACCAGGGATTTTTTGTCTTTGCAGCTTGTAATAGGGTAGCCTGCGTCGCAGACGTTAACTAACCCAGGTTAGTACCGTCTGCGAAGCAGCGCCAAATTCCTTGTTCTGTACCAGAATTTGAGTACGCGTTATGATTGGCTCGTCAACAAAAGGCTTTTGTTAACGAGCCAATCATAACGCGTACTCAAATTCTGGTACAGAACAAGGAATTTGGCGCTGCTTCGCAGACGGTACTAACCTGGGTTAGTTAACGTCTGCGACGCAGGCTAGTAATAGGGAGGTGTATGATTTCTATGCCCAATTTGTACAGTGAAAATTGATGGTCAGCCAACGTCAGCTCATGCACTGCATTTATTGACAAAAATCATCAAAGTGGTTACATGATCAACTAATGGTAACCTACCTAGTCAAATTATATTTTTACATAAGAAAACTGCAAACGAAAATAATTTGCAACTCTTAAAACACATGCAGAGTGAAAGGGTAACTGCTACAAGCAAAAAAATTGAAAATTATAATATATTTTTATAGTCTTTAGCAGTCTTTAAAGTAGAATTTTGATGAAAATGTTGAGTGAAAGATGATTTTTGGTTTTTGTCTTGGTAGCTAGTAATTCCATCCACAGTAATGAAATATTTAATGTTCGCGAATTTTTCAACACAAAATGTTATCACTGAGTCCATGCGAGTTCATAACTATTTCTTGGACTGCTGTTGAACTCTATGGAGACACTCAGTTTCTTGGAACAAAAAATGGCAGTCAACAGCAATTACAACCAAGCGACATGTAAAATTTAATAAAATATCAACAACAACAACAATGTTCTGTCCAGCTAATTGTCCTTGCAAAGTACAGTTAAAAAAAAAAAAAAAACAAGGTCAAACTGAAAGCATATACAGGTCTCTTGGAGCACAGCCTAGTACAGCCAGTTCAAATAAGCTGTATGTACCTGAAGAAAATTCGTTCAGCTGAGTGGCACAACCAACACAAACTCAGCCCACTTATGGCGTCATCCATGCGGGATTCTAACCCGGGCCATATTGGTGGGAGGTTAGTGCTCTCACCATTATGCAAATTCCCTGCTCCCCAGCATGTAATACATGTATGCTAGCTGTTAATACATGCGCAGAAATACACACGTAGCATATTCTTTAAAAGTTCTACATTAAGGACAACAGAAACGCTTTTTCATCTCAATCAAGTCTTTTTAGTGCTTTTCAGTGTACAGTACAGTTGATGATAAACTTTGAAGGTTCTGGCCAGCCTAAAAAAATTTCCATTTCAACTCAAACTGAGTATGGACAAGATGCCTGTCATAAATATCAGGGAAAATTAGTCTAACTACATGTATTTGACCAGTCATGATCTGATAACTGTTCAGGTGAACTGTAAACAGTTATCTTCAAATCCACAAAGTCTAAAACAAAAACATACATGTATGCACTGTAGTGTGTACATGTGACACCATAATGCTTATTACGACACAGTAAGAAGTGACAAGGCTATTATAGCGGAGCTCCGGCAGCCCAAAGGGCTGCCAAGCGGAGCACCATACATGTACCTATTGAAACCCGTCAACTGCTTTTCTCATGGTAATATATATATTTAGCCAAGCCTAAAAGCGGAGCTCCAAAAGCATTCTTTTTCTACTGGCATTTACATATAGTCTGCTTGTCATATCACCCATCTGATCTCACTCAAGCTACAGTCCCAATGCTGTAAAAAATAGTATGGAAAGGTGATCTGAGCCAGTGACACAGTGGATTAGGACCCCCAACAGATTAGCACCCTCCAGTCCAGATCTGCTTGTAGATATGAACCCCCTTTTACGGATTTGGACCACCACCCCTCCTAAAAACAAGGGTTCTATTGAGTAAGGTAATAAAATTCCCCTGCATATTGAGTTTGGAGATGTTAAAAAAGCAAAATAAAAATATTTAGGTAGGTTTTTTAAAAAATAATCTTTAATACTTTGTGTAAAAAAGAACCTGCAACGCTAGTTTGCATCTATAAATTTTTAAAACAAAACATTTCTCAACATCTTAGAGCAATACCCAAGGACAGGTCTGTTTCCCCATTCAACTGTAGGCTACTTAGTTATCGTTTAGAGCCACTAGAAATTGGTGGAGAAGCCTGGTGATTGCTCCTTTGAATCAGTATCACATCAGATATATAGTGATTCAGATCATCACTTCATGATGAATACAATTTCAGTTATCCACAGCCCAACATGAGAGAGTTGGAAATCAGAAATTGTGTATCCTCTGGATATACGTATGCCTCAAAAAAAAAATATCAAAGAAAGATACACGGACATCGTATTTAGATAACATGAATTAAGACTAAGATATTTCTTTTGATCAGTTACTTATTGACCTTACTATCACAAAAATACTTGTTGCTAACATTAAGCTCATCAATCATTGCACCTACAGTGTTTTCAAAAAGAAATCCAGCTGCTCTTCTGGCCAGCCAAGGGCAAGACCAAGCAACTTAATAATAAAATATTGGCCATTTGGTTGATACCACTATCAAGGTAATTAACAATGTAGTATAAGGATTTAAGGTAATGATTCATCAAAGCAAAAGTGCTGAAAATCCGTGTTAGCCATCTTAACTTGATTTTCTATTTTGCAAGAAAGGTAAGGACTAGTCTCACATTTCTCCACGTACATTTGAAATTGTTCAACCTACTTCATCAAACATCAGAAATGCCATTAAACATTTATGTCAAATGTTATCCAAACATCCCACAAGATTGGTGTGACCAGCTACTAATAAAATTAACTGAAAGACTGTATACAGGAGAAGTCCAAATGATGTGTACATTGATAAGAAAGAGTTTACTTTAAGATTAATTTTAAGTTTTAAGTTTAATAATACTTTGTCATGTGAATACAACTAAGTTGATACAAAACAAAAAAGTGCATGACTGGAAAATAATTGGGAGAAAGTAAATTCCCATACAAAAAAAATTATCTAACATTACACATTCTAAAAACTAAAGGGTGAAATTTAAACGTGGCCCAAAGCTATTAGAATCAAATACTTGTCTCTTTACAAGTTAAGTCACCTCTGATTTGAGATTGACAACAAAAATTAAGAAGTAAAATTGAAATACAATCCAAAGCTAACCTAATTAAATTACATACTTGTCACTCACAAGCTACATCTGATTTAAAATTGACACAAATAATGCAATAGATAGGACTTAAAACTGCTCAAAGAAGGTGCATGCATGATGTTCGATGGAACATCATTCCAGTCTGTTATGTAGCGATTTAAAAAGAAAAGCTGAAGGCCATATTTATATATTTAGCCAGGCCACGCCTAGAATCGGAGCTGCACACTCTCCCCGAGCAATGTCGCATGGTTTTTGTTTGGGCCAGTTTAATTTGTGTCCAAAATAAATTGAGCAGCAGCGGGGAAAACGAAGAGTTTTCGATAGCAAACGTTTGCCAAAAAAAAAAAAAACACAGACATTCTTGAGTCCTAACTACTTTCAGATGAAAGCGTCAAGGAATTCAAAGCGGATAAAAAAAAACACTACTAGCGACGCAAAGTACGATGCGAGTGTTTGCTCGAAGAAGAAGAAGGTGATTAAGCTAAAAATGTCCGTAGAAAAGACAAAAAAGAGGTCCATACCTGATCACTTAGAGCAGTCAACAGGAATCACTGAGGTAGCAATCACTCAGAACGCGACAGAGCTGAATAATAGCGCCATTGCCCACAAAATTCTTCCTTGATTAACACAAAACACTAAAGTGCTTTGATAGTTTTACTGTTACTTCCCATGTCTTCCGAAGAACCTTCTTCAATGAATGATTAAAAACATCATCCAATTAACGAAGGAAGCGCTTGCCAAACAACACCAGCATTCCTCTCGCAGACCCGTCCACTATAAAATTCATCAAAGCCAGCCAGCCAGTGAACCCATTTCGCTGTTTTTAAAATCCAAACGCTGATTCTTACAGTTCAAACAAATTAAGACGACATGTTTATGGACGGCGAAACTCGTAATTGCTGTTAACTGGCCACTTTCGACGAAGGTCTCTAAAACTTTTTTCAAATGACGAATGAACCGCGCTGGTTTTTGACATTTTTGACAGCATTTTGAAAACTTTATGTCAGATTTTGATATGTGCACAATTTGCACATGAATTTAATCGGCTTTTTTTTTTACTCGAGCTTGAGTTCCGCCTTTAATCGTTAATTTTACGAGGACTCATTGTGGTTACGTGTTAATAAGATAAGGGCAAAAGTTTCTTAACGCTGTTGAGGCGCCAAGCTGAGTAAAAACACTCGTTCGCTTGCAAAGAAAACAACCGTAACAAAACAAACAAACAATTCTACTATTTCTTTGCGTCCAAAACGAGTACAGATGATTGTTATATATATCAATTCGAGAGAAAAATAAAAGTTTCATTCCAAAACAAAAGTAACAACGATTAAACCAAATGTTAAGCTTGTATTTCTTTAATTTACCTCACTGTCCTGTGTTGAAGAGGTTTCTACCACTTGAAAATACGTAAGCTTCAGTAACGTAAAAACAAGCATCTGCAAAAATAGCAAATGGTTTGTCCAAAGAAAGAGCTTCTTCCACAGAAATTGAGCCACTCATTCCTCCCATTAATATAGGTGAACTGTTAAGTGACCTTTCTTGGTGATGAGATGCAAGATGTCGCGGTAAAGTGAAAGCCCTTGAAGCGTTGAATTATACTGTTTTCAACCGCACAATCGATCCAAGTTTGAAGCTTTTCTTGGGAAAAATCTTTCGCTTTTCCTTTCATCACTTGAAAATTCACCTTCTGGAGTATCTTTTGACAACTTCTTGATTTTCATGCTTTTTACGCAACTTCGTTTTGCTCAAAATGAAGAAACCAACTGAATGTGAAATTACGAGCCGCACAAAGCGCGCGAAAAATTAAGCCTCGGTTTGGTTTGGGTGTCCCACACCTGGCTTGAGCCTGCGATCCAATCGAAAGCAACTACCTGGTCAGCAGTCAACTGATAAAAAAACAGCTGACCTCGATGAGGTCTTAAGTTGAGCCCGCAATATGGTCACATGACACTGGTCAGCGGATACCTTGTTTTGACAGGTGTCAATTGGCTATAAGAGGAATGTCCAGTATCAGACGTACGCTGTAAACTAGCTTGTCAGGTTGGCCAGGTGGAGTATGGCCGCCATGTTGGATTATTATGATTATTATTGGGATATTATTAATTATTGGGCGACTCCGTTGTCGTCATGTGTACGCGCCCACAGGCAATACCGCTAGCCAAGATTACCATGAGAAAAGCAGTTGACGGGTTTCTATAAGTATGGTGCTCCGCCGGAGCTCCGCTAAAAATGGCTAGCGGTATTGCTCGTGGGCGCGTACGCACGACGACGGAGTCGCCCAATAATTAATAATATCCTAATAATAATCATAATAATCCAACATGGCGGCCATACTCCACCTGGCCTAGCTGAACAGCTACTTTACAGCATACGTCTTTGATACTGGATATTCCTCTTTTAGCCAATTGACACCTGTCAAAACAAGGTATCCGCTGACCAGTGTGACGTATCCATATCGCGGGCTCAACTTAAGACCTCATCGAGGTCAGCTATTTTTTTGAAGTTGACCGCTGACCAGGTAGTTGCTTTCGATTGGATCGCAGGCTCAAGCCAGGTGTGGGACACCCAAACCAAATCAAGGCTTTTAAATTTTTCGCGCGCTTTCTGCGGCTCGTAATTTCACATTCAGTTGGTTTCTTTATTTTGAGCAAAACAATTTTTCTTCGATCGAAGTTTGTCTTTCGCATTAAAATCAAGAACTTTTCAAAAGATACTCCGGAAGGTGAATTTTCAAGTGATGAAAGCAAGGGCGAAAGATTTTTCTCAGGAAAACTTGGATCGATTGTGCGGTAGAAACAGTATAATTCAACGCGTCAAGGGCTTTCACTTCACCGCGGCATCTTGCATCTCACCAAGAAAAATCACTTAACAGTTCACCGGTATTAATGGGAGGAATGAGTAGCTCAAACTCTGTGGAAGAAGCTCTTTCTTTGGACAAACCGTTTGCTATTTTTGCGGATGCTTGTTTTTACTTTACTGAAGCTTACGTATTTTCAAGTGGTAGACACCTCTACAACAGAGCGCAGAAAAAAAATAAACATGCCGTTGATATAGCGATCATTTTATTTACCCAATGCCCGCTCTATCTTTGCTATTTTCTTCGTAATTGGACGCAGTGCACTGATGGCTTTAGTCTTTTATAACAAAGGTATGTTACAAAAGGTAACGATGCAAAGAACCCAGCAATTCTCGGATTTTTCCTAATTGAAAGAACCCAGTTAAATGCAGCACATGCGCAGTTGCTCCAAAAATTGAGACCGATTGCTTTTGCACAAACTTGCCGATTTCTAACAATCCAGTCGTTAGAATTTCAAGAAATTTGGCAAAAAAATAGTTCATCAACCACGTGAATGATCTATCAAGAAAAATCTGACTTTTGACATAGGGAATTTTTAATAATACAGAAAGCGATTTACGGCGAATTACGAAAATCGCTTATGTCAAAATTTTATTACAACAGTGTTGACAGAAGGGATTTAATGTCAATTCGTAGTGGGCAAACGATGAGAACAATCTAATGGCTGGATTGTTTAAAAATAAGCAAAAACTATTTTTTAAGCCTTGTTTTGAACCAGCCCTATTGCCATGGCAACAGTACACCCCCTAGCCAAAATGCGAGAAAAAACACTTCCGTGGTTAAACTTGGCTCTTGCAAAAAATGGGCGCCAAAGCATAAATAGTTTTAAAGTAATGGTGTATTAGGCATAGGCACTTGAAAACTGTGTTCAGCCACCTTAAATAAATAGAAGCTTAACATTTGGTTTAATCGTTGTTACTTTTGTTCAGGAATGAAACTTGTCTTTTTCTCTCGAATGGATATAAATAACAATCATCTTACTTGTTTTGGACGCAAAGAAGTAGTTGAATTGTTTGTTTGTTTTGTTACGTTGTTTTCTTTGCAAGCGAACGATTGGTTTTACTCGGCTTGGCTGCCTGTTTTTCGACCTTGGTACATCAACAGCGTTAAGAAACTTTTGCCCTTATCTTAATAACACGTAATCACAATGAGTCCTCGTAAAATTAAGCATTAAACAGGGGCACCCAATGACAAGTTTCGGTAGATATCTGTTCGGTGGAGGGTAATTCGCCTTGGGTTTTCGGCGTCGATTAAAGAGTGCACTCCGATTTTCGTAACTAAAACGTGGCCTAAAAGATTCGCAATGGAGAAATCATAGCGGAGCTCCGACGGCCCGAAGGGCCGTCAAGCGGAGCACCATACCTATAGAAACCCGTCAACTGCTTTTCTCATGGTAAAAATGGCTAGCGGTATTGCTCGTGGGCCCGTACGCACGACGACGACGACGACGACGACGACGGAGTCGCCCAATAATTAATAATATCCTAATAATAATCATAATAATCCAACATGGCGGCCATACTCCACCTGGCCCAGCTGACCAGCGACTTTACAGCGTACATCTTTGATACTGGACATCCATCTTATAGCCAATTGACACCTGTCAAAACAAGGTATCCGCTGACCAGTGTAACGTGACCATATCGCGGGCTCAAGTTAAGACCTCATCGAGGTCAGCTGTTTTTTTGAAGTTGACCGCTGACCAGGTACTTGCTTTCGATTGGATCGCAGGCTCAAGCCAAGTGTGGGACACCCAAACCAAATCGAGGCCGTTAAAATTTTTCGCGCGCTTTCTGCGGCTCGTAATTTCACATTCAGTTGGTTTCTTTATTTTGAGGAAAACAACTTCATCTTCTTCGATCGAAGTTTGTCTTTCGCGTAAAAAGCATAAAGATCACGAACTTGTCAAAAGATACTCTGGAAGGTGAATTTTCAAGTGATGAAAGGAAGGACGGAAGATTTTTCTCAGGAAAAGCTTCAAAGATTGTGCGGTTGAAAACAGTATAATTCAACGCTTCAAGGGCTTTCATTTCACCGCGGCATCTTGCATCTCACCAAGAAAAGTCACTTAACAGTTCACCGGCATTAATGGGAAGAATGAGTAGCTCAAACTCTGTGGAAGAAGCTCTTTCTTTGGACAAACCGTTCGCTATTTTTGCGGATGCTTGTGTTTACTTTACTGAAGCTTACGCATTTTCAAGTGGTAGAAACCTCTACAACACAGGACAGTGAGGTAAATTAAATAAATAGAAGCTTAACATTTGGTTTAATCGTTGTTACTTTTGTTCAGGAATGAAACTTGTATTTTTCTCTCGAATGGATATAAATAAAAATCATCTGTACTCGTTTTGGACGCAAAGAAGTAGTTGAATTGTTTGTTTGTTTTGTTACGTTGTTTTCTTTGCAAGCGAACGAGTGTTTTTACTCGGCTTGGCTGACTGTTTTTCGACCTTGGTTCCTCACAGTAGCGTTAAGAAACTTTTGCCCTTATCTTATCAACACGTAATCGCAATGAGTCCTCGTAAAATTAAGCATGAAAGGGGGAGACTCGAGCTCGAGTAAAAATAAAAAATCCGATCAAATGCATGTGCATGTGCACTTCTCAAAATCTGACATTAAGTTGTCAAAATGCTGCCAAAACAGTCAAAACCCAGCGCGCTTCACTTCGTCAAGTCTTTAAGAGATCTTCGTCGAAAGCAGCCTGTAAACAACAATTAAGTTTCGCCGTCTTTAAACATGTCGTTTGTTTGAACCGGTAAGAATCAGCGTTTGGATGTTAAAAACAGCGAAATGGGTTGACTGGGTTTGCCACTGAGAATCATTAATTGAAGAAGGTTCTTCGGAAGACATGGGAAGTAACAGTAAAACCATCAAAGCACTTAAGTGTTTTGTGTAAGCCAAGGAAAGATTTTGTGGGAAATGGCTCTATTATTCAGCTCTGTCGCATTCCGAGTGATTGCTGTCTCAGTGATTCCTGTTGACTGCTCTAAACGATCAGGTACGGACCTCTTTTTTGTCTTTTCTAAGGACATTTATGTCAAATCTGCTAAGGAAATTTTCTAGCTTAATACAAGATAGTTTTGTTACCTGTCCAATTTCTGCACCTTCTCCAAGAATCTTCGAAGAAATATTATTCATATTGTGCTTTGTTTCCTTGTAATAAGTCTTATGTTTGTTGTTATATTGTTTCTGAACCGCGGTCAATTCCTGTTGACTGCTGTAAACGAAGAGTTTGTACCCTTTATTTTTTTTTCTAGGGGCATTTATGTCAAAATAAATACCGATTTTCCTAGCTTTATCATTACAAGCTATTTTAATTACTAGCTAGTCTTGTTTAATTTCTCCACCTTCTCCTTCTTCGAGCAAACACTCGCCGGCATCGTACTTTGTTCGCTTGCAGTGTTTTTGTTTTGTTGTGTTTTTTTTTTGATCCGCTTTGAATCCCTTTACGCTTTCATCTCAAAGTAGTTAGACTCAAGAATGTCCGTCTTTTTTTTTTTTTTTTTTGCAAACGTTTACTATCGAAAACTCTTCGTTTTCCCTGCTGCTGCTCAATTGTTTTGGACACAAATTAAACTGGCCCAAATAAACTCTTGCGAAGTTGCTCGGAGAGAGTGTGCAGCTCCGATTCTAGGCTTGGCATGGCTAAATATATATATGGCCTTCAGCTTTTCTTTTTTTAATCGCTACATAACAGACTGGAATGGTGTTCCATCGAACATCATGCATGCACCTAAGCAGTTTTAAGTCCTATCTATTACATTATTAGTGTCAATTTTAAATCAGATGTAGCTTGTGAGTGACAAGTATGTAATTTAATTAGGTTTGCTTTGGATTACTTCATGATTTTTAGTCTCAATCTCAAATCAGGGGTGACTTGTAAGAGACAAGTATTTGATTTAATTTGATTAGGTTAGCTTTGGGCCACGTTTAAATTTCACCTCTTTGTTTTTAGAATGTGTAATATTAGATAATATTCTTTGTATGGGAATTTAGTTTCTCCCAATTATTCTCCAGTCATGCACTTTTTTGTTTTGTATCAACTTAGTTGTATTCACATGACAAAGTATTATTAAACTTAAAACTTAAAATTAAACTTAAAGTAAGCTCTTTCTCATCAATGTACACATCCTTTGGACTTCCTCCTCCTGCATACAGTCTTTCAATTAATTTTATTAGTAGCTGGTCACACCAATCTTGTGGGATGTTTGGATGACATTTGGCATTAATGTTTAATGGAATCTCTGATGTTTGATGAAGTATGTTAAGATCAAGTTAAGATGGCTAACGGATTTCCAGCAGTTTTGCTTTGATGAATCACCTTGATAGTGGTATCAACCAAATGCTCAATATATTATTATCAAGTTGTTTGGTCTTGCACTTAACTGGCCAGAAGAGCAGCTGGATTTCTTTTTGAAAACACTGTAGGTGCATTGAGTGATGAGCTTAATGTTAGCAAGCAGTTTTTTTTTTTGTGGTAGTAAGGTCAAGAAGTAATTGATCAAAATAAATATCTTGGTCTTAATTCATGGCATCTAAATATTTTTATTGATTTCCATGTTTCTTTCTTTCATAGTTTTTGTGAGGCATACATATATCCAGAGGATACACAATTTCCGATTTCTGACTGTCTCATGGGAGGCTGTGGATAATTGAAATTGCATTCATTATGAAGTGATGATCTGAATCATTATATATCTGATGTGATACTGATTTCAAGGAGCAATCACCAGGCTTCTCCACCAATTTCTAGTGGCTCTAAACCATACCTAAGTAGCTAAGTATGTAACTAAGTTGCCTACAGTTGAACGGGGAAACAGACCTGTCCTTAGGTATTGCTCTAAGATGTTAAGAAATGTTTTGTTTTAAAAATTTATAGATGAAAACTAGCTTTGCAGGTTCTTTTTTACACAAGGTATTAAAGATTATTTTAAAAAAACCTACCTCAATATTTTTATTTTGCTTTTTTAACATCTCCAAACTCAGTTTGGAAAGGAATTTTTATTACCTTACTCAATAGAACGCTTGTTTTTAGGAGGGGTGGGGGTCCAAATTCGTAAAAGGGGATTCATATCTGCTAGCAGTTCTGGACTAGGGGGTCCAAATCTGATCCACAAGCAGATCTGGACTGGAGGGTGCAAATCCACGTGGGGTCCAAATCCACTGTGCCACTGGCTCAGATCACCTTTCCATACTATTTTCTACAGCATTGGGTCTGTAGCTTGAGTGAGGTCAGATGGGTGATATGACAAGCAGACTATATGTAAATGCCAGTAGAAAAAGAATGCTTTTGGAGCTCCGCTTTTAGGCTTGGCTAAATATATATATTAGCCCCTAAGGTTTTCGGAAGGGTCGTAATTGCTGTTTTAGGCAGTCAAAAACGTCACCTAGCATTTTCGGAAAGAAAATAGTTCCCTAGTAATTTCGTAGAAAGTTTATTTCAGCTTGCATTTTCACAAAGGAACACTGTTCCTTTGTGAAAATGCAAGCTGAAATAAAAAAAGTTTGTTCCCTAACATTTTCGGACAATTAAAATTTCAGCTAGGGAATCCGAACAGATGAACTTCTTCTAGCTTATGAAAACATCACTTTAAACAGACTTCAAACACCATAAGGTACTTAAAAATGCCTTTCTACAGCTTTTGGTTGATTTGGCTCGTTGGGTGCCCCTGATTAAAGGCGGAAACTCAAGCTCGAGTAAAAAAAAAGCCGATCTAATGCATGTGCATGTGCACGTCTCAAAATCTGACATAAGGTTGTCAAAATGCTGTCAAAAAATTAATGTCAAAGACCAGCGCGGTTCACTCGTCATTTGAAAAACGTTTAGAGATCTTCGTCGAATGCGGCCTGTAAACAACATTAAGTTTCGCCGTCTATATACATGCCGTCTTAATTTGTTTGAGCCGGTAAGAATCAGCGTTTGGATGTTAAAAACACCGAAATGGGTTGACTGGCTGGGCTGGCTTTGATAATTTTTATAGTGAACGGGTCTGCGAGAGAAATGCTGGTGTGGTTTGGCAAGCGCTTTCTTCATTAACTTGATGACGCTTTGCCACTGAGAATCATTAATTGAAGAAGGTTCTTCGGAAGACATGGAAAGTACCAGTAAAACTATCAAAGCTCTTTAGCGTTTTGTGTCAGCCAAGGAAAGATTTTGTGGGAAATGGCGCTATTATTCAGCTCTGTCGCGTTCTGAGTGATAGCTGCCTCAGTGATTCCTGTTGACTGCTCTAAACGACCAGGTGTGGACCTCTTTCTTGTCTTTTCTACGGACATTTATGTCAAAATTGCTGAGCAATTTTTGTTACTTGTCTAATTTCTCTACCTTCTCCAAGAATCTTCGAAGAAATATTATTCGTATTGTGCTTTGTTTTCTTGTAATACTTATGTTTGTTGTTCTTTTGTTTTTGAACCGCGGTCAATTCCTGTTGACTTCTCTTAACGATCAGTTTTTACCCTTTATTGTCTTTTCTACGGGCATTTATGTCAAAGTAAATACCGATTTTTCTAGATTAATCAATACAAGCTATTTTTTATTACAAGCTAGTCTTGTTTAATTTCTCCACCTTCTCCTTCTTCCAGCAAAACACTCGCATCGTACTTTGTTCGCTTGTAGTGTATTTTTTTATCCGCTTTGAATTCCGTTACGCTTTCATCTGAAAGTAGTTAGGACTCACGAATGTCTGTCTTTTTTTGCAAACGCTTGCTCTCGAAAACTCTTCGTTTTCCCTGCTGCTGCTCAATTGTTTTGGACACAAATTAAACTGGCCCAAATAAAGCATACGAAGTTGCTCGGTGAGAGTGTGCACGGTTCGATTCTAGGCTTGGCCTGGCTAAATATATATATATATGGCCTTCAGCTTTTCTTTTTATAATTGCTACATACCAGACTGGAATGGTGTTCCATCGAACATCATGCATGCACCTTCTTTAAGCAGTTTTAAGTCCTATTACATTATTTGTGTCAATTTTAAATCAGATGTAGCTTGTGAGTGACAAGTATGTAATTTAATTAGGTTAGCTTTGGATTGTATTTCAATTTTACTTCTTTATTTTTAGTGTCAATCTCAAAGCAGGGGTGACTTGTAAGAGACAAGTATGCGATTTAATTTGATTAGGTTAGCTTTGGGCCACGTTTAAATTTCACCTCTTAGTTTTTAGAATGTGTAATACAGTAATAGCCCATTTTTTTTGTATCAACTTACATGTATTCGCATGAAAAGGAATTATTAAACTTAAAATTAAACTTAAAGTAAGCTCTTTCTCATCAATGTACTTCGTTCTCCTGCATGCAGTCTTTCAATTAATTTTATTCATAGCTGGTCACACCAATCTTGTGGGATGTTTGAATGACATTTAGCATTAATGTTTAACGGGATTTTTGATGTTTGATGAAGTATGTTGTGCAATTTCAAATGTACATGGAGAAATGTGAGACTAGTCCTTACCTTTCTTGCAAAATAGAAAATCAAGTTAAGATGGCTAACACGGATTTCCAGCACTTTGGCTTTGGTGAATCATTACCTTAAATCCTCATACTACATTGTTAATTACCTTGATAGTGATATCAACCAAATGCCAAATATTTTATTATCAAGTTGCTTAGTCTTGCACTTGGCTGGCCAGAAGAGCAGCTGGATTTCTTTTTGAAAACACTGTAGGTGCATTGATTGATGAGCTTAATGTCAGCAAGAAGTTTTTTTGGATAGTAAGGTCAAGAAGTAACTGGTCAAAAGAAATATCTTGGTGTTAATGCATATCATCTAAATATTTTTATTGATTTCCATGTATCTGTCTTTCATAATATTTTTGAGGCATACATATATCCAGAGGATACACAATTTCTGATTTCGAACTGTCTCATTGGAGGCTTTGGATAACTGAAATTGTATTCATTATGAAGTGATGATCTGAATCACTATATATCTGATGTCGAATACTGATTCAAAATAGCATTCACCAGGCTTCTCCACCAATTTCTAGTGGCTCTAAACCATAACTAAGTAGCCTACAGTTGAACGGGCAAACGGACCTGTCCTTAGGTATTGCTCTAAGATGTTAAGAAATGTTTTGTTTTAAAAATTTATAGATGCAAATTAGCCTTGCAGGTTCTTTTTTACACAAAGTATTAAAGATTATTTTTTTAAAAAACCTACCTCAATATTTTTATTTTGCTTTTTAACATCTCCAAACTCAATTTGCAAAGGAATTTTTATTACCTTACTCAATAGAACGCTTGTTTTTTTTTTTTTTTGGGGGGGGGGGGTTGGGGGGTTGGGGGTCCAAATCCGTAAAAGGGGGTTCATATCTGCCAGCAGTTCTGGACTAGGGGGTCCAAATCTGATCCACAAGCAGATCTGGACTGGAGGGTCCAAATCTGATCCACAAGCAGATCTGGACTGGAGGGTCCAAATCTGATCCACAAGCAGATCTGGACTGGAGGGTCCAAATCTGATCCACAAGCAGATCTGGACTGGAGGGTCCAAATCTGATCCACAAGCAGATCTGGGCTGAAGGGTCCAAATCCACTGTGCCACTGGCTCAGATCACCTTTCCATACTATTTTTTAAAGCATTGGGTCTGTAGCTTGAGTGAGGTCAGATGGGTGATATGACAAGCAGACTATATGTAAATGCCAGTAGAAAAAGAATGCTTTTGGAACTCCGCTTTTAGGCTTGGCTAAATATATATATTAGTGTAACGTTGTATGCCTTGCAAACGGTTGGTAAGCTAGACATGTCAATGAAATTACCTGCAACAATGTCATAAACTCTTACAAGTTCAAAAGTACCACTGAATGAACTTCCTAATGACAAGTTCAGAAGTACATATATATCATTTACACTTAAAGTGCCACTCTGCTACACTGTAGTCTCATTGGTTAAGTACTGAGTAGAGAATGAAGCTTCAATTAAGCCACAAAACAGTAGATGCTGCTGCAATCAGGTATCCTGTTTTCACTTTTGAATAGCATTAGTCTAGTGATTGTTAAATATACAGCCTAAAGATACTAATAATTTCATGACTAAAATTATAGACTATTCTACACAATGTACTTAAACCTGTCAATAGGTGTAGACAGAGACTCTCTGGCAATAGAGAATTACACTGCACTGACAGTAATTATATTTTTTGTCTATTACAAAGAAAACTTCAGGCTGGACCTTTTTAAAGCAGTTCCTTAGTAATCTCTAAGAACAAACTAGAACTTGTCCAACTTGCAGATCACAATATTCCCTTTTGGTCACTAAACAAAGAAAACCCTATGATGTATAAAAGGGGCAGTGCAGCAGAAACTTAACCCTTTGGCAGTGGGAAGCAAATACTGCAGAAATCTAATGAAAGTAACCAATGTTTTAGCAGAACCTGACAGAATCTCTCTAATGACTTGTAACACTGTAATTACCTTTACTATTTCAGCTTTTTGTTGTTTTGTAAATCAGCAAAACCTTCAGTTAGTTTTATCTCCATAACAGCCATTTCATAAATTTGTGGAATTGAGGATAATTAACACAGCAAAAATGACTGGTAAATGTCACATTTCACATGTAACAGAATTTATACAATGTACCGTATACTGATCCTCACTATAAGTTAAAGCCAACTGTGGGGCTTATTTAAAGACATTTCAAAATGACCCTTATTGGGCTACAATGAAGAGTTACATCAATAGGAGCTTGAGTTGTCTATAAAGTTGCTACTTCCTCTGGCTAATGTATACATTGTACCAGCTGGGAAAATACCTTTGTAAAAAGTCATTCGAAACAATTAATTAGTTGTAATGTATTATACATGTATAAATTATTTTTGTTTCACTTTTCACTTGTCTCCTCCATCATATGCAGTACAGGAAAACAGTGACTTCATTTAATTACATGTAGTATTTTTGTTCAAAGTGGTTTCATGCACCTTTACTTGAACTATTTTACCAATATATTATTCAATATTAAGTGTTTCTCTCATGTTCAGTTAAGCTAGACTATTCTTTCAGAGCCTCACTAGCTAAGGTTAACACATTTACATTTCTTCATCAGAAATGTGTCAATTACCCCCTAATAAAAAAGTATCCAAGTTTGTTGTTTGAATCAAACTACTGAATCATACATGACATGTTGCAGACTTAAATTACTTAACTCTAACAACAAAGCCTTTCAGAAAGGAAAACTCCAAATTCAGTTTCACAAAGAAGAGGAGAAATTTCTTCACCTCCTAAAAAACACAGCGAGTTTGTCAGAAATAACTAGCTGGCATCCTGTAACTCTGCTTAACCTTGACTACAGAATTCTCTCGAAGACAGCTATTGCCAAACAAATAGAAATCTTTCTAACAAAATTAATACATTCTGACCAAACAGGTTTTGTCAAGAATAGATATAAAAATTATCAGTCAGAATATAAGACTCTTAAATGATCTAATGGAATAAACACAGCCTGAAGAAATCTCAGGAATCGCTCTTTTTATGGACTTTGAAAAAGCTTTTGACTCTATAGAGAGAAGCTATGACAAAAAAGTTAGAACTTTTCAACTTTGGACCTTCTATAAGAATTTGGCTTTCCGTTCTCTATAATGGTGGCGAAACAGCAGTTATGAACGCCGGCTTTATGACAAAATTTTCGAAGTTTTGAGAGGCATATGTCAGGGTTGCCCCTAAGCCCTTCCCTGTTTATGCTAGTGGTGGAACGACTGGCTTGAAAAAACAGACAAGAACGAAACCGTAGAGGTACATGTATCCATCTCCCTTACTCTCAAGACTGAGGGGTAAAAATATCTCAATTTGCTGATGACACTATGCTCTTAACTAGTGACACACATTCCCTTAAATGTTCACTACAAAAAAACTTTGGCACCATTTCAGGCTTAAAATTGAATAAGAATAAAACCAAAGCGATGTGGATAATGGCTATCAGTTAAAGCAGAAGAACACAAACATATTAGTGTTCTGGGCCATTTAAGACCCAATTAAAATACTTCAAGGAACTCATTTATCATACAATGTGGATAAGAACAATGATGCTATCTTCTTCACCAAAATTCAGAAAATAAAAACAAAATTAAGTTTTTGTCAGTCGCATGATCTTACACTCATGTTAAATCCCTTTTAGCCAAATCCCTTGGTGCTTCTCAATTAATCTATGCTACATCTATGCTCAGTGTGGCGAACAAGGTGCTAAATGAAGTTTAAAGGCCACCTCTTCTCTTTTTTTTTTTCTTTAAGGAAAAATAAAAAGGACAAAATTAATTTTTTTAAAGAAAAGTCATGTATCAGCCTTCTCAGAAGGTTGTCTTAAGGTAGTAGATACCCGCAAAAATGACAAAAATTTAGTCAAATTTGTTAGGAGTACTATACTTCGTAGTAAACAGAAATATTGAACCCAAACTCACTAGGAGTAAAAACTAAATTGTTTGAACTACCTTGGGAACTAATAATTAGACAAGTTTTATCCACTCTCAATGACAACTGGCTTGGCAAGGGGAAAGGGAGGGGGTGGGGGGTTGGAGTAACCTCAGATCTACGGTAAAATCTCTACAGCTCGCTTGGATTGGTACTGTAAGTAATTTGGGTGATGCCTGGAAGGCCATACCAAATTATTACTTTGAGAAATATGGAGGCCTACATTTTCTTCTTAAATGTAACTATGTTTCAGCAAATTCAGATAAATACATGAGCATCTTTTTGCCAAATAATTTTTTTCCTTGTTCAAGCAGCCTTAACTGCAATAAAAAAAAACACATCAGCCAACAAAATGGAAAAAAGAATGTCTTGAATTAAATTTAAGCACACTGGTCAATGAAGATGTTAGCCTGCATTAAACAGGTGCTTACTCAGCCGAGCGCCAATAGGGAGAGATGGAGCGCAAAGTGCAACACGCGAGTGCAGAGCACGAGATGAGGGGGAGAGAAAAATAAGCCCCTGTCACCAGTCTATTCTTCATACTCTTCTACCCCTTGGAACACCCACAAAATTCGACGGACAGTCACTTTTGCACTTTTGAATTGACCAATGAAAAAGCTTTCAATCATTTGCAGGAAACTTATCAGATTTCTTGCACATTTAGTTGTCCAACTAGAATTAGCAATTTTTCAGAGCATTGCTGGCAGGCAGAATAAGCCTACTTCAGGCATATTGATTGTTCTACGAGCAGTAGAAGCAATTATACGTAAAAAAAGAGTGAATTGTTTACAATCATGAATTTCACGGAAACTGAAGTACTTGCACATGAGGTGTTTTAAACTAAAGGAATTTATGTGGGAATACCCCGGACACACTGGTCGATCTTGTGTCGTGTTATAATTCCACTCTTGCGTCTGCCCTGGACCGGCATGCACCACTCTTTACAAAGACCACACCAGCTAGGCACCTGGTGCCTTGGTTCAACGGTGATATTAAGGAGGCTAGAAGACAGAAGCGCAGAGCGGAGAGGAGACGGCGGCGCACTGGTTTGGAGGCAGATTTCCTTGTATACAAAGCTATTAAGAACAGAACTAACAATCTAATAATTAATGAAGCATGCAAAGTGTTTTTCAAAGATTTTGTAGAAGAAAACAGCACTGATCAGAGGAAACTGTTCTCAGCCACTAAGAGACTGCTTAGGAGAGAGAACGTGGTGGAGTATCCTCAATTTGATGACAAGATTGCTCTTGCTAACAAATTTAGTGACTTCTTTGTTCAAAAGATTGACACCATACAGACCAAACTTGACAACATGGTTTCGACCCCTCCTCTCTGCATTGCCAACGAGCGCATTCGTGATGTACCCTCTATGGAGAAGTTCAGTATACTAAGCCAATCTGATGTCCGGGAACTTATTGAGACCACACCCAAAAAATCTTGTTTACTAGATCCTATACCAACAACACTTGTTATCGGCTGCATCGATGTTTTGTTACCAGTAATAACTAAGATTTTAAACTTATCACTACAGTCAGGTGAATTTGCTGTTCAATGGAAATGTGCACTAGTCCTTCCTTTACTTAAGAAACTTGGAATTGAATTATTGCTGAAGAACTATCGTCCTGTAAGTAATTTGCAGTATATTTCTAAGCTAGCAGAGAAGGCTGTTTTCCAACAAATGCATAGTCACATGCACTATGAAACCAAAACCCATGAAAATCTCATTATTTTTTTCACCGTATTTTCATGGTACATGTATTTTCAAAACTTTTTCATGGGGTTTTCATTGTCAAATTAATGGCTTTTTCTTGGGGTGTTTTACCATGAAATTGCCATGAAAAAAGCATTAAAAATACCATGATAATCCTGAGAAAACCAGCAGATTCATGACCCATGAAATATTCAACATTTTGTAAAAGGCCATGAAAAAGTCATGAAAAGGCTATTAAATTTTAATGGCACATGGTATGGTATTTTAATGGCATTTTAATGATGCTGAAAAACCCATGAAACACCCATGAAAAACCGCCATGGAAAAAGCATTAAAAAACCATGAAAAACCTGTGAAAACCAGCAGATTCATGGCCCATGAAATTTACCACATAATGGAAAACCCATGAATTTAAAATGAGCATTTTCATGATCCAAGTTTCATGGGTTTTTCATATGTGAAGAAACAACCACAGCCCCTGAAAATCCCTTGAAGGTTTTCATGGCTTTTCCATGGTATTTTAACCCCATTTGAGGGTTGTCCATCACATTCATGGGGAGGGTGATGCCACACAAGAACCATGAAAATTCCATTTAATTCTGAATGCAATAAAACTGAAAAACATACCTTGACTGGAAAATCTAAGACCTTTATGGCCATTAAATTAATAAATAAATGCTAGGATAAGTCTTTAATTGATGAAAACAAAGGATGAAACAGATTTGAAGCTGTCCAACAATTTTATTTTAACAATACGCAAATGACACTTTTTAGACAAATCACGTCGCCAAAGAGATTTTTTTTTCAAAAGTTGTACGTACACAGTATCAGGTAAGTTTTAATGTTAAGCGTAGATGTCCAAATCAAAAATGTAAAAATTATGTTTCAAACTTGTGCATTCAAGGGAAAGCCGATCTTGAGATCTGTACATGTGAATACTAAATTTACATGAACTGGAACAAGATGAAAGGAAAAACGGCAAACAGTGGACTTAGCTCATTGATTTAAATTTTGTATTGTTCAGGGAGCTTCTTTTGCTGTCCGTGGATGAGGTTGTCAACATGTCCCGCTCCAGCTTGTATTTTTTATTCATGTCTGAAACAAAAATAAGGCCTGTTTCAAACGTCACACTACTGTCGTGCCGATTTAATAAAACTTAAATTGAATTTAGTGTCGAGGCAAAATATTCAAAACCCAGCAAAACAAGTTACCTTGTATCCAAAATGCTAAACATACACATTTTTATTAGCAAATTACATGTAGCGTCGTTCTAGACTGGTTTAGTCATGAATTCATTAGAGTACTCAAGATAATTTAAGATCTCAGCTAGACCTAGCGAATAACTGACCTGATCTGTAGTTTCACAACAGTTGAACTACTGACGATTTGAAGACCTCTGACAAGATACGAACGGCGGCCGCGATGGATTACACTTTGCCGACGAGCACTCTGATGATCTTGTTCACGGTTTTACTGTGCCGTTGACAAGTTACGGGCTTTTATAATTTAAGAACTGTTCCTATTTATAATAACAGAGTAAGCTTATTTACTTACCAAAAACATTCAAAATTCTCGATTTAAAAATAACTTGCCGGCCTCTAAATCCACGGTGATGCGTTCATTTCCTTTCACATCGGTGCCACAATCTTCAGCCTTTCGTTTACTATAATAATGCTGTTGTTATTCACCCTGTAAACCACTAAACAAACCATCTATGCGAAACAAAAAATATACAATTATTCGCACGATAGACCAACCGAAAACACAATTCAAAGATGGGCGCCAAGAGAGAATGAATAGAGGTTCTTTGTTCGGTGAAAAGCACGAGATAGTCACGTGAAAATTCTCGCACTATTATTGGCTGTTGCTGAGTAACATCCACTGGACTACTTGATTGCGGACTTCAGTGAAACATGCTCTGTCAAGTTAGTGCAAGTGCTCGCTTCGTTTACATTCGAGGATATGAATCCAATTTCTGGCGAAGATTTTGACGAAAACACACTTTAGGAAGAGATTCATCTTCAGTTGAGTATAAAACATGCTTTAGATGTTTGTTACCGAACGTTGAAGAGATAGCGAAGAGACGAACGAGTTCGTGGAGGTGAGAACTCTCGCTCGCTTTTAAAGTCTTACGTTCGTTTCATTTCAAAGGACTTTGTAAATTTCATGAGCTCTTCGGATAAATCACTGAGTAAATGTGTGACTTAAAAGGCCCGGTTCAGACGTCGAACTTTTCATGTACCGAACCTAATACCTATTTAGGTCGACCCAAACAATAAGTTCGACTGTTGATTCAGACGGTCGAACTTTACATGTGCCGAACCTAATTCGAGGCGAAAAGAAATATCATCCTTACTGCTTAAAATAGGGAAACAAACTGAAAAAGTATTATTCACAAAGCCTGGAAATTCTTATTTTGATTTTAGTGTGATTTGTGCTCTGTTATGGCAAGGAGACAGCTGAGGAGATCGTGATCGTGATATTTGGCACAACGTGAATCTTGGTAACCTGACCGTAACCGTCGTTACGCTTCTGTGACTTCTGTCAGCACAGGCGCCAAAACCCACTAAATAGCCAATCAGAAGCGCGGTTATATTGAAAAATACGTTAACATAATTTATGCATTAGGTTCGGCACATGTGAAGTTCGACGTATGAATCGAAGTCGATCTTTTGCCGTTCTATCCGACTAGCCCAGTCGGATAGAACGGTACAGTCGACCCAAATACAAAACTGCCGATCCTAATTGATTCATACGTCGAACTTTTCATGTAATTAATAGCAACATTAGGTTCGGTACATGAAAAGTTCGACGTCTGAACCGGGCCTTAGGGATTGTATTTTATTTTATGTAAGTAGTATAGTACTTGGGGGTCCTAGCGCATTTTCCACATGATGAGGCGTAGCAGCGCATTTTCCACGGATTGGTCAAGGTCAAGGTCATCGAATCAGATGGTTCAATTTCTCGGAAAATTACTATGTGTAACTTTCTCGGAAAAACAGTACTTGGGGGTCCTAGCGCATTTTTCCACAGCAGCGCATTTTTCCCAAGGTCAAGGTCAAATTTTCCAAATCTAAAATTAGCGTTTTCTCCCAGAATACTTCAATATTTTAGGCATCAGGATGATGAATGAAAGAATTGAGTAGTATTCGTCGAGAAACGGCTGATTTCAATATTCTAAGCGGAATGAGCATATTTGAGTAGTATTCGTCGAGAAACAGCTAATTTCAACATTCTAAGCGATAATTAGTATATATGAGCAGTATTCAGGTAGAACGGCATTTTCCCATTTTCCAAGGTCATCTATTTAAGTACTTTATGATATAAAAAACACTTAAAGACATATCGCTATAAGTCAAATGGAGAATGACGAAAGAAAGAAATCTCCGGGCCTTGGAAAAGCCCTCTCAAATCAGGTCAGGTAGCCAGATGGTAAATGGCCTGAGTCAGAAAAATATTGGATCAGGTAGCCAGATGGTAAATGATTTTTGTAATCCAGATATTCACGAATATTTTGTTGAAGTAGAAAAATATCTAATATGTCCTTTATGTGATCAGAAGATAGCAGAACATAGTGTCAAAAATGAACCATGTTGTGATAATCAGAAAATGATTAATGACAATGGTGAAAATGTTTGTACAAATTGTGGTTCAGTCCATGGTTATGATTATTGTAAGGAGTACGTTGACTTTCATAATAATATGTATAAAATAAAGCGGAAATCTATATATCATCGGAAGTACCATATTGAAAATGTGATAAATGGTATATGTTGCAAGAATAGATTTCAAATTTCAGTAAAAGATAAGGGTAAAATATTAAGAATATTCAAGGAGATAGACACTATCATCCCTTCGGTGAATAAGAATCGTAAAAGAATGATAAACACCAAATTCATTCTGAAACAATTGTTTATGATGATGGATCTGCCTTATGAGTATATCATATTAACCAACTCAAAGAAAACACTGAAATTTTATAATCAATATTGGGTTGAGATTCTATTGTTAATATTTGATAAGATTATTCGTATTATCAAACAGTGAATTTTTCATCATATTTCAGTAGGTACTTATCAATAATTGGACTATTATCAACAACATAATCGTCTATGTTCTTCATTGTATTGTGTATGCTGGAATTATCAAAATTACCGCTTCTCATGGTTTCTTTTATTGTATTGAGAAGATGCTGGTAGCTTTGATAAGCATATGTACAATTCTGTATTTTCATGTCAAGGTTCTTGTGTTTCATCCAACCTTGTATAAAAAGTGATACTGTACTGATGGCAACTAAACTAACACCACCAGTCGAAATACTTGCGGCAAGACCGCCAGTTGCAAATATAATGGATGCTGAATTCCCCAGTAATTTCCATTTTTTGAACCGTTTAACAGCTTGTTTATAAGCCCAACACTTTCTGTGATATGTTCGGTAATAGGATTTTAATTCATTTACCTGATCTTCTGTTAATTCACCTGAAATATGGTTCCAGCTGAATATGCTTTTTCGCTCTTTCATATTTATTGCTTATATAACGATTCTGTTCAACACACAGTACCACAAACCAGACAATTGTCCACTTAGAGGTGACAATTTGTTAAATTTCGTTGTCATGAAACGGGGGAAAGCATAAGAATATCCTCTGTCAAGTGAATGTTTGACATAAAACCTACCGAAGGCATCGTGTAATATGCCATGTGTCTGTAATGTATCAATCCAACCAAGAGTATGCTCCAAAAAATGTGTTAAGCAGCCCTCACCGGGACCGATTAATCCAATGCCTATATGCTCCTGGATAATGTCTCTCACTTCAATATATTTGTTAAAATGTTTGTGATGCAAATACTGATAAACCAAAGCTGATTTCAAAATCCTCTTGTCAACACCAGGGTTTTTCCGTTCGGCATCCCGAGTAAACCATCTCACATATCTAATTATTTTGTTCATTTATATTATATCGTTGGATTAAAATTTGATGATGATCTGAAATTGTTTTTTCGTCTAATATAGAATCCAAGTACACACAGAAAAAAATAACACTACCGTCAAGAGGTGCGATGGAGCTAGGACTCAAATCACCAAAAGTCATTTGCCGACTACCACTTCTGTTAGCCGCTGTAAAACTTCCAATATGTTTTTTATTCCAATAGATTTTACTTGTGTTTGTTTTTGGAGAAGATAAATTATCCCAGTGAACAGATAAGCAGTGCCAAACATTTATTTGACCCAAATCATTTGAGGAATAATCAGATATCTTTCTGAAGTTCTGTATAGATGCTGCTGGACCAAAATATACACAATTTGATTGATCAACACCACTTATAACTAAATTTGAACCATTGTAATAGCTGACAAACTTATCATAACCTTTATTATCATGACCAAAAAGACCATTTTTCCATGGACTTCCACCTGTATTTGAATTTAATTTATAAACAATGAAGATATTAACAGCATTATTATTTAAATTGATTTGACTTATCATTCTCTGTGATCCATTAAAGTCTAAATAATAACGACCATTATATTTATTAGCTTTGGTACAAACAGTGGGTCTTATGTTTAAAGTTGATTGTGTTGCATTATTTTCTTCATTCGAGAGATCGTACAATGTTTCAACTTTTCTGTCTGCATTCATATCTAAAAAATTATTATTCGCTCTGTCGATTTTATATGTACATTTTGAGTATAATCTGATAAATTCAGAAACCCACAAATCTAAAAAACTATCTCTAACAATATCAGAAACTTGTGATTTGACAACAACATGATCAGAATCATTGCCAGCTTTTACATTTGTTAAAAGTTTGTTTCCAAGATCATAATACCCATCTTGAGTTAATGTAAAACCAATTCCTTTATCACCTCTATCACCTTTGAGACCTCTTTCACCTTTATCACCTTTATCACCTTTATCACCTTTATTGTCTTGATTTAGTGAATGATTGAATACACCCATTATAATATTAATTTAGATTAATTCATGACCACTTCAAGTGTGAATGCTGTATCAAATTCTCCACTATTAGGATGTGAATAGTCAATTATAAAATAGCCTCTCGATAATGATTTATTGACGTTAACCGTTGTGATGTTTCTACTTAAAGAAGATTGTCTGTGTTCATAAATAGTTGCTGGTAATGGCAAAGGCCCACCACCTTCAGCTTTTGTCTTGAAGTAGAATATTCCGGGTTTTTTTCCTTGTATGATATACATTTTCTTAATATAAAAGTTATTGTTATGAATGACTAAAAAATCAGAGCCATTTATCAATACAGGCTTTAAAGCATTCTTATTATGTCCTTGTTTGGCTTTGACAGAGCAATTTAAATATTGTATTTGACCGATTATATTATTTCCATTCAAATTTAGATCACCTCCTAATTTTGGCTGATAGAGAGCAAATCCTCCGAGATCGAAAGCTGTTTCCATAATTACACCTGTAACGCTTGAACGAAATAGATTCAAACTATTATTATGAATTCTATAGCCATTCAGATTTAAATCACCGCCAAGTTTAGCCTCACTTATAAGAAAGCTGTTCATATTAATGTTATTTAGCATTGTCAATTCACCATTTTGACCATCAAATAAGTTTGATGAATTATTAATCAAGGCATGTCCATTCAAATCTAAATCAGTTTGTAATTGTATTTTTTCATTAACGATTTTGAAAGGTTCAGAGAAGTCGTAAACACTTGATGGAACGTCTACAGCTTCAAAATCAATACCATATGCAACACAATGAACTTTGTACTTATTTGGATAAGTTGGGTTAGCATTAATATGAATCGTACAATATAAATATTCAGGTGGTGAACTTGCTGATGGTTTTTCAATCCATAATAAATATCTCGAATGATCTTCATTTCTGTTATCAAATTTTCTCCCTACAGTTTTATGAATTGTAATTCCACCAGTTGCACTGAATGTTACACTACTAAGACTCACTCCTTCATAATCAGGAAATAGCCATTCAAGAATGAAAGTGTATTTTCCATCTTTTATTGTGTACATATTAAATCCAATTCTAGCTCTGTAAATATGATTAGCTTCTTTATTCAAGTCTATATCAATGACCTTTTTTGAAATCAAATGTGGTGAACGAGGTAAATTGACATATCCATTAACTTTCAAGCCATATTCAGTACTGACTTCATCGATATCATTCATCAAATATTTGAAAGCATTCTTTGGATGAGAAGCAGATGAAATATGACTTTTTTCTAATTGATCTAAATTTACGGCATCGGTTTTATTTGTTCCTTCTTTTAAGTTAATGATTTTATGCCCTCCAAGTTTCATATCTGCCACCATCGCATTTCTTCCATTCAATAATAAAGTGTTCGATCTAATAGCTATTCCAGCTTGATTTAAAACTCTAAAGTTCACTGCATCAGTTTCATTCGAAGGGTCCGCTAAATTCGTCACTCTATTTCCACCCATCGACAAATCGCCATACATTGCAGTCGAACCGTCTCGTCGAAGAAAATACTCGTCAGTATATCTTTTTGTAACCGCATCATCTAAATTGACGGGTGGAGCAAGATCAGTAATGGCATTGTTGTTCATATTCAGATTTTGTTGTGCAATCGTATCGAGTTTGGTTTGCAACCTCTGGTCCACATAACTTTTGTTTACAGCATCTTGTGGGTTTGAGGGGTTATCCTGCAGGTTGAGGATTTTGTTTAGTTTCATGTCAATATTACTGCCAAAAGCAACATGGCCGTTTTCAATTTCATAAGCCGGGTCATGGAGAAAGTAAGACAAATTGGTATGATAGCCATAGGCCCCATAAACGATGATATGTGTTTTGGTGTTAGACGCAGGAGCTGTGCTAAAAAGTAAAACATCAATTGACGCTTGACCGCCACCAGTTTTTTCGATTCGGAAAAGCTTCTTCATATAACCATCAACATACGGGGTTTTGAGAAAAGGTTTTTGAAATGGCTGTCCCACATCTCGTATGTTCAATGTGCGAAGATCGAGCCCAATTGTAGCTTGGCGTGGGTCTGATGGTGAGAAAAACTCAGTAACAAATGTGTACCGTCCATTTCTTAAAGATGTCACATTAAAACGAATTTTGGATGTAAAGTTGCCTCTTCGTTTAATGAAAAAAGACAATGATGACTTGTTTATGTGATAAGGTGATCTGTCAAAATTCTCAATTTGAAGGTTTGTTGCACCACTAACTGCAGAAGACTTGGATATGTCTTTTAACAGAAAAGCGAATGGGTTGCGTTGAGCTCCTGATGCTGAAAAAACAAGGTCATCAACATACTTTTTGTTGGCAGAATCTTTATCAGAGTTTGGAGATCCAACATTTGTTATTTTATTGTCACCCATGTCAAGATCACCAGTCATTGCAACACTTCCATCTTTTTTAAGAAATGGTGAAACATCAATGCCAGTAATTCCAGCAATTTCAGTATCAACATACCCCTTTGTAGCTGTATCATTGTTTGCTGTTGGCGCTGCTACATTAGTCAATTTGTTACCTCCAAGATTCAAATCAGAAGTCATTGCAACGCTTCCATCTTTTTTCACAAAGTCAGAATTAACATATGCTATATTCGCTTTATTATTCGACAGATATGTGACAGCATCATCAACGTATTTTTTAGTTGCGCTGTCTTGTGGAAGTATAGGGCGTGCAACATTGACTATTCTATGAAAACTCATTTTAACCTCACGATCAAATACAATTCTTCCTCCTTCTATTTCAAAAGCTGGGTCGTGAATATGTGATAAAATGATATTAGAAAATCCATAAACACCATAAACTATAACATAATGTTTTTTATTATTTTGTAAATATGGCGAAATCAACAATAACTCCATTGATGTGGAACCATGACTTGTTTTTTCAAGGAAGAATATTCTCTTAAGATAACCATCAACAAGATGAGTCTTTGGAAATGCTCTTTTTATTGAATCCTTTCTTTCAATTAAATTTGATGACAGATTGTCGTCATCGACTGTTGCATTATTTGGGCTACCATCAGTATAAAACTCAACAACTAAAGTGTACTTTGAAACTTCCAATTGTGTCAGATCAAAACGAAGAACAGTTGTACGACCAGCAGTGGGGATGACAAAAGACAATGATTTTTTATTTATTGAGTAAGGGCTTTTATCATAGTCTTCAAATTGCAGATTATTTGCATTTCTAAGAATAGTTGTTTTTGATATATCTTCAAGAAGAAATTTAAATGGATTAACACGTGTCCCTTCAATTGATAAAACAGCATCGTTGACGTATCTCGTATTAACAGCATCTTTGTTAGAAGTTGGGTCTGCTACATTACTAAATTTTTTTTTCAATGTCATAATTACCATCTTGTGTTAATTTGAATCCATCACCTTTGGGACCAACAGCTCCAGTAGCTCCTTGTGGACCAATTGCACCTGTATTACCTTTTGGACCTCTATCACCTTTTTCACCTTTGGGACCAATTGGACCTGCAGGGCCTCTTTCACCAGTTCCAGTTTCTGTTTTATCTTGATTTATTTGAGCATTAAAAACTCCCATTATATCATCTTGTTAGATTAATCTTCCAAGAATTCAGGTGGTATGGTTTCATATCAATTTTTCGATTCTTTCTGTTCTGGGATTCTCCTGTTTTTCTGGATTTTGAAAATTGTTGATTGCCATATAATATTAGATTAGATTAAACAGCACCATAAAAATTTCTCTTGATTGTTTTCATCGGCTTGTCAACATAACAGAAGGAATATGGTTTCTTGGTTGCTTCAATGTATTTCTTCTTGTCAATTCCAAGCTCCTGTGCAATCAAGTTCCTTTCTCTTGAGGATGGGAAATCATAAAGGCAGAAGTGACTGCAATTGAGTCTGATTGATTTTGGACAGCCATAGAATGATTGTGTGAGATATATGACTGAACAGTTCTTGTGTCTCCCCTGAATGAAATAGCTTATGATTTGATCTTGTTTTTTATCAGTGACAAAATCATCAAAAACAACCAATCGCTGCAAATCTGTGTCTTTTATTTGTTCAACTGGCAATATCTCTTCTTGACTGCAAACCAAGGCAGGATATCCAATGTGACTGCTTATTTCATTCATTACTTTCCGAAGATATTGATACTTGTCTTGATCCAAATTTTTTGCATAAAGATGTATCTGATCATAATAGACCAACGGTTCCATAATCAGATGCATGAACAATGTTGTCTTTCCAGATCCAGAATTACCAGCCAGCAGCATCCTGAAAGTGTCTTTTGGCATATACGGATACAACTGTCTGAATGAATTCTTTAAACCCTGAATATCATAATTAGGGATTTCCATATGTAAATAGTTTAGATTAGTCTAACACAATTGTATATGGATATAGAACGAATGAAAAGGCTTCTTAAAAGTGGAATTGAAGCCGGAAATAAAACTAGAGAAGTTCGTGATGTTATCAAGACTTATGAATACAGAAAACAGGATGCTTATGATACAACATCAGAATTGCTGAAACCCTCTATTGATGTCCAGAAGAGTGTGAAAGAAAGTGTCGACGAAAAACAGGATGAAGTTATTAAACAGTTGAAAAAGAATCAAAAAGCCTTGACATCTGGTTTCGAAGATCTTATGCTGATGAACACGTTACCTGAATCAGTACCAATGAAAACAACATTACCAATTGATTACAAACCTAAAATGATGACTGAAACAGAAGCACCATATAAGTCGAATCTTGATAAAGGTTTTTCACTTGAGGATATTCAAACATTGATGAAACATAAATTGCCTCCTCCATCACAGATATTTAAATCATATATGGATGGTGAAATCGACATCGACAAGTATGACAAAATGATTGGTAAATTAACCCAAGATGTTGGAATACAAAAAGCTCATCTATCACAAACCAAAACGAAGAGGGATAAAAATAAAGAAAAGATACATGAATTGACTCAAGAGATCAAATTATTGCAAAAGTACCGAAAAAGAATTGGCGCAGTTGAGGAAGGTGCATCAACTATTGGTTCAGGCATGGGTTCAAGGGATGCATTTTTGGGTGACATGCTTTCAAGACTACAGTTGCTTGGTGGATCTATTTCAGCCGGCAACAACAGCAGAAAATGTTCAAAATGAATTCACAAAAATATTGCATACATTGAACAGACTGGGAATCCTGAAAACTGGTGAGTTGAATAAAATAATGATGAAATATCTAATGTAAAAGTATATGACAGAAATTTCATTACGATTCAACAGTAAAAACAGAGACAAAATTGGTGTCAGCAAGAGTCATGATTTTGAAAAAAGATTCAATTCACCTCTTAAATTAACGAATGATTTAAAATATGAAATGGCTGTGAATGTTATCAATATGACATACAGTTGGTACAATATCAGAGATATTTTTGGGAATAATCAAATGAAATACAGTATTGATGGAGGTGCAAACTGGTTCACAGTAACATTCGTCAATGGTATGTATTCATATGACGATATCGATGATTACATTCATAAATTCATGGAAAAAAAACCAAAGACTTAATCCAGATGAAACAGATGAAAAAAAATACAAGTATGGTATTAATATAACTTTCGTTTTGTCAACATATCGCATTTTGATTGAACTCAATGAAAATTATCGTGTGGATCTCAGAAATAATGATTTCAGAAAACTTATCGGTTTCGATTCAAAATTGATTGAAGCTGATGAATATGGAACAAATCTACCTGATATCACAAGAAGTGTAGATGAAATTTATATCAATTGTGATTTGGTGACAGATAGCATTGTTGATGGAAATAGCACAAATACAATCGCTGTTATTCCAGTCACAAATCTCGTTAGAAGTTTACCTTTCACTTACAAACCTCGTTTTCTTTCATGGAATCCTGTCTCAACACATATAATCAGCTCAATACGCTTTTATGTCACAGACTCTTCTAGAGCTCCAGTCGATTTAAATGGGATAGATTGGTATATTGAGTTATTCTTGAGAGGTGTGGAATTATAAAACCTAATAGTATATGAAACGGTTTGAGTTTAAAAAATATGAACAACATGGTGAAGGTATTGTGACTGATATGATCAAAACAGCTGGAAAAAAAGCAGCAACAACAATTGGTGAACATGCTGGCAAAAAAGCTGGCGACAAAATCATAGAACTTTTGAAAAAGAGAAAGAGTGGAACTGAGAGTGCGAGCCAGACTGGTGGTTTAATCAAAAGAAAGAGAGGTCGACCACGTAAAATAACTTTTATCTAACACAATAATATATGTCAAACTATCGTGACTCAAAATATATCGAAAGATATGAAGATGTAGTGTTCGAACTAGAGACAGCACTTAATACTGTAGTAGCAAACAATGCTCATCAGAGTAAAACAGGCTACCGATTCATTGTTGATAACAGTGGAGAGACTACACCATTTGACTGGTATAATGCCCGTTTTAATGTCGATTTCATTGTGAAAAAGCTTGCAGATGGAGCTGACATTGCTGCAGGAGATCGAAATGGTATTGTTAATTCAGTTCACGCTCTTATTAACACCATTAATGTAAAAATGAATGGTCTTGATGTTTATGAGTGCAGAGATGCCAACCAAGCCACAAATATTAAGTCATTGCTTGAGTATTCACAGGGTTATGCTGTAAGTCAGGGAACCAATGAGTTCTTCTATCTTGACGACAAAAGACAAGCTGATGATAGAGTTGCCCAGGTGGCTACTTATAACAAAGGTTTCGCAGCTCGCAAAGCACTGTTGAATGGTGCAGCCGGTAAAGTAAATGCAGAGCTTGCATTGAACAGATACGGTTTTTTCAAGAGCTTTTGGGATGAACTTATGCCTAACTCAAAAGTAGAGATAAAATTAACACTTGAGAGTGATGCCAATTTGATTTGGCAAGCTGCTGATGATTGCCGTGTGGTACTAACTAAATTCCAGCTAATAGTTCCTCGCATTGTTTTCAATTCTGCGGGAAAGTCCTTATACATGAGCAAGTATCTTGACAACAGAAAGTGGACTTACATGAGAGAAATGGTTGAGAGAGGCAATTCAACAAGACAGCAGACAGCCAATTTCCGTATTTCCACAGGAATAAACAAACCCAGGCATGTCTTTGTATTCATCATCAATGATGCCAATGATGCATCTCAGACAGCCAATAAATTTCTCTATAACACATTCTCAGTTGCAAATAACCAAACTTTGACTGATTGTTATCTTGAAGTTGGCAACGGAAATGATTATCCAGAGCTTCGTTATAAACCCTCAACAGAACCAACAAGAGTATTTAGAGATGTTTTGAAATATGTTCAAGCGTTAATGATTTCAGTGAAAGTACCCTTCTCACAAGAGGAAACTTCGGTACAATATTCCCTTTCATTTATTTGATCTGACAAAACAGAAACAGGATATTAAAGATGGAATGACAAAACTGACTTTCAAATACACTTTGAGTGCTGCAACAAATGCTGATTACAGTGTGTATGCACTGGTCCTCTATGAGCAGGATATTGAGATGAGAAAGACTGATGGAAAATTAATTCTGAGATCAATGTAAATTAAATAAATAAATTAAATAAATAAATTAATTAAATAAAACAATTAAATAATTAAATTAAATGATTGTTTGTATTAAATACAATTTAGTATAAACATATATTATATGACTACTTATCATCCTCATGGAGTAAGACTTTCAGGAAGTCAGAAGCAAAGGCTTGCAAAAGCTATACAAACAAATTCACCGGTAACATTGAGACTCGCACATGGAGATCTCACTGGAGGTGATCAAATGATGTTGACAAAAACACAGATAAAAAAATTAGCCAAATCACAGAGAAATGGAACAGGTGCTGATGTAAAGATATCCAAAGCACAGATCAGAAAATCAGTCCAAGAAGGAGGTTCTCTTTGGTCCAGTCTTTTTTCACTTGGAACAAGACTATTGCCTTATGCAGGTAAAGCAGTAGCTAAAGCGGCTCCAGCATTGGCTACAGGTGCTCTTTCTTCATTAGCAAGTCTCGGCATTGATAAACTATTTGGAAAGAAACAAAAAGGAGGATTTCTTATTCCTAATAAAAACTTTACCCCAATTATTAAATTAGAAATTTATTGAATACGAGACAGATGGCTGATCTTGTAAATGCGATGCAGTATGGTGGACAACTTGTATCAAACCAACAAAAGCGCAGACTGGAAAGGGTATTGGAACAATACTCGCCAGCATTGGAATTCCTTTGGCTATAGAAGCAATCAGAAAATTAACTGGAAAAGGTTTGCATGTTGAAAGCAGCCGTCCAAGACGGTCAATACCTGTTCATGTTCCAGATGACATTGTACCCAGAAAGAAAGGTGGGAAACATGCTATGATTCCATGGCAATCTCCTCCTGTTTTTGGTACATGGAATAACCCAATCGGTTATGGAATGAAAAAAAAAAAAAACCAAAGGAAAAGGACTTCTACTAGGCAAAAACAGTCCATTCAATTCAATCCCCATACTAGGAACCATTTTGTAAATAAACCCTTATCCAACTTTGATTTAATCAATTGGGTGAAACAACTTGGAATAAAACATTTTAGAGGAGTATTTTCAAGAGACAATCTGCCGAGACAAATAAAAAACAATGAATGTGGGATAGTCAATCTTGATTCCAAAATTGGACCTGGTACTCATTGGGTTTGTTATAGGAATTTCAAAAATGATAAATACTGTGAATACTTCGACTCTTTCGGTTTAATGATGCCAACAGAAGTACAGAAATACATGGCTGCAAGCGGTAAACAACTTGAATACTCTGGTGATGAGATACAAGAAAGGGAATCAGTATTATGTGGATATTGGTGTTTGTACTATCTTCTTGAGAGACAAAAAGGCAGATCCATTCTTAATACAATACATAATGCTGAATTTGATCCAACAGACACAAGAGTCAATCACAGGTTTATCATAAATTATTTCAAAAATATCTAACCAAATTATATGGAAACAATTATTGTGCAAGTTGTTGGAACGCCTGTTGTAGTTCGTAATGACAAGATAATGATAGTACTCAAGAACCAATTCGGCGAAGATGTTATAATAATATGTGAAGTGAAACAAGTTTTTAAAGAAAATATCTAACTTATATGTATAATGGTGAAATCATATTGTGTGAAACAGAAGAAAGTCACTGAATGTGTACCAGGAAGTGAAAGATATCAGAAGACTAAAAATGGTCGAACTGTGATGAAATGTACTTGTGCTGAATGTGGAATCACAAAAACTAAATTTGTCAGAAATCGGGGAAACTGAATAGCCCGTCTGAAGGGGCGGGCATACTAGATTCAGCCGCAGATATGGCGCTAACAGGATTCTTAGAACATGGAGTCCCTTATTTAGCAAAGAAAGGTGTAGAAATGGGAAGATATTATGCTTCTGAAGCAATGAGAAATCCAAAGCTGCAAAAGAAATTAATTGACAAAGGACTTTCCCTCGCAAAGCCTGCAATCACAAAGGTTGGTAAAGAAGGCTTAATGCAATTGAGCACTGCTATTAGACCCAAACGCTCTGACAAGAAAAAAATGTATAAAACAGATATTGCTGGAGTTGATTATACACGTGGTGGCTCATTGCTTGGAGATATCATGTATGCAAAACCAGAAGATATACAAAAATGGGTAGCTAAAATCAATAAAATGGGAGGCGCGATTGATATCCATAAGGTAATTGGCAAGCTTCCTAAACCAAAAGCAGGTTGGACACCAAGTAAATATAAATATATGGGACCATACAATCCATTGCATGAGCAGTTGGAATATGATCCAAATACTGGCGAGGTCTTGAAATGGAATGTACAACCTTACAATAAGGTGGATGAAATAGCAGCTTATCATGATATTTGTTATGATATGAAAAAAGACAAAGGTGAATGTGATAGAACAATGGTCGAGTCACTAGATCAAATACCATATGGTGAGATGCCAAAATGGGGTCAAACAGCTAGATTCTTAATCGACAAAAAACAGAAACTTGGTCTCGGTGTTTCAAAAAACGGAAAAAGCCGTCGAGTGAAGAAAACTGGCAAGAAAAACTAGCTGATGAATTACATGCACCCATAAAACGAAATTTCACTCGGCGGCGTGTGATTGTAAATAAAATTGATGAAATATGGGCAAGTGATCTAGTTGAAATGCAACAGTTCAGTAAATGGAATAAAGGTTATCGATATCTTCTTATGGTTATTGATGTCTTCAGCAAATATGGTTGGATTGTCCCATTGAAGGATAAGAAAGGTGAATCTGTCACTGAAGCATTCAAAACAATATTCAAGGAAGGCAGAAAACCACAGTATTTATGGGTCGACAAGGGAAAAGAGTTTTACAACAAACACTTGAAGGACTTGCTAGAGAAACATAGTGTACAGATGTACTCAACTGAGAATGAAGAGAAATCATCAGTAGTTGAAAGATGGAATAGGACAATTAAATCCAAAATGTGGAAGCAGTTCACTGTTCAAGGTAATACACAGTATTTAGACATGTTACCAAAATTAGTGAAACAGTATAACAACACAAAACATTCAAGCACAAAGATGACACCTGTTGAAGCATCTGATAAGAGGAATGAAGGAACTGTTTACTTCAATCTTTATGGTGATATGGAGCCATTAAAACAGAAACTAAAATTTAAAATAGGTGATAAGGTCCGAATATCCAAGTATAAACGGATTGTGTTCGACAAGGGCTATACACCAAATTGGACAGAAGAAGTGTTTATAGTTGATAAAATCCAATACACTAATCCAATAACATACAAACTAAAAGATCACAACGATGAAGAAATTGAAGGGAGTTTTTATGAACCTGAGTTATTAAAGGCTAAACAGGATGTATTCCGTATTGATAAAGTCATTCGCAGAGATTACAAGAAGAAACAAGCTTTGGTGAAGTGGAAGGGATATAGTGATGACTTTAACAGTTGGATACCGTTCAAGGATTTAAAGAAAATTATCTAACATATATGTAGATGCAAAAATATTCCTACGATAATAAAGAATTAGACGTTTCAATAGATTGTTATCTCGATGATAAAAACGAAATATGGTTCAGAGGAAGAGATATAGCCAAAATTCTTGACTATAAAAATCCACAAAGAGCAATCAGAAATCATGTTATATCTGATGATAAAATCTTGATAAACCTCAAAATAATCACAAATTCACGGGGGACCAAAACGGTCCTCGTGCTGAGGCCACTGATTCACGGGGACCAAAACGGTCCCTCGTGCTGAGACACTGATTCACGATGTAACAAAACGTTACCTCGTGCTGAGACCATTGAAAAAACTTTCAAATGTTTTTTTATAAATGAATCAGGATTTTATTCACTAATACTGTCCTCTAAAAAACAGGAAGCAGTAAAATTCAAACATTGGGTTACATCAAAAGTATTACCATCAATCAGAAAACAGGGATATTACAGACAGTTCAATGACAGAAGTAATAACATGCTGATGATTGGAAGTGAAAATGATCTGCACTGCAAGATTGTATCATTCATCAGAAAGAAATATGAAGACGCATTAATGATAGCCGGTTTAGGTGAAAATCAAATAAGCTCAAATATAAGAATCAGAAGTTATAACAAAGGATATATGTCTGGACAATGTGATTTGATGTTAATGAATCCCACCAGAAAATACAATGCTCTTTGTCTTGAATTCAAAAGTCCCACTGGTGTATACCAAGTGTCGGAAAAACAAACAAATATGAAGCAAATGTATGAGAAAAACAAGTGCAAATACATTATGAGCAATTGTTTTGAAGATTTAATTTTTGAAATAACCAAACACATGGAAGAAAGCAAATTGTATTTATCACGTATAAGAAAAGACTAACTTTTATCTAACCTATATATGTTAGAGAGGTCAGTATTATACTGTATTTTGCTATTTTGGTAGCCAAGAGTATTTTTATTCCTGGCTATTTATTTTGTGATGGCCATAAGCATAACTGTTGATTCCGTCTTTTGATAAATATATTTTGTCATCGAAGCAGCTGAGTGATACTTTGTTGATTTCATAGCTTCCTAATTGATGGTTTTCACTTCTGATTGTTTTCATTTTATGATACATTTGTTTATCATTGAATAGAGTGTCTTTATAATTTTCATGCTTGATTTCATTTTTGATTGTGTTCTTTTTGATTCCTTTTGCTGTTTTTCCTCCTTTCTGATCATCTTTAATATAGCTATACATCTTTGATCTCAGCCCTACGAATTCACATATTGGGACTCCAGCAGCCTCATCTTTCATCTTACCAATCACTTTCTTATTGGTCTTATCGGAGAATGGCGAGCTTTCAGGATAGTCACTGTTATCGAATTTATCTTTATCATTCCAGAAATCCCTGTAGACATCTTCAGCTTCAATTTCATATGTCAAACTGTCCGTGTCAGTGAAGAGCAGCTTAGCCTTATTACCGTACTTTTGTTTAATGTAGTTGTAATGGAAATCGTACATAAGTGTCTTACTGAGATCAAGAATACACATTCCTACATATGCCGGCCTGTTTAGAGTCAGTGTTTCTTTGATCTTATGCACTGCTACCAGATTTTCATTGAATATCTTACTGCTAACATAGGTTGGTTTACTGGCTAATTTCAATAGCTTCTTCTCATCTGTCACCAATCTGACATCTACTCTCTTTCTGAGATTTTCCATAGTTTTGCCGAATACTGAGTTATTCATCAACTTGAAGAAATCTTTCTCAAAAGCATTCTTGGCATTAGTTCTTTTCTGTGTATTGAAATCAATGTACTGTCTCAGCCAAGGTGATTGTTTGAACTCTAGCACTCTGTGGATTTTTGTTACCTTTAAACCTAAGTCTGTGTATAATTGGAGGTTCCTGTAATGCAGAACATACTTCTCTTTGTTGCTTAATGTTGGCATCAGTTTATGTACCAAACCAGTCGATATATTGTATTTCTCTGCTATGTCTTTACAGTAATCTGAAAGCATGTCTCCAGTTACTTTCACCTTCTCTGGTCCAAGCGGGTAATCATTATGCAGATCATGCAACTCCTGGGGGTATTCCAGATCAACTTCCAGAATCAAACCCTTATTGCTGTCTTCTTTGTATTTAGCCAGGTTGAGATTATTTATTTTATTCTCAGTCATCCATCTGAATCCGCCTGTTGGAAGGTATTGACTCATTGCCCAACCGTATAGATTATTAGCATCAAGATACATAATGTACTTTGAGGGCGCCTTCTCATCATACTTCTTCATGTATTTATTATTAGCTTTACCGTAACGATTTGCAATATAGCTGATACCACCTCTCATACCCTTTTCAATGAACTGGAACATATCAATGTCAGTCATCAATTCCAGTTTGATATCAGTCATCTTTAACATCGCATCCCATGATAAACCAGGAGATGTGAAATAGTGACACGGATCCAGTTTGTAGTACTCAAGACATGTTCTTCTGAAGTTCTCAAATACATCAGCCAGCAGGAGTACGTCTGTTTTAAGGTACAGGTTATGATAATCACCCATGTTGTTTAAGGAGAATGCTTTCCAAACAGTCTGAGCATGTGTATAGTCTTCATCTGATATATGCGTATCACTCAGTATGCTATAGAATTCTTCTTTTGAGGGTAACTTCTGATTGAATTTATCGAAACTGTCCATGTAGTCGTATGGATAAACACCTTTCTGTGCTATCAGATTAAGATCTTTTCCCTTAAACTCTTGTGAGGTGTATTTTAAGGCTTCTTTTGGTAGATTGCCTACAAGTTTTTCCAAACTAGAGCTCATGAACTGGAAACTATCAAGAAATGTTAGGTGATTGCCAAGCATGAAAGCCATATACTTCTCCATGTTATTTGGGATAGCATTGATGTTCATTTGACAGTTTTCACCTTTTTTATTTGTGAAGGTGTATTTCTTGACAATGGCTCCAATCTCCTGCATAATAAAATGACTATCATAACCTCTTAGATTGTGAAATATAACAGGTATCTTCACTTCTTCTGGATTGACTCTAAGTTTCAGGTTACATTCTTGATGAGCTGATCCTCTATACTGGCCAGTAATGTGACAGTGATCTCGTACTCTGATATCCTTTTCAGTGTATTTTTTATCACAAATGTGACATTCTTTGGCTTTTTGGAATTTCTCTTCATCATCCTCAGTCATTTTCAATGGTTTATTGAATTCTTTAACAATCTTCTTGCAATATTTAACTTCCTCTAACATAGCTTCCATGAATTTGTATACAGCCTTTTCACCCCTGTATATTTGTATTGGCTTGCTGTATTTATCATCATAACAACAAACAACCTTGTAACCATATCCACAATCAGTATGCTTCTGATAGGCTTCAGTGTATGATTTATCATTGTTGGGTTGACAACCGTGTATTTTCTCAGTTATAGCCTCAAAATCAGCATAGATCACAAATGGTACTTGCTGTTGTTTATGGAAGTTGATGAATTTTAGAATATTATTGTCTTTGTTTGGCATCTTTATTGCTTGTGTGCCATTAACCAGTATGCAGTTGTCCACATGATCATTCAAGACTCTTTCTGAGCTGAAACATTGTAGACAGTGCATGCAAAAGTGTTTTCTTTCTTTGTGCTTTGTTTGATTATACATGAACCTTTTGAAATCTTTGATTAAAACGTAGTGTTTGTTTTCATTTTCTGTAATCAATAGAAGATTCAAACAGTCTTCATACTTTTCTTTTGAAACGTAAATTGGATATGGTTGTTTGTTTTCATAACCAAATACATTGATGTTGATCTCATTTTGTTTTTCTATCTTGTTGTACTGTTTAGTTGTGACGGGGAATTCAACGCCAGAATAATCTAACGTATTAACATGTTGTCTATCAGATTTTTTTATTCTCTGAGGGTCTTTATCTTGTGGATTCAAATGTCTGATGTGACACCATCTGAAGCATTCATTGTCTTTATTCTTCATGTTAATCAATCCCTTCATTTTATTCATTAATTCTGGGGGTAGTTTGATATATGATGAGCCTTTCATTGGCTGATATATTACAACATTTAGAAAATGCTTGTCGACTGATTCCACAACCCAGCCAGATCCTTCTGAAATCCAAACTGCAATCTTATTTAATATATTTTGTTTTGACGCTTGAAGTGATTCACTGATCTGGAGATTATTTATAATTGTTTGAGGTGGACTGTTGAAAAAGGCTGTTTTATGTATTATTTCACCATCAGACATTTTTCTGAATGTTACCTTTAGTGCTTCAACGAATTTCAGTCCTTTCATTGATTTTAGTAAACTTACAAGACGGTACGCTACAGCCTTTCTTGTGTTTTGCAGTTGTAATAGCGGGTCTTTGTAATTTTTGATATATATTTGAAATGATTTGGTGTATCCTTTGAGAGCTTTATCTGTTTGCTCTATCTTAGTCCTTGGTTCTGGTATTGGGGCTAGTTTTTTAGTTCTTGGTGCTGGTACTGGTCTATCTCTAAATTGTGGTGGTGGAAGAATTATGTTGTCTTCATAATCTTTAACCATCTGCTTCACACTCTTGCGAGGTGCTGGAATTGGCTTCTGCTTTTTGATGTTATCAGCGAGACTAACTAATTGCCTCATCTCACCAACATCCATACGGCCTAATCTTTTCAATAATTCTTTGAAAATACTATTTCTATTTTCCATGTCTATACTATTAAGATATATAATTTTTTGACTCGGATCATTTACCATCTGGCTACCTGATCCAATATTTTTCTGACACAGGCCATTTACCATCTGGCTACCTGACCTGATTTGAGAGGGCTTTTCCAAGGCCCGGAGATTTCTTTCTTTCGTCATTCTCCATTTGACTTATAGCGACATTTCTTTAAGTGTTTTTTATATCATAAAGGTACTTAAATAGATGACCTTGACAGTACCCATTATTGCCGAGACTATTGAAATTAGCCGTTTCTCCAGGAATACTGTTGATTTATACCCATTATTGCCGAGACTATTGAAATTAGCCGTTTCTCCAGGAATACTGTTGATTTATACCCATTACTGCTGAGACTATTGAAATTAGCCGTTTCTCCAGGAATACGTTGATTTATAACCCAAGTACTATTTTTCCGAGAAAGTTATGCATGGTAATTTTCCGAGAAATTGACCTTGGAAAATGCGCTAGCTCATACATCATGCCTGGTTCCACATGATGTATGAATTATGAAAATTTGACCTTGGAAAATTGGTAGAAAATGCGTTGTTGTGGAAAATGCGCTAGGACCCCCAAGTACTATACTACTTATGTAATTGTTTTTTTGCCTTTTTAGTACTATGTTGTGTTTATATAGTAGCACTTAATTTAGGTTTAATCATAAATTTGTTTCCTTGAAAGAATTAAAGTATTGGTCTTAAAGAATCACAAAACTTTGCAGTCTTTTTTTTTTATTTAAAGCGGTGGAACTTTAACTTGATATTGATTGGCCACAAATTGCTCATATTTGCATTTTGATGTCTCAGCTTACCATTGATTCCAAGACATTTCCAGCAATTCCAAATGCGATTTTTGTTTAGTCGTAGAATCTTTGGGAATTCCTTGTAATTCCAAGTTATTCCCAACTGGATCAGTGAACATTCCCAGATGTTCTAATTAATTCCAAGCCTTTGTTTTTATCCTAATTCCTAGGAATAATCAAGTGTGGGCCACAATGGAAACTACTGGGCTACCAGTAATATATGACCCCTATAAAGTGGCAGTATAAAGACTTTTGTAGAGTGCTGAAAAATCAGGCCGTGGATTTTGAGTATGAAGAATCATCTTTATTTGAATGGAACTGTGATAAGATATTTCAGCTGATCACGTTTTATGATGAGAAGTTTCCTTCAGTCTAAACAACTCATGAAAATGGCTGGCTTGTCCCTCCCTCTTGCCTTTTTGCCCATCCAAACAAAATTAATGTCAATTTCGGTAAAACAAAGCATGGATGTTGACATGACAATCTGGGAAGTACCCTAGGTGTGACACAGTGGGCCCCTCCTTGAAAAATCCTAGCTATGCCCCTTAGTGTGGTCTACACTTAATCCGGTTGCCATGTTTCTTTCGTATTAAATTATATTATTCTTTTGGTCACTTGTTACAACACAGTGTTCCATTTTTATTCTACTTTTATTGTCATCCCAGTACCGCTCCAGTATTGTTCTGGTACAAGTTTACAAGTCTAACACCTTTATTATGGTCTATGATCTGTTGGCTTGAATTTTGGTGCAAGGTAGTGACATCTATTTGTCCTTTCTTGATTGCCTTTCAATTTTAATAAATAAAATTTCAAAAGTCTATTTTTAAAATGAAAGTCTGTATCAACTATAATTTATTCAAGGCATGTGTGGTGAATTTTCATGATTCCCACCTTTTAAGCACTAGAATCATGGAAAATTCATGACCCATGAAATCAGTAATGTAAACAAAATCTTTTTATATGCCATGAAAAGTATGTTTTCATGGGTCATTAAAGACATTGTGTCAAGTTTCATGGATTATTAATGGCCCATGAAATCGAAGACCACACCACCAGCTATTTTCATGGCCCAGGAAAGTCCAAACACGACTTCCATGGGCCATGAAATATATAATGTGACGAGTTTCATGGCAAATTCATGGCCCATGAATGTATCTCCTTATCAAATTCATGGGTCATGAAATAAAATGCCACATTTTCATGGAAAATTCATGGCCAAAAGAGAACACATGAAATTACATTTTGCAGTTTTCATGGGCCATTAAATGGCTTCCATGGGGTATTCACAGAAAATTCATGGCATTTTCATGAAACTGTGGCTCATAGTGATGACTATTAACTCATTATACCCCGAGCTCCAGTCATCAACACTATCTTAACTGTGGTGTACCTCAGGGGTCTTGTTTAGGTCCTCTACTATTTGTTATGTACACTTCTACGCTGTTCAAGGTCATCGAACGTCATCTCCCCGAGGCTCATTGTTACGCAGATGATACCCAGCTATACGTCAGTTTCAAGCCTGATGATGGTAATGCCCAGGATGGGGCCATTTGCGCAATGGAGGATTGCATTAAAGATATAAGGAACTGGCTTATTGAACGACGCCTGTTACTCAATGGTGATAAAACTGAATTTCTAGTTATTAGAACTCGCCAGCAGTTAAATAAATTAAATCCATCAGTACTTCATGTAGCTGATAATTCGATTAATCCTTCGGTTAACGTAAGGAATTTGGGAACGATATTTGACAATTCAGTTAGTATGGATACTCATATAAATCAAGTTTGTAAGACCGCTTTTTACCATATTCATAATATTCGTAGAATTTCTAAATACCTTTCACAGCAATCCCTTAAAACATTAGTTCATGCTTTCGTTACATTCAGACTCGATTATTGTAATAGCTTACTTTATGGCCTTCCCAAATATCATGTAAACAAACTTCAACGAGTACAGAATGCTGCAGCCAGGTTAATAACGAGCTCCAGAAAGTATGATCATATCACATCAGTTTTATATAATCTTCACTGGCTACCTGTGTTTTACCGCATCCATTTTAAAATTTTAATTATTACATTTAAGGCTATATATATGTCACCTAGCTATATTAGTAACTTAGTGTCTATTAAGTTGTGTTCTGCTTATTCCCTTAGATCAAATTCTTCATTATTTTTGGACCATTCCAAGGGGCGTATGCTATCTACATTAGGAGCTGGTTCTTTTTATGCTGCTGCCCCCACACTGTGGAACAGCCTTCCAGCAAATATTAGGGAAATAACATCACTCGGCATTTTTAAGAAGAAACTTAAGACATATCTTTTTAATTTAGCTTACAACAAGTAATTTTTAATGGCATATTAGCAGATTTTAGAGTTTTATATAGTTATACATATATATACATACATATATTCTTTGGGAGGGGGGTGGGTGGTCAGTTGTGTATTTTTAGTGTTAGGTTTTATGGATATTTCTTATAATTCGTTATAGTTATTGTTTTTTTTTTATATAAATATATTTTTTAATTCATGTAAAGCGATTTTGATCATTTTTATGTTAAAAGACGCTATAGTAAGTCAATAAATTATTATTATTATTATTATTAAGGTAAAAATTTTAAATGGGGTGTAAAAAGTTTGCTAATTCAAAGAATTCGCTGAACAACAGCACTGATTGTTGAGTTTAGAAACTCTGCTTTTGTGAAAGAAGTTCAGGAGAAAATGCCGTTCTTTTACTCCGTTTTACAAGGTGCTGTAAAGAATACTGTGGAGTTCAGCAAAATAGCATTTGGCGCTGCCTCCTGCTTTTCAACGAGAGAGGAGTCATCGGCGTTAATTTAATTTATAAAAGCAACACCACAATACATGTTTTCAATGTGAGATAAGAAATCAAGTGTAAGCTTGATAGCTTTGTTGAAAACAGACAGTCACCACGCACCATGTTTGTTATTTGTAGTGTATTTTCTCACATTAGCATCATATGGTATGAATTGACCAATCAGCATTTTCCAATCACCAGAGGATTGGTTGGAAGAGCATGAACAATAAACTGGCAACAGGCACTTATTTACCTCTTCCCCTCGTCTCGCACTTTGCACTGGCATGTCGCGCTTTATGCTCCATCTCTCCCACTTGGCGCTTGGCTAAATAAGTCCCTGTTAATTCGAGGCTATGAAGATGATTGAACTATGAACTTTATTACTGCAGTGTGACATTAGGGTTTTAGCTCCTGAAGATGGAAATGAGAGGAGTACAAATGGTGCCAGGGACCTTGCATTTCTGAGAATTCAGGAAGGAATTAAAACACTTTGAAAGAACCAAAAAAATTATTGACTGGGCTATAGTAACTTTCTAAGATACTGTAAATATATTTGGTTCAAAGTCTTAAATATTCCTTTGCATTTTTTATTGTTAACAATGTTATCGTTAGATATGTAGAAAAACAGTACAGATCAAGTAGACTCAAAATGACAGGTTGCTGTTTAAATAATTTGCCCGGGTTTTGCCATAACATTTTTTTAGGCAATGTAAGTTATAAAAGACAGTGGTTCACGTTTTGGATGTGCATACTTTATTGAGTAACAAATGGCACTTGAAAAGTTTGAAGAGTGCTCAAAGAGGTAGAGTTGCTCTCGCCAGAGTCTTGTGCTTCCCTCAATTTTGCTCTCCAAACTTTCTATGTGCACAATAACTTGATATACTGTATGCAAACTAAAGCATGAACCAATAATTATTATTGTTAAATGTATAGTCCTACATGCTTCAAACATCAGCAGCCTGATGACGAATGAATTTTTCTTAGAGAATTCCTCCTTTATATTGGAACATTGCTTGCTGTACAAATAATTTTATTATCATTGGATACAAGAAATTTTTATGCACACAATAAAGAGCTACAGCCATCAGGCATGATCAGCAGAATTTACATGTTTATGATAAGTGCATGAAGTAATTACGTTTTCATTATAGCCCAAAGTATCCTGTGAAACTTCCATATAAACCAAACTGCTTAGAACAAGTAAAACACCTAAACCTACGTGTATAGAGTCCAATGGACGCTGAATGGAATGTCTTAAGTAATGGCTGACCTAGTTGGTAGTGGACATAAAATTAATATATGTTTGCTCTAAACATGACTGCAGATATAGTCCAAGAAAATCAATCTTTTGATATAGCCTCCTTTGCAGACATCTTTGGGCTCGACTCACGAGTTCCTTCCCCACGAATGTCTGCTGAACTGAACTGCTACACTGTACTTCCATTCGCCGGCGGTTAGCCTTTGTTTTGAAGAAACCAATAATGAGCTGCATAAGAATGGAAATCAACACCCAATTGACGTGCATCATCTGTGAAAGAAATCCCGGGGTCAGAGTCCTACTTTCCGTCAATTGAAAACGAACTATGATTGGCTAACTGCCACGAACGGAAGTGGTAGTTCAGTTCAGCAGACGTTTGTGGAAAGGAACACATGATCAACCCAAAGACGTCTGCGAAGGAGGCTATGCCTCAAGATCCAAAGTTGCTTTTTATAATTACATATTTTAGTCACAGCTGATCACTAAGAAGAAACAAAATTAAAGAAAAAAAAAAGATATTACCAAAGGACAATTGGAATTTAATTTTTTAAGTACAACGGTAAAATTTTCTCTTTGTAATTTACTTTTTCTATTTAGCTGGCTTTCTGTGCACTCAAACAGAGGTGCAATCTGAGAATAATTTATGTGTGTCTGAGTGTAAAGCTACATGAATACAAGATTCTAATAAAACTCCTTCAGAGATAAAATTATTATCGCCCGCCATCGTTGTTCAGTCATCATAGTCGCAACTACTGGCAATCACACGATTATAACTTCACAGGAAGAATAATTTTGCAGCTTTATCAAATATTTCATTGGTTTAAAATTCATTTTAAAAAATGACAGTTTATTTCTTCTAAATCACTTATCTCATCAGGATGTAATTAAACTCTGCTTGATTGTGATCTGTACTTGCTTTATCTTCTGCACTAAGCATACAGTGTACATGAGGCTTCTTAATTTGTAAACTGTATGTGCTTGCTCTCCATTTAATACAAGGATACATTTTCAAAGGTGAACAAAATGGCACACAGTAAGCAGGTGCCTGACCTACTAAAGAACACATCATACTCAAGAAATCATACTGGAGAACTTCATCAAATTTTCAAGACATACCAAAAGCCAATTTCGGTTTCCCATTGCAAAATTCTGAATTGGTAGGATACAAACATATTCCTAAAGGTGTACTTCTACAAGATGTATAAAGTTGAGCTATGCTAGCATTTCATCAACTATTCAGTCATGTACATGTAATAGCAGTGCCATGAGTCAGCCATATTATGTATGCATAACTGTTTGCTTATTTCTGTTGCTAGTTGTATGCCTGACAAGAGGGCACCCTTATAAACCAGGTAATTATCTACTGTAAAACCACAACTCAGACACAAGTTTTTCACTGGAACCAGAATATTTTCAGTTGTGTGAATTCATATACTGTAGATATCTACTGCTTGCAGTTGATTTCATGAACAGTTTTCAAAAATGAGGCATATTGCACATGGTTATAAGCCACATTAGTTGTGTCGAGCTGCTCATTTTTGAAAACAGTTGGGTCTTTCTATTCTGTCAATCATCTGATTGGGGGCGGGGTCATGCAAATCACAATGCAATGCATTCTGATTGGGCTATTTGCATAACTCTGCACCCAATCAGAAGAAAAAGCCAAAATCCCTTTGAAGTTTGCAAAACACACAATGCGATACAATGAATTTCGCTGTAGTTTTCATCAGTGCTCCCCTTTATGCTTGTTTGAACATTTTGCAAACCACAAAAAATTACACGTAAGCTTACAAGTAAGGTATTATTTTGGCTTGTGTACTCTTACAATTGAAAGGTACATGTATGATTAGACAACTGATGGCATTCCGAAGCTGCATAATTTAATATGAGCATCATTGAAAGTGGAAACCCAACAACTTTAACCTTCTAAAGAATACACACAAGACTGAGTACTAAATTTGAGTACAGCTGTACAAAGAGTATTGTGATTGACTGCTAGGATACCACCACATTCGTCACTAAAGTAAAACGCAAAGGCTAAAATTAATGTAGCTTACCTTGTCTTTTTTTGCGTTCATTTTGCCAGTGAGTGAAGCCAGTCCACAAGCAAAGCTTAGACAGTTTGTTTTACAAACTGTCTTCAAGAAATCCCCAAATCCGAATTCTTACCACAATATTGATCAGCAAAACAAAGTGTCACTAGAGAGCCACGAGAGACTAAACCCTCGTGGAGAAAACCGCTGACTAAAGCCCCGGCTACACGTTCAAACATTGTTATAAAACATTTGTTGGATGAACAATGTTAGAACGTGTAGCATGCATGTTTGATGACGTTTCTTCAACATTTTTTTGTTGGAAGAATGTTTTGACTGCGATCAAACATTTTCTCCAACATACAACAAATGTTGAAGCGTGTAGCCGCCCTTTCAACATTGTATTGTAAAGACCAATCAGAGTTAAGGGCTCAGTCTCCAATCCAAAAGCCTATTGGCAGAGGTGGAAATTGCTGAAGTCAGACCCCCGAAGCGACGTTTTTCCAACAATGTTATATGCGTGTCCAACATTGTTAGAAGCGTTCTTACAACAATTTTGGGTCGTGTTCTTCTAACAATGTTACAACGTGTAGCCGGGGCTTAAGTCGCCTGCTTTCCGGTCAGTGCTAAAACTAAGACTGCGGACAACGGACTGCGGACCTGGACTGGGGACTGGGTATAAAACGAGGACTCAGTATAAAATGAGAACTGAAGGCTGCAGACTAGGTACAAAACGCGGACTGAGTAAAAAACACTGCGCAAAAGGGGGGTGTGGACAAAACGTGGCCTAGGCCATGGCCCACCCATGAATGCTGTCATACCTACGACTCTCTTCTGTTCTCTTGGCGGCGGCTCGCTCAAATTTTTCAGTGTTAAACAGACTCGTGGTAGATTGGAATCAGAAAAAAAAAAAAAAAGAATGCCATATAAACATAACTTTCGGGCGGCTAAAAATTCGTAATGAAAGGTAGTTATTATAAAGGAGCTCCCGCAAATTTCTACATTCTGAGGTTCTATTCAGTGCAGATCAGCCAGCGAACTGGGTCCCAGTTAATGTCACTTGCGTGAACCCGCGATGACTGAAGGATCCAAATCAGAGTGTAATAATCTAGCATCCAAGCATGTAATACACCTGCCCATAGCCTTTAGGATATGAAACGTAATTATTTTGATACTGAGGGCTTCAAGTTTTCCCGTCGTTGAAGCTGTCAACAATGCAAACTTTATATTGTAATTCATTTTGGTCAACTTGCGTTACGCTGCGTTACGTCTGGTGGTCAGAGCACATCAGGCGTTTATTCTTGTACACTTTTGAACAAAAATGGAAAGTAAGTTCAGCTCCGAGGATTTTTTCTCTCCTCAATCTTTTCTTCAAAGAACATTTTGGAAATTGCGACAGGAAAACATAATTTGGGACAGAATCAACAGAATCAAATGCACGTGCATTACCGTGGGAACGGCGATACCTCAGGAGACGTGGGGTGCACACCATTTGTGAGAAAAATCCGGAAATTTTGGTTTGAAGTCAAATGGTAAGGTAATTTTCCGGAAAATCTTTTCGGAAATTGTAGACAACCTCCAGAGGTAGTCCTCTTTTTCCGTTCGGAACGGAATGTCGGAAATTTGCGAATTTGAGCGAATCGTTCCGTTTCCAGGTCCTTTTGCGACAAAACGAGTGAGTGCGCATGACGGAACGCCTTGCAGTAAATGGTAAGGGCCAATCTCATCCGGTTGGTCGGCAAATTCGGAAATTCACTTACCATTACTCAACGGTCATTCCATTCGGATTTTCCTGACAAATGGTAAGCACCCGTGATTGTCTTGGAATTTTGGAAAACATTTAATTCAAAAAAGAATTAAACGTATAAAATATTCCGAATTCACTCCTACCACCAGTCTGCTAGGGAAATTTGAGCGAAACGCCGCTGAGAGAACAGAAGAGGGTTGAAGGCATGAACGATTGAAGGAGAACGTTTACACAGGTTTCCAGCAACGATAAACCGAGCTTACCTACCGGTAGGCCATAGGGTGGGCCATAGGGTTGGCCATGGCCTACACCGTGGCCTAGGTCACGTTTTGTCCACACCCGCCTTTTGCACAGTTTTTTGTACTGAGTCCGCGTTTTGTACCTAGTCCACAGCCTTCAGTCCTCATTTTATACTCAGTACTTATTTTATACGCAGTCGGCAGTCCGCAGTCGGCAGTCCTCAGTCCGCAGAGGGTAAGGGAAGAAGACCGACAAAGGGAGCTACATGTTTCTTGTTTACTTTTATCGAATGTCTCTAGTGTCTTTAATTTAGTCATTTGTAGTCGCAGGATTTGCTCAAATGACAAACAGAAGAAGGGGTCTTAGGAGTCAACGCGTAGTGAGGATTAATGTTATATGCTGGGATATAGCTAGTATAACAGATGAAATAAATGACAGCTAAACAAAGGTAGGAGCCCAGGGTGACCTCGGGTAATAGGGACGCGGTGTGGTATCACTCACCAATTTCTCGCGGCTGTGATTCTATCCAGCGTGAGAGGCTCTAGAAAGAGAAATCAAGTGAAGAGGGAAAAAGCAGGCTGTCGCGCGAAGCAAGGCAAGTTTTTAGAGAGCTCTCCTCTTTTCGCGCGCGCCCGTTTTCACCCTTCCCTTTCTAGCGCCTGACACATAGGCTACTTTGATTCACTCTCTCCGTGAAATATGAGCTTCAAGTAAACGAGCCAAAGGAATATTTCTCAAACGTCACTGAATCAACTATCAAAATCGATAAGGTGGTCAAAGCAACCAGCATGTTCATAGGCTCGAACTACAGCTGATTTTTTAACAGCTTTGCCAGATCTTTAAGTCAAGTCTCACACTTGAGTCCCTTCCCCTCCCCCCAGCCCCCTCTCCTTAACTTCCACGTATCCCATGTTTTTCTGGAGACACTTAATTCAATATGATAGTTTGCGGGAAGGATATGTGAAACAATCAGCGCTATTATAAATCGCCCGCCATCGTTGTTCAGTCATCATAGTCGCGAATACTCGCAATCACACCTGCAAGAAAGCCTTGCTTGTTACATGTATATTCGATTTATTTTTTGGCTGATTAGATCTCTTGTAGATCCTACGTTTTACAGCATTATCGTTGGCGGTCCTTTGCTTATTACTTTCACTTCACTGTATTTTTTGGACCGTAGGTCTTTATAGATCCGATATGCTGTGTAATTTTTAGCATGGTTTTGTCCATGTGTTTTAATGTTAAGATTGGTAGTGGCCAATCTACATTTTTCTTTGCGAGACGCCATCGTGACACTTGGATTCCTTGCTATCCGGGCTACGTGGTGTGGCAACGCGTGGATCGGATAGCAAGAGAGTCCAAGGTACGGAACTTGATATCGTGAACGGGTTCATTGTGCAATTTATTGGCGCTCGCATTGAGCTGGCGTCTTTTAAATCTGCTACACCATGCCGATGAGTCCCAATAAGGACGAAACAGCTGTCCATGGTTGCTGCCCTACTTTATCGAGTCTCGGTCATGTTGGTGTCTCGCAAAGTCAACTTTTTTCACGTAGTATCAGCCTTGCTTGTTACATGTATATTCAAGAAAGTAATGGCGTTTTTTTCTGCTTCCGAGTTTTGTTTTGAGTTCTAGGTTTCTATTATGTCACGGGTGAAGAGAATATGTCAAAACAAGTCACTTTGTGCGGAAGACAGCAAAGTAAAGTGGCAAGCGTACAGGCCATGATATTAAATCGGACACTGTTGTTGAAAACTTTGAAAAGCGGTAATAAAGGATCTCTGATTCGAGAGTTTATGAGGGAATAAACTTGTAAATGTAATTGGCAAGAATTCTGAATAGACAAAGACGCTTCAAATCCTGGACGAAGACTTTGTATTAACTTTACAAATGTCTTTATTCTGACAAACTAGAAGATCACAGCGTATACCCATTGTTCTCTGTTCTCTTTTTACAGTTTTTTTATGTTCTGTGCTTAAAAATGAAGTAAAATAAAAAGGAAATGGACAATTTTGTGTTCTGCTCAAAATGCCCCACACTAACGTCCAAATGAAGAGCTCTCCTTACCGAAAATCGATAAGGTGCTCAAAGCAACCCGCATATTGATAGACTCGAACTATAGCCGATTTTTTAAACTGCTTTGCCAGATCTTTGAGTCAAGTCTTACACTTGAGTCTTGGATCAATTTTTATTGCTCTTCAAGGCAATCCCCCCCCCCACCCCCCTCCTGTTACGTCCAGTTGACGTTAAGCGGGGCAATTTGAAATATGTGGACGCCCCCTTTACTATTTTGAAAATAGTTGGTTTGTAGGCAGTTACGATTTAGTTTATCAGTCATTTGGCCAGTCTATTAATTTTTGTTTTCTTTTTTTATGCCTCTTATACAATTTTTGGTTTGTGGTTTTGGTATTTAACTCTGAAATTGGCAAATTGTCAATTTCGGAGTTGTAGTCCTTATCAACGCGAGTTCTCTTTTATTTTAACGCCCATCAAACGAAGAAGACTTTTTTTCTAACGAAACGAGGTTTTTCTCTCTGTGTGTTACATTTGATTGAATATCTCAATTGTGCTCACTGATCTCCCAACATTTCTTATTGCTCCTCAATAGAATGGGCTGCTAGCAGTCTAAGACTTTATGGATATGGAACTTGTAATCATAGATACTATAGCAATGTTTTATACTCAATGCAAAAGATCCCAAATGACAGTGACTTTACTTCAGTTTCTTTTTCTCGCTGTACAATTTTACTGTATTACTTTCTCCGCATAGCGTTTTTCGGGAAAAGGCGTGATATATTGTCACACAGTACCAACAAATTAAGAGTATAGCCACAATTAATCTGCTCATTTGCAGCTAGTAACGCGACACTGTATTTAGTTTTACGAGACTGTAATTCATTTTACAATCAGCATGTAACTTTAAATTAGAGAAAGCTAAATCGGGTTTGCCAAGTATGTCCCCAAATTTCTGAAAACCAGCTTCGTGCATTTCTTGGAGCGTCTTCACAATATCGCTCTTCAGTATCGCTTTGGAGGTAATGATTACTGATCAAGAAATACACTTACAGCAGCCGCAGCCTTTTATTATGATCAAAGACACCATTGGGCAGTTTCTTCAGTTTGTTTTCATTCAGTTACGTACAAACAAGTGATCGTAATAATCATAACCTGGTATTGACTAAATGTTTACTTTCTTTTCTGATGCTACAGTAACTTGTTCTCCGGGTACTTTTTTGAATGACTTTGCATTCTGAGCAGAGTGAAATAACCTCATGTATTACTCGGCCCGGATAGTTTACCAAACAACGCATGTACTGACATGATTCAAGGTATATTAACCTTAATTGTAATGTTCGGTTATTCTGAAGCTGTGACTTTCCTCTAGTTTACGGTATCCAAGTATTGACGTTCTCTAATTCTGCATAATTTAAATAAAATAGGTATACTCTGACCGTTCTTTTTCGAAATTGATTTTCTGTATGAAGTAAAATGAGAGAGCAAGAACAATGAGCTGTTAGTTCATAATGGGCATTAACATCACACCTCTCAAACAGTTGTAGCCAGGCCAAACGCCGTATCTATTGCCTTCTGGATGTTACCGATCCGCACAGGATTCTGGCAGTTGTACATGGTCGTAAACTCGTGGGCTCTACTCCGTTAAGACGGGGAGTATGATTATTTATTTATTTTTTTTTTGATTATTATTATTTTTTTTTTGGAGTGAACCTTTCAATTACTTTTGTCTTTCAAAAGTATTAATAAATTGCTAGCGCCATTGAATCAGACCAGAAGATTCCATGGGTTTTAAGCTTTGAAGATAGAAAAGTTTCCATGACACCGCTCAATCAAAGCAGTAGCCTGAACCAACATGGCAATAATGCCATTTATGCCGATACAATGTTGCGTTCCGAATACGGGAGCTCTGCGTGGCGTCGAACTAGTTTGCCGGAGATGATATGGTATGATCGTAACAAATATCGACTCATGAATTGGCATTTCTGGCCACTCCTATAAAGTGGCGGTTTTAATCGATATCAAAGTGTAGAAGTTGACACTGTTATGTCAAGTGAATACAATATCATGTTCAGCAAAGGTGGGGCGAAAAAGGTGCCTACCGAAAGACAGCTGTAGTATGCAAAATGGTAATCCAATAGATGGTTTTGTATAAGGAGAGGAGGGCGGAAGAGTATAATGGAGAATTCTATCGCCATAATAACATCATGCCTTAACATGATGTTTGGTTATTTAAGTAAAGTGTCATGTTTGCTGATTTTTGGTCAATGACCTTGTGCAAATGTGAAGCCCTCCATGAGTTTTCATGTAGCGTATTTGTTGCTTTACCGGGGAACAAAAAACAGAAAAAGAAAAACAAGTAATTTTTTGTTAACACTATTCTAAATATTTCATAGGCACCATACTCGATCAGTAAGCTACGAATATTCTAACATTTTACTCCAAGGAAAACAAATCCCCACTAAGGAAGCATCATCCTTACAGGGAATTGAGTCCGGTGTTATTACGAAAAACTCCTGTCGGCAAGTCCTTCAAGATAGCGTCGACACTTTGTTGGTTTTTTAAGCCTTTTAAAAGCTTAAAGTGATTTTAAAGTAATCGTTTTTCGCATTTTTTTAAATAGTCAAATTTATTTAAAAGCCACTTCTTCTTCGTATACTTTCTATATTGGATGATTTACTGGATTACTGGTTAAAGGAATCACATGGAAATTCCACACTCTTGAATGACTTTCTCAGCCAAACGAAGTTTGCTATTCACAGTACTGTTTCCGGTTACTTTTCCAAACGGTGCATATAGCAGATGGCACGTGATATGAACTGTTGAATTGTCACTGTTGGTCAATTCTAAATCTCTAGGGTTACTCGTCCTTTTGCGCATACTGTCGTTAACGTTTATTTATTTATTTGTTTTGTATGCGACGTTCGTTGGTTCATATTGTATACATTAAAATGACAGTACACTGTAGTCACATAGCAGCAACTCCACATGAAATGAACGCTCAATACAAGCTAACTCTTCTGCCGGAAGTACTAAACTTCTGTTTTTCTTTATTGCAATTCAGTGTTCCTTATCACCTCACAGAAAGATTTGACGTCAAGTATATACGCAGGTGTCAGTTATTCATAACCCAACTTTCCTACGTAGTCTACGGGTTCACCTCGCATATTTCATTACTTAACGAAGCAAGCAAAGCTGTCTATACAGCTTCTAAAGCTTACCATTAGGAAGACTTCTTCTTTTTTTAACAGTTTTCAGTGAATGAGTGGTGCATTAAAGGTTGCTGTTGTTGTTGTCCAGGCACGGAAACATTTCGAAATTTAAATAATACCTCCATTCAAAGACAAGAATATCAAGTAACAAGACCTGCGCTCTACAAATTATTGGCCATTACAATTTGGCTCAACAACCACAGTAGGAAGATACGACAGGTGAAAGTACTGAAAACTCACGACAACTGGTGAAATGTGGTAGCAGAAATTACGCGTGCAGGTTTTTTCATTGCACGAATCATCCCATGATGCAAGAAATTGATGTTTTCTCAGTGTTCTTTGTTTTAATGTGCTCAGTGTTTTTTGTTTTTTTTACTCTTGTTTGAAAATAATATATTTGAATTATGATTAAATTCAAGAGAGTCTATAGCATTTTTTTCCGCGCCTCCCCACAAATGTTAGAGTCCCAAACGATGCTACAATAGTGCTTTTGTTCTTTCAGGTTAAGCAAATACGGGTTTCTTTGTAAACTTTCGCTTAGTACGTCCCTGCTGACTGACAAGAATCAATGCACAGCACTAATCAACAATCAACAATTAGATTATGAGATCGACATAGCTATCACGCATAGAGAATCGAGAGCGACTGATCTAATTGTTTTAGTATAAATCTTCTCGTCGGTAAAAAAAAAATAAAACAAGTAAATTATCTAAAACCTTCTCTCAGTCAGTTGGAAAAAGCGAAGAAGCGGCCGCTATTTGGTAGACAACTGCTACTCACTATCGATTTAACAATTAGACTATGAGCTCGAGATTTCTGATAGCTGATGATGGCGCAACCCGAATCAGCTATCACGCATAGAAATCGAGAGCAAATAATCTAATTGTTTTAGTGTAAATCTACTAGTCGTTCAAAACTAACAAGTAAATTATCAAAATCCTCCTCGCAGACACTTAAAAAACACTTCATTTTCTTGACAACCGCTACTCACTATCTATCACAGATTACAGTTCACCACTAAATTTTCTCCGATTCTTATTGGTTTAAACTGATCACGTGACACGATAGTGTTCATCCGCGGAGAGACACTATCAGCCCATAGTGGCCGTCCGAGGAAAATACCCGGATGGATAGTAGTCGTCCCTAAAAAATTTTCGCTACTAAACAAGCGTTTTGAGGTGTTTTTGAAGTTTTTGTTTTTGAAGTGGCGCGTTGTTTTTTTTGACGGGTTTTTTTTTTTTTTTTGTGGCGCGTTGTTTTTTGAAGTTTTTGAAGTGGCGCGCGGAAGAAAATTTAGTGATGAACAATAAAGACAATAGAGTGTTTATGTCTCGGAGCTATCGGTCTCATAGTTGCTCCTTGGAAATTTGGTGCTCTTAAAACTAGCATATTTGCCCTCGAAGCTTCGCTTCTCGGGCAAATATTTGTTTTAAGAACATCAAATTTCCGCGGGGCAACTATCAGCCGATAGTTCCTCGACAGAAACACTCTATTGTTTAAATAGATAGCGAGTAGCGTAGCCAATCAGAGAACGGCATTCGTGATAGAACGCTAGAAGATTTATACTAACATGGAATAAACAGCGAGTAGCGTAGCCAATCAGAGAACGGTATTCGTGATAGAACGCTAATAGATTATACTAATACGTGATAGCACCTGCTGTGATTTCGAAATTGTGATCATGCCGCCTGAGGTCAGATATGATCCTGGAGGCATAATTAGAAAGGTAGAAAACAGTAGCGATTAGATTAGATTAACACAGTGATTTCAGCCAGATTAACACAGTGATCTCAGCCAGAAAGTCGATTTAAAGTTGTAGGAGCCTGAGGTTGCCTAAGGTAAAGCCTTTCATTCCTTTTGAGAACAGCTCTCGACACTACTTATTTTAGGAGAATAATGTATGGCTTACCTTTTTTACTATCGATTTTTATCGATTGTCTAAAAAAGTTGGAGATTACCTTATTGATGCGTTATTTTTTATTTTTTGTTAGCATCGCATCGGTATTCCGCATGCTTCTGTGTAATCACTGCACTTTTGCACTGTGATTGCACAGAAATTAATACGGAACTAAATTAAAATTTGAGCGAAATTAAAATCATAATGGGCTTTCAAAAAAAAAAAAAAAAAGAAAGAAAGAAAAAAAGATAGGTCTAACGCTTAGATTTAAAAATACCAAAATTGTCACATAAACGAATGCTATCGGGCAAACTGTTCCAGAGTTTATGGGGAGAAATAGCAAAGGCTCGAGACCCATAGAACTTTGGATTTAAGTTAACAGAATTCAGGCATAATGTAGAGGATGGCAGGAGAGTTCTGTGCGGCGAGTACTGAGCGAGTTATCAAATCTTGCATGGAGATAGGGGACTTATGATGTAGAGCCTTAGAAGGGAGCAATGTAATCTTGAATTTAATACGTTCAGAAACAGGACACAACTGTAGTTCCGCCAGAATTGAGGTGATGTGATCTTACAAAGAACAAGGTGATTTCCGATGTGCACCACTATACATCGTTACGGCTGATAATTTGTTGGGTCAGTAACCTAAACCTTAACTTCACGTTCTCCCTACAACCCAGAGGGACCTCAAATGTGCAGAATTTTACTGGATGAAGTTTTTTTAGTTCCCGTGAGCCGAGGAAGGAGCCGGTGACAATTCTCCTCGAAAAATGACCTTTGCAATCGTAACTTTTAAAAAATGTTTTGAAATTAGACCCCAGTCCGGAAAACAAAAGGCATATAAGAAGCAAAACAACAAAGACAAAATAATGAGGGGGAAAAGCGACTGAAACAGGTTGGTACTTTCACTCAAAGAGGCAGAGAACAAAACCCATATATCTGACGTGTATAAGTGGTCCTGACAGAGTTATCACACCCCCTTCAAGTGTTTTGGCAATACCACCGTATTTCACTGATAATAAGTTAATATGGGTACTATTTTAAGACTGTAATCGGTCACCAGACGAGACATACCACTGCATTCCAGTGTGCATAGTCTTCTGTGGTAACTGATTACGTGCATTCCAGAGCTTCATTTGAAATCATTCTTCTCGAGAATTGTTTCGAATTATGGATCGTTACTAAAACACCACACGAGTACTACGACGGTAACATACGAGTAACATACGATACATACAGATACATACGAGTAAAACACAGGTAACATACGATCAAATGTGGGTCATACGCATGAAATCCACAAAGTGAAATACAAGAAATTAGATTTTTCTCCGAAATCTTCTATTTGTTTTTTACTGCTCAGTGTATTCATTAATTCAAGGGTGTAGTGTGGGGGAAAATAAGCATTTGAGGAGTGTGTGTGTGTGTGGGGGGGGGGGGGGGGAGGAGGGGGACTTCATTGGTGCTTCGTATGAGCCTATTGGTGCATAAAATAGCAATAACATAAAGTAAAAATAAAAGATATTAAAAAATAAAAAATGTAGCTCTTGCCTCACAGAATATTAATAGCTCCCTCTCAAAACGCTGTACGTTTGGTCTATATTCCCATTTTATCGTATTACCAGGCATGTGTGTCACAACAGGGAACCAGATATCCCAGTCGAACCTGTATCCCATCACCCCCATGACCCCATACCACATCACACACACGCAAACACACACACCCTCAAATGCTAACTTCTCCCCATACTACACCCTTGAATAAATTAATACACCGAACAATAAAAAACAAATTGAAGGTTTCTTGTTTTTTACTTTGTAGCTTTTTGTTTTGCATATTACCCACATTTGACCGTATGTTACCTGTGTGTTACTCGTATGTATGCTTATGTTACTTGTTTGTACTCGTATGTTACTCGTAGTACTCGTGTGGTGTTTTAGTAACGATCTCGAATTATGTTCCACAATAACGTTACGCGGCTTACTAGCATTCGAAAGCTGCAATCACACAAACAGTTTGGGGCGAAACGACTCAGTTTGCACTGCAAAATAGTACTGATCAGCTGACTGGCGAAGAGGTTATGAACAACCAGCTTACGTCAATCCTTCTAAAATTTTAACTATTAAAAACCCGTGCTTTATTAAAAGAAAATACACTCTGATATCCTTATGTTTTCTTTTCTTTTCCAATAATTTTGAGAAAGCATGAAGACGGTAACACCATCAACTCAAACCCCTATTCCAAAGAAAAATGAAAATTATGACGTGTTTTAGTCAATAATCAACTTTGCTATAAGAATACCACTACTACTTCATAGTTATTGGTTTTTGATCGATGTCCTCGCGCAAATGTGTTAATAAGACCTTCCACAAATTTAATATAACGTATTTTTGCTTTGCCAGCGAGAACATTTTTCGTCAAATAAAGCAAATATTGTTATTGGCCCTCAGACTCCATCCGTTAGGAAATTTAAACATTTGTATTCAAGGAAACAAATCTATACCAAAGAAGCATCATTCTTACAGGCGATTGAGTTGTATCATATTACTAAAAGTTCCTGGCGGCAAGTCTTCCAATGTGTTATTGGACAAGTCCCTGAAAAACAGATAAAAAGGCTTTTGTTAAGAACATTGTGACCAAAATAATCGAGTAATTAAATCATTTTTGACATCATCAGCATAAATTTATAATTCTATAGCATGCAGTCTGAGGGGGCTGGGGCAAAAGGGGAGGGGGGGGGGGGAGAGTGTGTCACAAACTGAATTCAACGTAAAAACTGACCTAAAAATCATGACCCGATTCTTTTTCAGATTTTACAACAGTTCAGAATCCCGTAATCTTTGTGACGCTTGGGGCGCGTCACGAGATTTGATTCATATTCGATTGGTCTGGACAGGGCTCGGTTTGGTCTTCTTTGGGCGAGTGGGGAGGGGAGGAGGGTTAAACTGATCTGATCCCCTATTTCACTTAGAAAGAGAACAGCGTTTTCATTGGTGAAATCATGTGAGAACTGAGTCATGATTTCCGAATGGGGACCTTCTTGGTTCGACCATTGTGGATTATTGGACCGTATCTTTCCATTGTAAGAGAAAACTGCCTGTCAAAATAACAATGCAAAAGGTTTCACTTAACATCAATCCACCCAATGCCTAAGCATTTTACAAGTTTTGGTTGAGCTCCTTCACATATTATAATTTTATTTCTACCTCTCCCTTTAATTCCTATCCCCTTCAATGTTCCAGTGAGGTTTATAAAACACTTCCATTTTATCTAAAGGCTCATCTTTTTGTTAACCTATCAAGTTACTTTAAGTATGGTATAGATTTCTGATGAAATGGAAGTCTCTTTACCCATGCATTCCAAATTTTACGGAAAAATATTTAAGCACCCTCTCCTGCTCTATTTTCTTCTTTGGAGGTAGAATAAATAACAATTCCTGCGAAATCGAGGGGAATATCGTCTGATACTTAGCCAACGAGGCCGTAGGCCGAGTTGGCTTAAATCAGGCGATATTCCGCAAGATTGAGCAGGATAATTGTTTTATTATTCAACACATTAATGACAAAGCACTTTTTTCGGGTTTTACTGCCCCCCCAAACACACACACACACACACACACACACACACACACACACAAGCTGGAAAAGCGGCCATTTTACTCCGTGACGCACAAACTCGCAGGATATCCGTTGAACGCGCACGCCGACTATTGACCATGCTATGACCCTGTTTGGACATTGTGACGATGTGTTGAATAATATTACCGAATATTGAGCAATGTTAAGTAGCCAGTATGATGATAGTCCTTACAGTTCATATGTATTGAATGGAAACAGTCCTGGGACAGACTTCAGTTGCTTTCCTGTACATGATACCTTTACCAACAACGGATTATCCCCCGAGCTCACACCAGCGGAAGCACAGACACATTGCCTTGGACATGCTAACAAAAGTGATCAGAAGAAAATTTACAAAAAGTGTGTTCTCGTTATCCGTTTTCGAGACGAAGTGTAAACTACTTTAGGATACTGCATCATTTTACCATATGAATGGGAGTGAATTATTCGAATTACGCTATAGAAAGGTCCCTTAAGGCGTTAAAGTATCCTGCATTTCACAGTAGACCATACAATCTCGCAGATCCATGGATTGAGTTTGATTGGGTTCGATTGACCATGCCGGGAAAGTGAAGACGAGTATCGAGACTTAAGCTATTTCAGAAACGGATTAAATTTGCGAGAACGAATTGGAAAGACTAACAAGTGTGAATGAGAAAGCGAAGTTCCTGCTTGGGTTGATACCAACTGTTCGTTTCAATCACAGTTCATTACTGGTTGTTTTCCAAGAAAGTAAGAAACACTGCCGTGATGACAAAAATCAATGAGAAAAGCAAAACAATAAAACCAACAAACAAAAGCCAAACAGAGACACGAGCGTAAATTAAATTAATTTTAAATAGCGCTAGCTTTGAGTGTTAACAGACGTTAAAAAGCATGTTTACTGATGTGCCTGTCATTTCATACACATCTGTTGGGTTCTCTCTAAGCGGTCTAAGCCGGACGAACTTGTCAACTTACCTCTACTGAAAGCAAAGCTAAGCCAGAGAAAGGACGCGAAACGCGCGGACTAAGGTCATAAATGTACAAGACATTTTGTCATTGTAACAATAAAATTGTTTGTTTGGACGTCTTATGCTTCCATTTAACCCCCTGTTATAGCCCTTAACCAACCTACATTACTGTTTAATTTCATTCAAACTCGTACAGCTTTCATTTCTCTTGCACGTTTGGGGATCTCTAGTGAAGGAGAAGAGGAACGAACGGTGCATAGCGTACTCCGGGCATAATGAACGAAAGCCAGTGGTACTGACATATATTGATCTATATGGCACCTTATCTTTTTCAGGGAATCATACAACTGGAATTTCTACTACTGGGCTCATTGTTTTGAGTCACATTTGCAGCATTTAACGCAGGCACCAAGGGAAAAACTATTTAGTATTTATCATATTTCAGTATTCAACAAAATACGTAAAGTAAAAACTTATAAGTTAGCTTTTGGGAGGGCGAGAAATGAAAACAAGCAAAACCTACAAGAGAAAAGAATCCTTTCAAATGGCGTAATTAATTGCAAAAACAAAATGGAAACGCTTCCGCGAAATTCGGTGTAAAAGACGAAAGTTCGGCACAAATTGGGTTTCCTCACCACTGATTATTACTCGCTCGTCAGTTCCATCCTTGCTACTTGCCCGGCATTTGTAGGTACCGTCTCCTATTATTTGGATGTTTTGCATAGTTTGTCCCATTTGCCACAACCGTTGAGTTCCTTATTATTGATATGCTTATAGGAGGAATTCCAATGGATGAACACCAAAGTTTGTATCCAATCGGGAACGCAATCCCAGGACCTGACCACGGTAAAACCACCTTTGGGGAAACTAAAAAAAACAAGATATCTTAAGGCACTGAACATTGAACTCAAAATTAAAACTCGTGTCTATTAGGATAGTGTACCAATACCATTTTCTTCTTTGCCATCTTTGAAGCTTATAGTCAAGAATAAACACAAACAGTAGTGAGAAACATGATAAAAGAATACACGTTTATAACATCCGTTGTCTATCGTGTTTATCACTGCTGTTTGTGTTTTATTGTTAATTAATGAAAAAACTATCGAAGAAATTATAGAAACTGAAAAATCTCTGCACTGATACGACAAAGAAGTCTTCCTAAATTAATTCAGCATGTTACAAAACAAAATGCAAATTCTGATTAGCCAGACGTTAGAAAGGGGAGAGAAGATGTGCATTCCTTCCAGGGGTTTCATAAAGACGAGCGATTCCCCTCTTCCTCTCTTCTTTCCTCCACAGAGACTAACTACTGATGTGAAAAATAAACTAGTTCTTCAAAATGATGATCTGTTATAAATAAAAAAATAAATTCTACCAATATATCTACAGAGAGCTCGTATATGAAAACCAAGAGCTTTTTAGAACCTTTACAAAGCAGCTCATGATTGTCGTTTTTGTTTTGCATAAATATATTTAACGATTATTTTACAACGGCGTGCTGGATATGAAATGATAAATAACCAATAAAGCGCGTAGCGCCGAGCTGGTTATAACCAAACGTATCCAGCAAGCCTAAGTAGAACAATGGTTTTATTCAAAACTATACAACGCTTAATAAAGAATCTTAACAAAAAAGCAAAACTGAATTAACCTAGAGAAAGAGAAAACGAGAAAAGGAAATATTTTGCCTTCACATGACCAATCAAAAAGGGTGCGAACACCTTTGGTTGTGTTTTAACGTTTCTGGGCAAAATCGAATTTCATGAAACGGTCCGAGGACAACGTGGAAGCTTCACTTTAGGGTTTTTTGGAAAAAGTGCTAAGTTTATTTGCTCTGAATGGTTGTAAATGGCAGTGGTTTGGCAAAAAATATTTCAGTCATTGCTAAAAGCGAGAGGAACGGCTTTCATGTACTAGATGTACGAGCAGAAGGAGCCGAACTTGTAATCCATCAAAACAACGCCACTAGGTGCGAATTTCATCAAAATGAAGACACAATTTCGCTTTATTTTGATGGAGTCGAACATTGTTTCACTAAACCTAGTCAGAAACAAGATATAGGAGGGATAAGCAAGACAAATGTCCAGGAAGCTTTTTGAAATTTGTATGATGCGTGGCACAAAATTTGGCCCACGGCCGACCAGAAAAAACACAAGAAGAGCAATTTTTCTCGTTCCTGCAAAAAATACTAATAGTATTTGTAAGGATCGAAAGTTTTAAGCTGGTGATTAATACGTTGCATCGACTGCAGGTAAAAGAAAATTTTCAACTGTGTTAATTTTTAGTTTTTTAAAACTTTTAATGGCGATCGTCACATGATTTTTGATAGTGAATGCCGCTGTAACCTTTGCTGACATAATGGCAGTTCACTTTGTTTTGAATAGAGTGACCTATGAGCATATTTAGACTTGCGACGTCGACACTTGTTGTTGAAACATTTTTTTTTCATTTCTTTTAGTTAAGTTATTTGACTTTTCCGGTATTTCGGTACATGAAAGTGTGTTTTCTTATAAGCTGAACATCAACAGCTCGGAAAATTTTCCGGCAGCGCGGCAACAAACTTTGTTAAACACGATCATGATGGCAGCACTGCTCTTTCGCGTTCTAACATTCCCAGCCATGAATTTCATTCTCATTTTGGTTCAAGTTTCGGAATTTCTGCTCATTAATTCTGTCGTGAGACGATTTTTAATAGCCGCCGGTTAAAGGCCTCCAGTTTTATTCAGTTCTTTGTTTGCTAGCGGCTGTATTAGGTACAGCAGGTATACGAGCTAATAGCCTGTCTCGACTAGCCAATGAAAACAAT